>CM074782.1:11980998-12193472 GCA_037355745.1 Pseudo-nitzschia multiseries | reverse complement strand
AAAATATGAATGGCTATCGGAAAGACACGACGAAGCAAAAAATCCGAGGGGAAGACCCTTCGAAACAACAAAAAACCATCCGGCCCCCGGTGATCATCAAAATACAGGGGACAACAACGGTAAGAAAAAAAGAGTTGAAAACAAACACCGCAATTACTAACAAAGTGAGTAACAGTAATACCCACAACTATGAACGCATCAAAGGGCAACAGTAAAAAAAATGGTACCGACAACACAATTTCTACTACTACAAACACGGAAGAACAAAACACCATCAACCAGAGTAACGAACCAGCGCTGAGCATTACCAACACAACCACCACTACAGTAACGAACAAACAGAAAGAAGGAACAAAAACCAATGTGGTAGAGAAAACATCTAAAGGAGAAAAGCTACAATTTAGAGGATGTTGCGGAACTTGTCATGAAAAAAATCCAATATGACAAATTGGCAGAGGAACTGGCAAAACACTTACGGCAACAAGAGAGGGAACCACCTATAGGGATGGGAAAGGTAGTAATGGTACCTAAACAAACGGAGGCAACCATGCAGGGAGAGGGGACTGATAATGCCAGCAACACAAGAGAACGAGCAGTAAGTACAATTACAGACGAATATGGGCTTATAATAGACAACGATATGCTTAAGGCTTTGAGTGATATGACTGAAACAGTGGACAAGCAGCTAAGGGATTACGTCAAAAAACATTGGTACCACAACATGAAGTTCCCTATCAATGACAAGGTAACGGCGCATGTAATACAAAAAGCTGTTGAAGCAAGTGCGATCATGAAGCCACAAAATATTCCACTTGCGTCGTTCTGTTCCTTTTACAGGAAACGAGTAGGGACAGTACTGACCGCATTGAGGCACAACTCACAAACATTAGCGAGAAAAAACTGGATAGGTAAATACAGGTGGGAGAATTGGTTGTTGAAATTAGGAATTTTGGAATCTATTTTTGGTCCGACAACACTAACATGCTGCCCGTTGATACTGATGATACTTCCGTACAGACGATTACAGAAAAGGTCGAGTCCCTATCACATTCCCTGGTACTGTTCCAGTTATTGAAGACACAGAATATGAGGACACAGGTAGTATTTTAAACCCTAAATACAGAACATACAAAGACGCGGAAGATGAAGATTTTTATTATTTTGTTACAAGAATCATGTCGGCAATCAATCCGACAAATTCCAATTTCAAACAACGGAAGGAGAGGCACTTGCTGAGTGATATATTTACTATAGCAGATGAAGCATTTGCATTGGTACTGATCTACAATGAGCATCATGTATGGGTGAACCAGCAGTGGCGAAAGGGTGATGCCACGATTCCGCGACAAAAAAAAAAATTCTGCGATTCTGACAGTGGAAGCAGAAATGGATGGATGGATGAAGGACGTGAGTTGTTCAGTGACTTGTGCGACAAAATTGGCGAGATGCGAAAACACCCAGAAACAGGAAGGAAATTGGAAGAAATGATGAGGGACAGATTTAGGAACGAAAGTTCAACAGATTACACCAACAATAAGCATGGCGATGCAAATATTACTAGTAGCAGCTCCACTAATTGTAGTGGACCAAAAAAGAAAAAGAAAAGAAACATCTATATTGATCCGGCAATAACAGCATCGATGAATGAAAGTTTATCTATTGGTGAACTAATGTAGAAAATAACAGTACATACATAATACAAACCTACTAATAATCTTGAGCTTAATTTTGAGAATCTTAGAAATAATGGAGGATTCGTAATACGTTGCAATAGGAATAAATAAAGCATAATAGAATCTACATTTTAAAAAGGGAATATTGTAGTCGAGAAATAGAATTCACAATTAGGAGAGCAGAATTGAATTGTTGTTTGGTAGATTAATGTTTTGGAATTAATACTGACTCAAGATTTCTTTTTTATTCATGAATACAAGTAAGTGTTGTTCGTACAGAATAATAAGACTGAAATCAATTTTTTTTATTCGAGAGTAGAGTAATGTGCATCACGCGCACAGAATTGTTTTTTGTATTATTTTAAGGCAATAACTGGGGGTGGGAATTTCAGGGTGTCCAGAAATATTGCCGTGTTAAAATCACGCACAAAATTTGTGCGCGAGAAGTAAATTCGAACCCCGCGAAACAGTTCTCGGACGATGGGTGCGTACGAACATTCCCTGTAGGTACACCAGTACAAATCTTACTTGGAATTCTAAGCATCGAATTCTGCAAGCAAATTCTGCAAGCATCGAATTCTGCAAGCATCGAATTCTGCAAGCAAATATCTGCAAATACAGGCTAAGCGCTAACAAGCCTGTAGAGGATTCCCCCAGCAGAATACAAGCCCACAGCTCACTCTTTTGCTCCTAAACCGATTAGTAGTAGAATAAATAAATAGGTAACGCGTCCTGGTCCAATAGTTATCCTATTGTACCCGTACGACAAGCCTATCTGTTGGTCCCCTAGCCTTGCCTAGTGTACCTATCCTGGTCCCCTAGTATTGCCTAGTGTACCCATACAGCAGTCAGTCTCTTACTAACACACTCACACTCAACAGCTCCCGATTGTCACCTTACCATAGGCCCGGCCTTGATATCGGCCTTGATACTGTCGACTCTGACGTCTCCCTGCACCTCCAAGCACCTCCTTGCAAACATCAGCCGCGAGTAGACCTCCAATCGACTTCGATAGTCTGCACCTCCAAGCAGCCAGTCGACTCGAATTGGGTCCCCACAGATCAGCAACGCACCTCCAAGCGTCCGCGCATCGATTCGGTACCTGTTTGGACCTCCGGTCGATTCTTGTCGGATTTATAGCCCGCACCTCCAAGCATCCGTGCGATTCTTGTGACACCTCAACGACCGACCTGCGCCTCCTCCTCCTACGATCCGACAATCCGCCCAAGTAGCCAGTCGCTTCCCTTCCAAGCGCAGTTACAACATGCTGACCTACACTGAGTATTACCAGAGCACCCCCAGTCCCCTTGGAGTGGGACCCGCCTGGGACCTGGCCTACCAAACCATCTACGACTACTTTGCTGAGGAAACAGCCACCCCCATACTCCTGGGCCAGCTCTTGGACCTCTTCGAACCAGAACCTGTGGGGGCCCTAGGAATATTCCTGACCGGCACCTTTGGAAGGGCGCGCCTCCGATTGGTGCACGGCCTCCGGAGGTACCCGGGGTCCTTAACCGCGCCAAGTACCAACAAGGGCAAGGCCTTTGGCTACCTGGATGACATCGAAGGTGATGCGGGAGAGCTAGTGCTAGTGGATGCTGCCCTCCTCGAGCAGGCGCCCGAGACCTTGGTGCTGTCCCTCGATCGCCACCTTGACGTCATCAAGCATGCTCACCATTCCCACATGATCCCCATGGTGCTAGGCAATGATCCTCACATGGAAGTCATCACCCCCTTCAAGGCCTGCTTCATCCCCTTCCAACTGGTGCCCCTACTCCTAGGCAAGGGCCTTAGTCCAATCCACGCCTTGAACATCATCTACCCATACCTTGACACACTCAACCTGGCACTCACCTGCACCCCCCTACTGATTGCCCTCCAAGCGGCAGGTACCAACCCCACCATCGTCAATGGAGGTGTCCACTTTGCCACACCCGGCACCCCCTTTCGAGGGGAGCCCGGTCTAACCTTGTACATGCGCAATCAGGTACTGTACCGGGACCTCCCGGGCTTGATGCAACCCTCCCATCCGGGGCAGCAGTCGGCACCCGGCCAACCAGCCGGGGTAGATCCCACGTTGGCAGCTACCCTCACCGCCCTTGCCAACCAACAGCTCAAGCTCAGTGAGGGCCTAGACCAACGTCGCCCCCCAGCCACGGTCAATAACACCTGGGGCCCCTTGTACACCCAGCGCTTGCTGCTACTTTGTGGCAAGCTTGAGGAAGCCGACCTACCCCCCGTCTACCAAGCCTGGGCACAGAAAGGCAAACACGAGAAGACCCATGTGATCTTCCAGAGCCAAGTGGCCACATGTGCCGCCGAGTTCCTCATCCAGACACCCTTGGTCACCACGGCGGCACTCAAGAAGTTCCAAGATGGCAACTTTCATGGGACTGACCCCTTTGACGTGGCAGACGGCATACTCCCGCTGGCTTTCACTCCCCCCGGTGGATCCGCCGCCTCCTTGAAGAGGGAACAGGAAGCTGCAGCCACTGTGGCGGCCTATGACACAATGATCTCCACCGAAGGCAACTCCCTCACCTTGAAGGACTCCCTGGAGCTCCAGAAGACCAAAGCCTACCTACCCATCGACTGGACTGAAGCTACCACCCAACTGGAAAGCTATCTCGCCGTCCTGGCCACCATTCTAGGCATGCATCACCCAGTCGTGCAGGGCTACCAGAATGGACTCGCCAAGCTCAAGCTCCAGCAAATGCCCCTCCGCCAAGCAATTGCCCATGAACTGGGGGAGCTCATCACCCCCTCCATTGTTGTATACTACTTCCAAATCCGGGTGCGAGGTTGGCTCGAGGAACAATGGGGATCAACCTTCACTGTACCCTCCCCCGACTTTGGGAAGGACTTCCAAGCCTTCCGAATCACCCAGAACCTCTACTGGCTCCCCAATGTCACCAATGTGCCGGCTCTGAGGCACCTGCGTCGCGTAGCTGCCGTGGCTGCCCCTGCTGCAACCCCAGGCACCACCACGCCCGGCAAGACTACCCCCAGCCCCAACCAAGGCTCCGCCGGAGGTGCCCGAGTTTCCAACCCCAGCCTGGATCCCCGGCTACAGACGGCGGGGGTAGCCAACAAAGTCCTACGCGCCCGGCTGCGGGAAGTCATAGCTACCATAAAAGACAAAGGTACCCTTCCCTTGTCCCGCCCAGATGGCAGAGACAGGTGCCATTCCTATCACCTTCGAGGAACCTGCTACACCAACTGCAGAAACATCCATGACCATGGTGCCATCACCAGCAGTGAACAGGACCAAGTCTGGACTTGGTGCCAAGCCGCCTTTGGTGTCTGACCAAATGGCAAGCGCCCCTTTGGCGTGTTGACCCTGCCCTCTCAATCACCGAGGGGGGCTCTGCCTTCCTCCTGACGACTATCTACCCCCCACATCTATGCCTTCCTCACGACGACTACCTATGCCTCCATCTCCGCCCTTACGACTCACACATGAATTAGGTAAGCACAAACCGCACGCGCGCGCATGTACCCCCTCTCGCCTTGTATGTGCCTCCCAAACGTTCTACAGGTTCAAAGACCCCCCCCCCCTCCCAAGTCCCCCCTCCCCACGACCTACTTCTGAGTCCCTAGTCCCTCCTACAGCTTCGGCGTCCCCTCTCCCTTCATCCACCTCCACTTCCACATTATCTTTGCCTAGGCCCGAGCTCCTCGTCACTGCCAATTTGCCTAGGCCAGAGCTCCTAGTCATCCCCACCAACCCATTGCCTAGGACCGAGATCCTTGTCACTGCCAACCCATTGCCTAGGCCTGAGCTCCTAGTCATCCCCACAAACCCATTGCCTAGGACCGAGCTCCTTGTCACTGCCCACCCGTTGCCTAGGCCTGAGCTCCTCGTCAACCCCACCAACCCATTGCCTAGGCCGACGCTCCTAGTCAACCCCACCCACCCATTACCTAGGTCGACGCTCCTAGTCAACCCCAAGCCGACGCCTAGGCCCGAGCACCTAGTCATGGCACCACTCCCCCCTCCATCCCCCCCATCGACCGGCTGGACGTGCACGTCACCCGGGCCATCACTGTCTACAACAACAGCACTAGCTGGGGGGACTTCATCCGGACCATCCGAGGACGGGGTGACATCCATCCGGATGTAGCCACCATCCCCCACCCAGCGGGGAGCCTCCTTGACCGCTATGGCAAGGACGGCACCCCCGCCACCATGTCTGGCCCCTCTTGGGATCAACCTTGGATTGCAGCTGCCCTCCAACGGGGTCCCCACCAATCCTCCCACCAGGGCATTGACTTCCTGCGCGAGGAGTATGCTGACATGATGGACAAGCAACAATGGACTGTTCTCCCCGCCAGCCTCATCCAAGACCTTCCCGGACTCCGACTTAGCCCCCTTGGCTTAGTCCCCCAACAAGGCCGACGCCCACGCATGATATCCCATTACACCTACTCGGACGTCAACCAAGACACCGTCCCTCTTGCCCCTGCGGACGCCATGCAGTTTGGCCGGACACTCCCGCGCCTCCTCACCAAACTGCACCGCGCCAACAACCGATTTGGTCCAGTGTATATGTCGAAGATTGACCTTGCCGATGGCTTCTACCGCGTCCGATTGCACCCAGACGACACCATGAAGCTAGGAGTCCTGTTCCCCTCTCGCCCCGGGGAAGCTCCGCTCATTGGCATCCCACTCACCAACCCTATGGGGTGGAGATCCAGTCCTCCCAACTTCTGTGCCTTCACTGAAACCATTGCAGACTTGGCCAATGCCACTCTTGCCACCGGGCTGGCCGAGGCCCGGCTCACCCCTCATCGGTTGGATCTCCCATCTGAAACCCCCCCCGTTGCGCCTCCCATTGAGCCACCCGCTCCAGCCCCCCAGCCGCCTCCCCCTCCCCCTACGGCCTCCAAGCCGCCCCTCATCCCCCCTAGTAGCACCACTCCCAGCAAGTCGCCGGTTCGCTACTGGGATGTCTATGTGGATGACTTCTGTGACCTTGCCCAGGGCAACCAATGGACACGCCGCGCCATCAAGCGCGTTCTCTTCCAATCCCTTGACACAGTCTTCCGGCCCCTGGATGCCACTGACACTCCCTTCCGGCAGGAGCCTGCTTCCCTCAAGAAAATGCTCCAAGGGGACGCCACTTGGACCACCAAGAAAGTTATCCTCGGCTGGCTCATCGATTCCGTCAACAAAACCATCAGCCTTCCTCCCCATCGGGTGGCCCGCCTCCACGAGATCCTCCACTCCATCTCACCCACCCAGCGCCATGTCCCCATCAAGCAATGGCACCAAGTCCTTGGGGAGCTCGGGTCAATGGCGCTGGCCATTCCGGGCTCCATTGGCCTCTTCTCCATTCTCCAAGAAGCTTTCAGACACCAGGAACCGGGCAGGCAGCGCCTCCGGCTCACCAAGCGCGCCCACAGCTTCCTTCGCGACTTCCAATGGCTTGCCAATGATCTCTCCAACCGGCCTACCTCCATTGCCAAACTCGTGCCGGACACCTTCCCTGCCACCTTGGGCGCCTGCGATGCTTCGGGTCTGGGCATGGGGGGCATCCATTTTGTCCCCCTTCCCACGGGCGCCGTGCAGCCCGTCCTGTGGCGGCATGCGTTCCCCAAGTGGGTCTCAGCCCAGCTCGTCTCCTTTGACAATCCTGAGGGCTCCATCACCAACAGTGACCTCAAGCTTGCCGGTTCCATTGCCCACAATGATATTCTGGCCCAGGCAGCTTGTGTCCACGCCCGCACCACCCACAACTGCTATGACAACACAGCAGCTGTCTATTGGCAATGCAAAGGCGCCACTACCACCACAGGCCCTGCAGCCTACCTCCTCCGGCTCCAGTCTCTGCACCAGCGCCTCTTTCACTATGTCCCCCTCAGGGATTACATCCCGGGCCCCGCTAACCACCTGGCGGACCTCCTCTCTCGATCTGAACTCTCTGACACTGCCTTGCTCCATCACTTTAACACCACCTACCCACAGTACTTGCCCTGGACCTTATGCCACCTTCGGCCGCCCATGCATTCCGTGCTGACCTTAGCGCTGTCCAGAAGACCATGCGCGCTTCAGTCACTGAGCTCTATGCCAAGCGCAAGGATGCCCATTGGGACCAATGGGTTCAATTCTGTTTGTCTCAAGGTTTTGACACGTGCCTCCAGTCCATTCAGGATCCAATCCCCATCCTCCAGGTCTTTGCCAAACAACTCCATGATGGCCATCTCTCACGTAGCCGCAAGCCCATCCGATCTCGCACAGTATCGGACACCATTCGGTCAGTGGGCCAGACGCTCGCCCGCCTGGGGTCCAAAGACCCTCAAACCGACTCCACAGGCAGTCTTGATTTCCGGCTGACTGCCCAGTTCAAGGCCTATGCCAAACTGGACCTGGCCCCCTCCCGAGTCAAGCCGGTCCCCATCACCCTCGTGATGCATGCCCTCCACTTTGCATACCACGAGTCCCCTCCCCCCTCTCGCCAGGCCATTGCAAACATGATCTGCATTGCCTTCTTTTTCTGTCTACGCCCTGGTGAGTACACTGGTACTACCACGGATGACCAAGCCTTCCACCTCCAGGACGTCTCCTTCTACCTGGACTCCAAAATCGTCCACCACGATGGCCCGGCGCATGAGCTCCAGGCTGCTACCTCTGTCAACCTCACCTTCACCACCCAGAAGAATGGCAACAAAGGGGAAGTAGTGGCGCATGCCAGGAGTGGTGACTCACTATGCTGCCCCGTTGCCGCCTGTGCGCGCCAAGTCCTTCACCTCTGAAGCTGTTGCTCTTCCAGCGCTCCCTTTGGTCCCTCCCTCACGCTTGCCAGTTACTTCGACAATGGGATCCTTACCCTTGTTCGCGCAGCAACTGTCACTTCCTCCCTGAGAGTCTATGCCCAGACCCTCTACCCTACCACTGGCATTGCCCCTGCAGCCATCTCTACTTGCTCCCTTCGCGCGGGTGGGGCAATGGCCCTGCTCCAGGGCAAATGCGACTCTAATGTCATCAAGCTCCTTGCCAGATGGCACAGTGACTGCATGATGCGCTACTTACATCAGCAATCCCTCCCCATCTTCAAGAATCTTGCCTCTGTCATGTTCAACAATGGAACATACTCCTTCCTGCCCGAGGAATGGGTTCCGGCTGCGGACCCCACTCCTGCTGGCAGCTCTCTTTGAGGCACCCTGGCGCCTCTTCCCTCCCTCACTCTGCTCCAAGCTCATGCGCGCGCGCTCACGCTCGCGCTCACGCTCTCCACGCTGTTCCCATCTGGTGGCTTATGGCCCATTGGCAGAAAAGGCTTAACAGCCAGAGGCATAACCGCCCAAGCTGTTAAGCCTGACTGTACGCCGGTGTGTGTGGGCAAAGCAAACTTCTAGCCCTGCTTAACCCACCAACCCACCAATGAACTACAAGTATTTCCCATCCATTACTACAAGTAGGTTAGCTACTGAAGCTATCACAAACGTAGCGCGTGATAGTTGATGTAGCAAACCGGATGAAGGGAATGGTAGTGAAGTACAGACCGGCAGACCGGGGAACCACCTTGAGTATACAGCGCACATCTTTGGAGAAAGATCTCACTGTATCAGCAAGCAACATCTGTGCGTACGAACATTCCCTGTAGGTACACCAGTACAAATCTTACTGGGAATCCTAAGCATCGAATTCTGCAAGCAAATTCTGCAAGCATCGAATTCTGCAAGCAAATCTCTGCAAATACAGGCTAAGCGCTAACAAGCCTGTAGAGGATTCCCCCAGCAGAATACAAGCCCACAGCTCACTCTTTTGCTCCTAAACCGATTAGTAGTAGAATAAATAAATAGCCCGCCACGCCCGCCCGCAGAAAAGGCTTAACAGCCAGAGGCTTAACCGCCCAAGCTGTTAAGCCCGACTGTACGCCGGTGTGTGTGGGCAAAGCAAACTTCTAGCACTGCTTAACCCACCAACCCACCAATGAACTACAAGCATTTCACATCCATTACTACAAGTATGTTAGCTACTGAAGCTATCACAAACGTAGCGCGTGATAGCAACTTTGTCACACAGAATGCCCAAAATGTTGTGGTTTGACTCTCCAAATGGCAAACATGGGGGTATTTTTGGTGCAATTCCAGGGCACAAACTTACTTATTGGGTAATGACTCCAAAAATATTCAGTCCAAGCCATGAATACATTCATCATGACCCATCAAATGCATATTGGGAACAACTTTGTCACACAGAATGCCCAAAATGGTGTGGTTTGACTCTCCAAATGGCAAACATGAGGGTATTTTTGGTGCAATTCCAGGGCACAAACTAACTTATTGGGTAAGGACTCAAAAAGTGTCTGGTACAAGCCATGAATACATTTATCATGACTCATCAAATGCATATTGGGAACAACTTTGTCACACAGAATGCTGGACATGTTGTGGTTTGACTCTCCAAATGGCAAACATGAGGGTATTTTTGATGCAAATACAGGGCACAAACAGTCTCATTTGGTAATGACTACCAAAGTTTTTGTACCAGGCCATGATTGCATATCACATGACTTACGAAATGCATGTTGGGAACAACTTTTAAATGCATATTGGGAACAACTTTGCCACACACAGTACAGAAAATGTTGTGGTTTGTAGATACAAATGGCACACAAGACAGTACGGTATGTTAGGTGCAGTCTACGAGATTCTACATGTGACTAGAGGATTGAAATACATAACCTTAGTGTTATCAAAAGTTTCCCTTCTGAAAAAATTATGGCGCGGGAGGGCTGGCTGGCACAGGTACGTGATCTACTTCTACAAATATATAACGGCGCGCCCGAACCAGACAACACACAGAAGAAGTTAGGGCAAACATCATAGTACAGAACCCACGGAAAAACTCTACACACAAAACATCGTACACATACTACATGAAACACCGTACACACACACACACACACACACACACACACGGCACACACAACACACACAACACAAAACACCGTACACAACCCGACAAAATTATTAGTACACACACAAAACCACACAAAAAGAAACACATGATTCTTGATCGACACCATATTCAGAAAATAAAATTAAAAAATATGAATGCTATCGGAAAGACACGACGAAGCAAAAAATCCGAGGGGAAGACCCTTCGAAACAACAAAACCATCTGGCCCGGTGATCATCAAAATACAGGGGACAACAACGGTAAGAAAAAAAGAGTGAAAACAAACACCGCAATTACTAACAAAGTGTGTAACAGTAATACCACAACTATGAACGCATCAAAGGGCAACAGTAAAAAAAATGGTACCGACAACACAATTTCTACTACTACAAACATGGAAGAACAAAACACCATCAACCAGAGTAACAAACCAGCACTGAGCATTACCAACACAACCACCACTACAGTAATGAACAAACAGAAAGAAGGAACAAAAACCAATGTGGTAGAGAAAACATCTAACGGAGAATGCTGTGATTTAGAGGATGTTGTGGAACGTGTCATGAAAAAAATCCAATATGACAAATTGGCACAGGAAGTGGCAAAACACTTACGGCAACAAGAGAGGGAACCACATATAGGGGTGGGAAAGGTAGTAATGGTACATAAACAAATGGAGGCAACCATGCAGGGAGAGGGGACTTATAATGCCAGCGACACAAGAGAACAAGCAGTAAGTACAATTACAGACGAATATGGGCTTATAACAGACAACGATATGCTTAAGGCTTTGAGTGATATGACTGAAACACTGGACAAGCAGCTAAGAGATTACATCAAAAAACATTGGTACCACAACATGAAGTTCCCTATCAATGACAAGGTAACGGTGCATGTAATACAAAAAGCTGTTAAAGCAAATGCGGTTATGAAGCCACCAAATATTCCACTGGCGTCATTCTGTTCCTTTTACAGGAAACGAGTAGGGACAGTACTGACTGCATTGAGGCACAACTCACAAACATTAGCGAGAAAAAACTGGATAGGTAAATACAGGTGGGAGAATTGGTTGTTGAAATTAGGAATTTTGGAATCTATTTTTGGTCCGACAACACTAACATGCTGCCTGTTGATACTGATGATACTTCCGTACAGACGATTACAGAAAAGGTCGAGTCCCTATCACATTCCCTGGTACTGTTGCAGTTATTCAAGACACAGAAAATGAGGACACAGGTATTTCAAACCCTCAATACAGAAAATACAATGACGCGGAAAATGAAGATTTTTATTATTTTGTTACAAGAATCATGTCGGCAATCAATCCGACAAATTCCAATTTCAAACAACGGAAGGAGAGGCACTTGCTGAGTGATATATTTTCTATAGCAGATGAAGCATTTGCATTGGTACTGATCTACAATGAGCATCATGTATGGGTGAACCAGCAGCGGCGAAAGGGTGATGCCACGATTCCGCGACAAAACAAATTTCTGTGATTCAGACAGTGGAAGCAGAAATGGATGGATGGAGGAAGGACAAGAGTTGTTCAGTGATTTGTGCAACAAAATTGGCAAGATGCAAAAACACCCAGAAACAGGAAGGAAATTGGAAGAAATGATGAGGGACAGATTTAGGAATGAAAGTTCAACAGATTACACCAAGAAAAATAAGCATGGCGATGCAAATATTACTAGTAGCAGCTCCACTAGTTGTAGTGGACCAAAAAAGAAAAAGAAAAGGAAGTTCTATATTGATCCGGCAATAACAGCATCGATGAATGAAAGTTTATCTATTGGTGAACTAATGTAGAAAATAACAGTACATACATAATACAAAACTACTACTAATCTGGAACTTAATATTGAGAATATTAGAAATAATGGAGGATTTGTAATACGTTGCAATAGGAATAAATAAAGCATAATAGAATTTACATTTAAAAAAGGGAATATTGTAGTCGAGAAATAGAATTCACAATTAGGAGAGCAGAATCGAATTGGTATTTGGGAGATTAACATTTTGGAATTAATACTGACTCAAGATTTCTATTTTATTCGTGAAAAGAAGTAAGTGTTGTTCGTACGGAATAATAATTGGGTTCTGCTAGAGACTAAAATAAATTATTTTTATTCGAGAGTAGAGTAATGTGCATCACGCGCACAGAAATAGTGCTCTGTTAATTTATAGCCCGCCACTTACTCATTTCAGGGTGTCCAGAAATATTGCCGTGTTAAAATCACGCACAAAATTTGTGCGCGAGCAGTAAATTTGAACCCCGCGAAACAGTTCTCGGACCTAGGATATTAATCCACGGCAAACAAGCAGGGTACTTTGAAATACATCTCTATTGGCCTAAGAACACATCTTTATTGTCTTGATGAGTGCCACGCCCTTTACCATAGTCAGGGTCTTATTAAACAAAAGATCTATAACTTCTCCACCTCTATCAAAGTGCAGCCTACCTTGCCGTCTGTTCAACATTCCCCGTCAGATTTTGGGATGACTATGACACAAAAAGGTCCATCTGTTCCCCCTTCCCATCTCTCCCACAACACCGTCACAAGTCAATCAGCCACCGGTCTTCATTTTGTTCTAAACAGACAGATTGTACATGATGTCTTTTTACCGCCAATGGATCGGAATGCCATTGAATCTCACATGGCTGTTTCTGCTGTTCAAGATGAAGATGCATTCCCGCTGAATAATGATACCAACAATGCCAATGACAAGGATGACGATGTTGATGACGTAAACAAAAATAACAGCAACAATTCTATTAACAACATAGATTGTGGAGACAACGAAGCAGAAGACCACACTAATGGTGCTGATGTTAACTTCGATACTGCTCAGCAATCCCCTCCACCACCATCTTTTCATGAAATCATTAATCTGAATGAAAGAGAGGATGTATTTCAAAGCCACACAAAACTACCGCCACCCCATCATCTTCTTGCTGAATTGGAACTCATGAATTTAATGGCCAGACATAAATTGCCACTGAACACATTCAAATCCATTTTCCAGTGGGCAAAGAAAAGTCAAATGAGACCGGGTTTTGATTTTTGCGATGCCAAAATTAGATCTTGGAAAGCAATTTTTGACAATCTCCAATCCAATCTGGGTCTCTTCGATATGAAATTTCATCCTCATATACTGAATTGGTTACCTGATAATAAACCCACTCAGGTGTATGTCCGTTCATTTAAGGATGCCATTTATTCTCTACTTTCCGACCAGCAGCTAATGAGAGAAGAAAACCTCTCTTTTCCTGACTATTCCACCCCTCTATCTCCCAACAATAATCCTGAGTTGAATCCTCATTCTGTAATCTCAGAATTGTATCACGGCTCGTGGTGGAAATCTTCTTGGAAAGAAATTTGCAATCCCAATTTGCAAGAAATTCTTGTTCCTATACTTTTTTACATGGATGGCATATCTTTGGATGCGCACGGACGACTTACGTTAACACCATTGAACATGACACTTGGTATCTTTAATGTGGAGACCCGCGCTCGACCTGAAGCATGGACAACTATTTACTTCCATCCCGACCCCGAATGGGAGTCAACAAGACACTCTTGCCCTGTTACTTCAAAGGAAAAAATTCAGAATCTTCATAATGGGTTGGAAGTTGTGTTTTGTTCCTTTAAAGCTGCATGTAACGAAGACGGTGGTATCAAATGGAATTATCTTCCGTACACAAATCAACAGTGGAGGGTAAAAATGAAATTTGCCATTGCCTATGTTATTGGCAACACAGAACTTCATGATAAATTGTGTGGAAAATATGGCTCCTTCAATAAGGGTGTCATGTGGATGTGCCGTCATTGCAACTGTTATTCTCCAAACATAAACATTCCTTCTGCTCAACCTGCAACAAAGAATTGGTTGCCTGTCGATTTTCATTGTTTTCCTGGCACTGATCTAAACGATATCAATAAGAACTTCAAAAATAACTCTCATCACAACATCAGGAATGTATTTCATGATCTATGCTTTGGTACAAATCAGAACAACATTCATTTTGCAACTCCCGGTGAATGTTTGCACATGCACCAGCTTGGCACTGCCAAACGGGCTGTCAAGTCAATTGAATTCTTGCTCCGCGGAAGTGTTCCATGTGTTTATGCCCCCATTTGAAAGCATGGCATGGCTGTTGCTAACAGTATTGGCCATTTAGCACAACGGTATGGTGATTTGTTATCATGCCAGTCTGATAGAGATTTTCCTTGCACCAAATTTGGGACTCAGCTTCTATCAACCACAAAGAAAGAAGGGCATGATTTCTCTGGAATGCTTGTTTCTCTACTGATTGCTATGGTTTCCAAACATGGATCTGACATTATTGGTGACCATCATTTTGTAAAGAAACAGATAGAGGTAATTCAGCTCATTCTATTGATGGAAGAATTTCTTAAACACAATTGGTGACCATCATTTTGTAAAGAAACAGATAGAGGTAATTCAGCTCATTCTATTGATGGAAGAATTTCTTAAACACGGTCAGATGAAAAATGCTTCTTTAAAGAATCTCCCAAAAACAATCGTGCACTTTATCAATTGTATGAACTCAACATGTCAGAGAAAAGGGATGGAAACAAAACTAATCAAGAATCACCTGCACTTTCACCTAACAGATTATATCTCTTTATGGGGAAGCCCAGCAGGCTGGGATAGTGCTCCAAATGAGTCTCACCATAAAACTGAGATTAAAGCTCCTTCCAAGAACACGCAAGGTAATGCTGCATCACTAATCAATCAAACAGCCAAGCAAAAGTCCGAGAAAATGATGCTAAGTCAGGCAACATATCACTACAACTTGAATCCGCCTGACCCTCCTCCAATTGAATGTCCTGAACGTGGTGGTTCTCATTTTCAAATAATGAGAACCAACAATGGGGAATCAACCATGAAGTGGCTTCCTTCTATGAACAAAACAAAGCCATTTTTTCCTTCTGACATTCTTGACTTTGTTTGTGATTCTGTGCTACCTTTATTGGAGAATCCTTCGCACATTTGTGGAGTTACAGAACACAATTGGTATGATGTTGCTTGGGGTTCTAATTTTCTATTCCACTCGCATCCTTCTGTTGTCAGTCAAAAAATACACCTGCGGTACTTACGTACATTCTACGGAGGTTATATCCATTCTACACTTGAAAAAGTTACTTATAGTACTCCAGAGATAAAATGACTTCAAGTATCAAGATATCTACATCACATCATGTGTTCTCTGTCTTATGACAAATTACACATGATCTATGACCGGTTTAGACATCCCTACATACAACACGAATAACACAGGGATACCGGTCGAATACAGTAAAAACACAGTAAAAATAAGAGCCTCTCTCCGAGCTCACTTCTCTTTAAATTTCAATTATCCTATACCTTTTGGTCGATTTTTAGAGTTACAACAGGTTATAGAGCCCTCTATCTCCGCCCGATCAGCACCTCAACTGACGGTTAACACCAGAGGCAATTGTGTGCTTAGCTCCCTGTGCGGCACATTCTAGACCTCCACTCCAGGTTTCGTTTCTTGCGGCGCCTCTTTTCTTGAGGGCCGCACCCTGGACCGTACCTTGTCCTTCTGTTCCCCGCTTGTGGATCAGGGGGTGTACTCGCTATCACAAGCCTTGTAACCCACAACCAGCTCTCTGGATTAGCACAGTTACAAACTAAAGACCACCGCCGTCTTTAATGAAAGCCCATTGCACCAGACACGCCGATTGCAATCACCCAACCATCTTTTCTTCCGCGTCTATCATCCACCATAAAGGACCATCGACGCCCACAAACACCCGATTTTTCGATATCCCGATATTTCAATCACCAATCAATTGCTCCGCACAACGCTGAGCACTTCCAATCCAAACAGCAATCTCTATCCCGTTTACCTCCACGGCCTACAACAACATTTTCTTCCTCCGAATCTTCGACTGTCTTCTCCGACGGTTGATATTTCTTTGGTTAATTCCTTTGGTTATTTCTGCACCTCCAAGGATCGTTCCGACGATCACTCAATACGTCACTATTTCGATCCCCGACACAAAATAACACACTTCCACATCCCAACACCGACGGTCGATATTTCTTCGGTTCCTTCTTCGACTGCCGCACCTCCGCAGATCATTCCAACGGCTCCAACAACTTGGATTGAGTGTAAATACGAATTCCTTGCTCCTCCCATTCCACCATTTCTTCGTCTCCATTCGGTCATCGATCCCCGTCTCCGGTTACTTTCTTCGGAACATTTCTTCGGTCATCCCTTTGACACGGCTGCCGCACCTTCGCTCGGTCATTTCGTCGGTTCTGTTGGTTAACTCCTTCCGGACACGGTTGTAATTCACTGGTTAGTTATTTTGACGACGACGATTAATCGTCATCACGGTTACGTACTTATTTCGACGACGACGACTAATTGCCACCAACTCCATCGCCACAAACGATCGATCGAGCATACGGCAACGTTTTGCATTGATCCCCGATCTCCGGATACACTGACCTCGCTCACGCCAGTTTTTTCCCGCGCTTCTGGCCACTGTTCCCTCTAAGCTCCGATCCACCATTACAATTGCCCTGCAATTGCGATCCAACCTCAGATCTCCTCCAGATTGTTGTGAGCCCGCTGTTGAGCGCCGCACTACCAATCTTCCTTCGATCGATCATTTAACCGTTGATACAACTGTGAATTCCCTTCTCCCTCCGAGTCATCCGGAAAATTCTCTAAGCTCCAACCCGCCACTATGATCTGTCCTTGATTTTCCACCATGGCACAACGAACCGACCAGAACTATGACAACTGGAGCGACTGGAACTATGTTGAAGCCATACAGTTCTCATTCAGAAAACCAGTAGGAGCTGGCGAGAACAATGCCGCCCAAAACCTACTCAACGCGGCATACTCCCAGAAATTGACTCATTTTAACAGCATACTCACTATCGACAATAATGGTGCTGAGACCCTCAAGCCGGACGCCACTTCCAGAATCAAATCCCTTGTCACCGCAGCCATCATAGAAAATCTCCCTCTATCAGAAGTATCTCCCAAAAGCAAAGAACACATTAGAATGCTTCTGGAAAACTCTACCATTTGGTACATTGACAAGGATACGACAAGGCGACCCATTCATAACTATCACGCACTTGCTCCTGCTGCACACGCGGCAAAGCTTAACTATCATCAGTATAAAGATCCTACCATCCAATTGGAATTCAGCATCCAACATTGGGGGTTCAATAAAGGATGGTTTCCATACGAATTTGCCAAGGTTTACGATAGAAACAGTGGAGCAGCAGCTTCTAAGTACGACCCTCTGAAACCATTGCCCACCGTCGCGTCATACAACAATCAAGTGGCAAATATTCTCAAATTCTCCAGGAGAATCATCTCCCACGAAAATGAATTTTGCTTTGACCTACCAGATCCCTATTTTGAGTATGTTGTGTTTGAACAAACTTACCTCATGGCCTTTCCTCCCAGTTACACATGGACATGGCAATACTCCCCCAATAGTGACTCTGTCTCCTTCCACCAAGTCCAATCCAACTCCATCTCCTTCCGATGCTCCAATTCCTCTTCAAGTCCTCGTGTACGATGTCAGGACAAGTCCAATATGACTCCAATCCAATGCCAGGACAAGTCCACTGTGACTGCGTCACCTGAAACCCCATATACAATGCCCAATTCGGATTATCATTCTGCCCCACCTTTGGGACCAACTAACTTCGGATGGACCTTCAATCCCCAGAATGAAATTGCAACATTCCGACATGTACCAAAATCTGTTCCCTCACCACCACAGCCTCCGATGTGCAATCGGCCGCTACCATCTGAGACACTTGCTGAGGACACTGACCGTCCACACGCCGCTCCTGCATACATCCGATCATTGCACTCCTCATGCCAAAACCAGATTTGCTTCAAACCAAACCATCCGCCTGTCCTCTTCCGACTCTCCAAACGACATCGGGATGCCCTCAAGGTCAAGCTGTATCATCTGTATACTAACATCTTGTCAATGAATTGGTTTTACGATACTTTTGACTGAACATTGCAACCGACTGCAACTTCCCGATCAATGGTTAGTTGCCTTACCCCATCAAACTCTCCTACGACGTTCTTTGCTCTCCCACCAGCAAATAACTAGTCATACCAAGATCTATCGATTCTAAGATCACATATCAAACGCCAACAAAGAGATTGAATCGTTATTGCTGGATTGTTCGGATGGTTCAATCATACATAACGTGATGTGGATGGAATCAAGTACTATGCTAGATGGAACAGTTGAGCGGTTACGATTCAATCTCTTTGTCGGCGTTTGTTTCTATGACACGTCTTTTTGAGATTCTACGACAAGTCAATCAATTCCTTTATCAATTGATTCTCAACAATTTGAATCATGGGTCTTCCTACAATAATCAATCGCCTCAACTACTGCAATCAGTCTAACTCTAAGACTATCTACGATCAAGTTTCTATGCATCGATTCTGACTCTCCAATCTCCTCTTGAAAGATACGAGTCTTCGATTTCACCCTAACGCCATTCCTTCATGACAACTTCTACCAACGGTGGCACCTACAGTCGACTCTCAACTATGAGCATTGATCTCCTCTTCATCAACGTTCAATCATATCCTACCGTATGATACAATCAATCAATCGCTGTCTCCCATGATACTCATTGATCTCCTTTCCGTCAGTGTTCACCAATTCTTCTTGTTTGTTATACCATCTGCGACATTCAACAAACATACTCCTTTCCCCAAACTGTCATGATACAATTTCTTCAAAATTGCAGACTCCCTTTGTTTCTACCACCATGGAATTCGATAGAACCATGGAATTTGCCCTACGGTTTTGTATCATTTACAACCATTGAATTTTATTGAACCATGGAATTCTATTCTTTAAGTGTGAATCAAGGGGTGTGCATCTGAATCAAGGGGTGTGCATTGGATCATTGCATGACGCTTAATTTGAACGTGTCTAACTTCCAGCGTTTTTCATCATAAGCCTCCACCACTTTACTTATGCTCCCCACCCGCGACAAGGATCCCACTGAAACCAATATCCATGAACCGACAAATAATTCAACACTCCCTCACTCCGTGTTGAATCAAGGGGTGTGTCACTGGTTCATGTAACCTCACCACAAGCAGATTCCAGAAATTTAATTTACTTGATATCCAGCATCCTCCAATCTACCATCCGATCCACAGATCGAATGATACGTTTGATTCCGCACCTACTACTTGCCGTTGGTCCGCCTTCCTCTTCTCCAAGGACACGTCTCTTCGTATTTCTACGGCATCCAATAATGACACGCTCAAGTCTCTATGCATCAATTCTGATTGCCCCAATCTCATCTTCCAAAATATGAATCGCCATCACTTTGAATATGAAATCGATTCTCTTCATCCTCTATCCACCAGAGTCCTTCTCTTTATCATCTGTGCTTTGAATGTGCTCTTCCATTCACAACGTACTACAATTCCATCCTACGGCTTGGAGCAGCAATCAATCCTCGACGTTTGACTTTATCCTCGATTTAATCGATCTTTCCACCAAGTCTCCCGTTCGAATTCCATATTTCTCTTACCACCATTGATCTCCCCTCCGTTAGATCATCAATCAATCCTTCCTCTCCAGTTCAATCAATTCGCCTCATCCCTAACCGGCTTGAGTCGTTTTGGCGATTAAATTGCACTATGGTTGATCCCTCCACCACCGACCATCGTCTTCGACGCTTAATCGATTCCTACCGATCCTCAACGACTTGATCTCTACTGATCGAGTTTCTATGAGTCGATTCAGATTCCCCAATCTCCTTTCCAGGATACGCATCATTATCGTCCGATTCTGTCTTGTCTCCAATTTGATTTGACAAGTTTCATTCGATTTATACTATGGTCGATCGATCAATCATATCCGCTTTGATTACAAATGACTCGACATTCGTTTTATCTCCTATACGGCCCCTCTCCATCAACGTTGAAGCGAGCAATCCTCAACATTTGACTATTATACTACGATTGGCACTGATGGATCTCAGCGTTTGTCCCCTTTGCCGACGTCTAATCTCTTCCGACTGATCCTCTCCTACGGCATCAAATAATTGGATGGTGTGATCATAACTCTGTTCTTCGATCATCCCATTGAATCAACATTCCGTCCTAACCCTGGACTAATGTTTGATTCAAGCAGTTGCAATCGCTTCTGAACCATCCAAATAATCCAATGCTTACGATTTGATTCTACCATAAAATTGATTCCTACAATCTCTCAATCACATTCCGATCTCTCAATCGTATTCCACACTCAACCGATTCCTACGATTCAATCCCTTGGTCGGCGTTTGATATTTGATTCTGGAATCAATAGATCTTCTCCCTACCAACGTTTATGATCCATTCTTCTTCTCCACGTTTGATTCCGCACCTACAGCTTGAATCGCTCTCGGACTATTCTTTATCCCCTCCGTGATATCCGACACGCATATGATCATACGCTTCACCCAAGCACATCTCTTCTTCCCTCTAATTTTGGATTTACACTATGGGCGATCCCTTTGTCGACTATCGATCCGTCTCCTCTCTAATCAACCCATATGATTCTTCCCGATTCAATTCTACGATATCGGTTCCTACAATCTATCAACCGCATTCGATGTCTCCTACAACTCGATGATTTGTTAGCCATTCAATTGATATACAAGAGTTCAACCCATCCATACCCATCACTTTCCGATCTACGGTTCTCTCCATTGACATTCAATCTCCACGAGTATCCACAATCCTTTGTTGACGATTTGATATCCCCTCTTGTTTCATCCCTACGACAATCATATTCTATGGCTTGAAGCAATCAATCCTCAACGACTTGATC
Organism: Pseudo-nitzschia multiseries; assembly: GCA_037355745.1. Classification (NCBI taxonomy): domain Eukaryota; phylum Bacillariophyta; class Bacillariophyceae; order Bacillariales; family Bacillariaceae; genus Pseudo-nitzschia; species Pseudo-nitzschia multiseries. The sequence continues at coordinate 12,171,993 of CM074782.1, read as the reverse complement.
TGTCCCGTCCCTAATCAATTGTCTCCTTTTGTTGACGTCTAATCTCTACAACAATCCTATTCTACGGCATGGAGCAATCCCTTATCAATTGATTCTAAACAATTTGAATCATTGATTCTCAATTGAATCTTCTGCTCCAGTTCAATTGATTCATCTCATCGCTAATCAAATCGTTTGATTCTATTCAACAATTTAATTGAACCTACTAAGACCGATTCCAGTTAATCTCCTCATCAATTTTGCGACCACTACATACTCGGGCACCTCTCCCTCCTCATTGATGTCTCGCGCTTCTCTATTCTACTATTACAATCTTTCGATCCAATATCCAAGCTTATACTTAAGTTTCTAGAGTTCTACAAGATGGAGAACCGACTTGTAATTCAACACTCCTTCACTAAGTGTTGAATCAAGGGGTGTGTTGTTGGTCAAAAATACACGTAACGTACTTACGTACGTTCTACGGTAGTTACATCCATTCTACACTTGAAAAGTTACTTATACTCCTCCAGAGATAAAATGACTTCAAGTATCAAGATATCTACGTCACATCATGTGTTCTCTGTCTTACAACGAATTGCACATGATTTATGACCGGTTCAGACATCCCTACATACCGGTATAACACAGGGATACCGGTCAAATACAGGAATAACATAGCAAAATTAAGAGCCTTACCTTGAGCTCACATCTCTTTAAATTTCAATTATCCTATACCTTTCGGTCGATTTTTAGAGTTACAACAGATATCTTGGTTCGTACCTTTTAACCTGTTTATTCCTGGTGTTAAGTGGAACCGTTTTTGCCATTAAATGACAACAACAAAAAAGCATGCCGGGCAAAAGAGGTGCAAGAGGTGCAATGTTTGATTTTAAGATTCTGTTGAAATCTATTTGGTGTTAGTTAAGTGAATAAAAACTGTCAGTTGGATACACATCGACTGACAGATTTTATTCAGAAGTGAATAAATAAAACACATACCGGTATTTACTTTTTATGTTTTTTTTTAATTAATTTTATTCGCTTTTATCTGGTGGGAATCACTCAATCACTCAATGAAGGATTTTTCACATCTGATTCCTACTTCGTGTCGTTAGATTGCTGTACGGAGATTGCAGTAATATTGATTAGATTCTAAAATTGTGAGCATTAGGATTAAGTTATATCCGGACCGCACTGCACCTCTGTCGGTCCCTCTTTACGGGTCGTATATGCGTTGAGATGAATCGTATAAACAGTTATTTGCTTTGGCGGCTATCACGAGTAACTGGTTTAGTCTGTCTGTATGTCCTTAACCGCGTGATTTCTAGACACAGTGCAAAAAAAATTGATGCTTTGCCTCTTTCTCATTACACATTTCCTGTCTTCCACTCGGACAGGACCAGCAGTCGTAAATTTATTCCATCAATCCACAAAAGAGAGACAAACGGCGCTTCCAATCGCAAAATCTTTGGTTACTTAATCTCTCCACATGTACTGATTTAGCAGAAGCAAAGTAGAAACAACAATACTATTCACAATGGCACCGGCAATGGCAACGAAACGACTCCGGAAAGAGTTAATCCTGCTGCAAACCGAACCTCCCCCCGGCGTAATCGCTGAACCGGACGAATCCAATATTTTGAAGTGGTATTACGTCATCCGCGGCCCAACAGAAACTCCGTACGAGGGAGGAGTATACCTGGGAAAAATTGTGTTTCCTTCGGAATACCCTATGAAAGCACCGTCGATCTACATGTTGACGCCAAGCGGACGATTCCAAATCAGCACCAAAATTTGTATGTCCATGAGCGATTTCCATCCAGAATCCTGGAACCCAATGTGGAGCGTCGCCAAAATCATTCAGGGCATTCAGTCGTTTATGGCGAGCGACGAGCTGACGACCGGAGGTCTGAGAGCGTCGGAGGCGGACCGAAAGAAGTTTGCCAGACTGTCCGTGGCGTACAACCAGAAGAATTACCCCAAGCTCTTCGAGGGGGACATCCAGGCTGCATTGGAAGCGGCGGATCAAGCCTGCGGGAAAGCCGAACAAGAAAGCGCCAAAGCTGTTAGCTCTGGTTGCGAAGACAAAGCAATTTCGTCGTCGAGACGGAGCCGTAGAATGGCAAGAAAGGCCGCAGCATCCAGCGAGGTGGAAATGCCTACCGTAGGTGCGGATGATGGAAACAACCAAGACGGAGACGACGAGGACAATGAAGACAACGCTCAATCGTCAGCTACGGCGACCAAAGAGCTTACGCCGGATGAAATCGAGAAAAGAAGAAAGAAAAACGCAAAAAAGAGACAGAAGCAGAAAGCCAAGAAAGCTGCTGCTGCGACGAAGGAGGAATGCGCCGAATGAACCAATGGCGACCAATTATAGCGGTTCGAAATTCTGTGGTAGGACACGTGGAGTTGACGTGCTTTTTTGTTGGACAATTTTGCACTTTCAACTAATTGCGAATGGGGACGATTGATTCAAATTGTACGTCTGATCAACAGACATCCAAATCATTACATTGTCTAGAATTACATACTTTACTCCGTAATGGATGAGAAAGGAGCGAAGATCCATTACGTGCAGTGGTTTCGTTTTACAAAAGTTAATCAAATAATAGTGCTAGGTTTTAGAGGGCCAAGGGCCAACGGTGCAACATATGTATTGAGATGAATGTGTTCAAGCCTTTTTCGTCTCTCTTGGGACAACATGTATAAATCAATCTCTCACAATGTGTTCCAACCTACGTCATCATTACCTCTTTTTGCTACTTCTACATCGTTCCCAAAATTCGATGGTGCGGTAATCTGAACACAATTTTAATCGGATCATTCCATGTGTCACAGGAATGTAGAAGTACCAGTGGGAACGATAAAACGGACGAAAGTGTCGTACAATTTCACACATCAAACTCCTAAGGGAATCTCTGTCCTAAATATATTCCGACTAAAAACATACGGAGTCTGTCAGGAGGACACGACACTGAAAAAATGGCACGAACGATGCTCCCCGACCCAATAGAATGGCGGTCTGTTTCAAAATGTGGAGATTAAAATCTCCGGTTTGTTTTGTTTATTCGTGTGGTTCTCAGTCATCAAACGATCTGGGAGTGGTGTTGCTTAAGAACGCTCACCACGGATGCGGCGAGCCAATTGGATATCCTTAGGCATGATTGTGACACGCTTTGCGTGGATAGCACACAAGTTGGTATCTTCGAAAAGACCGACCAAGTAGGCTTCGGCGGCTTCTTGGAGGGCCAAGACAGCAGATCCCTGGAAGCGAAGATCACTCTTGAAATCTTGGGCAATCTCACGAACCAAACGCTGGAAAGGAAGCTTTCGGATGAGGAGGTCGGTACTCTTCTGGTATCGACGAATCTCACGAAGAGCGACAGTTCCGGGTCGGTATCTGTGGGGCTTCTTGACTCCGCCCGTGGCAGGGGCAGACTTTCGGGCAGCCTTGGTGGCAAGTTGCTTCCGGGGAGCCTTTCCTCCGGTGGACTTGCGGGCGGTTTGCTTGGTGCGGGCCATGTTGAATTGTTGTATTAAGTTTTGGATCTGAAAAAATTTGTGTCCAACCGGCTAGAAGACGAGATTTACTGCGATTGATCCTTTTTGTGTTTGTGAAGGCGTGATCAGTCGCAATCGTACGCGGTAAGTACGGTACTTACCGGTAAGATACGAGTATGTGCCCAAAATAAGCGAATCACATCCGGATTTTCTGTGTGCACTAGCGTCAAATATTTATTTCACGTAGGTTCTACGGAAATCTGTACTGGGACAACGGATAGAAAGTTGCTTTTCAAAAGCGGCGCGGTCCTTCCTTCCATACGAGCGCCATTTTTTTGGGGTAAGAAAAACTGTTTCTCAACGTAGAAAATGTACGAAACTCTACGGATTCCTATGCACATGGAACAAAGATGAATCAAAACGTGACGGGAACTTGTTCACGGAACAACACCAAAATTAAAAATATTGGACGAACTGGCAGGTCGTCCAGCTTCTCCCCTCACAAATCAAAAAGGTAAGTCTTCCCTAACGGAAACTGACATCGGATGCAAACACCTTTGGACCACTTTGTTACGAGCCAATAGAGGGCCTACGACTTGGTGTTTCTCATTGCATATGACACAACATTTTCATTCCTCTCACGTACATTCATGCCTCTGTCTTCTTCTCACATACCTTGACTTCAGTCTTGAAAATTCTCAATAACAAATAAACGAACACAACATGTCTGGAAGAGGAAAAGGAGGAAAGGGACTTGGAAAGGGAGGCGCCAAGCGTCACAGAAAGGTCCTTCGTGATAACATCCAGGGTATCACTAAGCCCGCTATCCGTCGTCTCGCACGTCGAGGTGGTGTCAAGCGTATTTCTGGATTGATCTACGAAGAAACCCGTGGAGTCCTCAAGGTCTTCCTCGAGAACGTCATTCGTGATTCCGTCACCTACACCGAGCACGCCCGCCGCAAGACCGTCACTGCCATGGACGTAGTCTACGCCCTCAAGCGACAAGGAAAAACCCTTTATGGATTCGGCGGTTAAATTTTGTCTCCTTTCCACAAGAAGAGATCACAGATCAACACTGCAAAACAATAAAAAAAAACCGGAGATTTTAATCTCCACATTTTGAAACAGATCCACGAGGAAACAGCAGTGCTCTAGCCTGAAACAAGATGTGTGTAGTGTGTCCAGCATCATGGGAAAGAAGAAAATAATTTCTTTAATTTTCTCTACTATAATTTATGGGGTTAAAATTATCCAACCGTGGAACGGCGTGCGCGTCAACACGTCTTTTGCCCACAGAGAACCAATCTCTTATTAGCAACACAACATCAGAATGCATATGCTTGAGATGCGAAGAAATAGAGCAAACCAACATAAGCTGTAAGTGCACCCTCTCTCTTCAGAAGCGATAGAAGTGCTTCTCTACCAGTCAGCGTACAATAATTCAATAAAAAAATGCTGTTTGTCACTTCTAGTTCTCAATATCGGAAGGTGACAAATCGTCCTCTTCGTCACGTGTTTGATCCTCATCGACTTCGACATTTAAAGCGATGTCTACAATTTCATCGTCGTCGTCGTCGTCTACAATTTCATCGTCGTCAAGGTCGTCATCTACCACCGACGCGGCGACGGTCTCCTCAACGGTGTCGTCATCGCTGTTGTCGTCTGTCTTGACAAAAACCCGAATTTGGTCAACGGGACCTACTTTGCTCCGACTGATTCGCGTCGTCTCGTCAACGTACGTGGTATCGAATGACCCGGCGTTGAGAAGATCACCGAAAGGAATGTTGATACCCAGCACGTCTTCTCCTTTGGGATCGAGGTTCTTGGATTCTCCCGCGACGTTCACTTGGAGTTGAAAGTAACCCACGTAACGCAGAACAATAGTTCCACAATCCAGCCAGAGGGAACAACCAAATGCAAAAAGTGAGCCCATGAACCGAGTCAAAAATCAGGTCTCACTTATCAAATGAGCATACCACAAATTACCTCCAATACAACGTAAGATTGACCCCCACTTTACACACTTTGCACAAAGAACGCCGAAGGTATTATACTTTGTTATCGTACTCACACACAACGGCCTCGAGACTCAATTTGGTTTTGATGACCGGAATTGTGCCTTCTACTTCGGCTTTGTGTTTCAATACGACCTTTGTTTCACTGACTTTCAACTGCGAGAAGAACTATTGTTAGCGACAAGAATAGTTACAACGGATTACTTCTCGTCGACTACGAAACACTGCAACCACCATAATGTAATGCGCAAATCATACCAGGGTTATATGCACTGAAGCAACGAATGGCGCAACAAAGCACATCACCAACGTACCGGATTAATGTCGAGGTTTTTGAAAACGTCGGGAACATTCTTGAGGAACGATGACAATTGATTGGGTGGAGAGTAATCAATGACATGGTCAATAGCGTCAATGCTGTTCGATGATTCCCCGAATTTGATGCGCTGTACAACCTTGATGGAGTCGTTCAGCGTATTCCGAATGTCTTGGATCGGGCCATTGTTGAAAAAGGGGATTTTTTGGGTATCAATTTCAATTTTGGAAGCGGCGCTGCTGCTAGCGGAACTGCAAACAAGACTCCAATCTCCCACCAACAACGACGAATCGGCGGAGGCTTGCGCTGTGCTCTCCAGCTTTTCGACGGCCTTTCGAAAGGATTCTTTCGCCTTGGTATCAATGAGAATGACGCCGTATTTGTCTTTGTAGTCCCGCGACAGTTGCATCAATTCTTCCTTGGCAACGGTCAGGGATGCATCAATATCTATCTCTGTCGTGGAAAATACCGCTGTGGGCGAAATTGTTCGGGACAAGGGCGAGATGAATGCCGACGCAGAAACTAAGAACGACGATAGAAAAAGAACTCTCATGGTGCGTATTGTCGGCCGACTTCTCTGCAAGGTATTTGTTGCGTTCGATTCGATAATGCGTTGTGAACCACTCGCTTGTTGCGAACAATTTTGAGCAACGGCGGGGAAAAGCTGAAGTTTTTGACCTGAAAGATTACAACTTCGGTCGGATTGAATCAGTGAGGAAGTAAGATACCGCTAAAACTACCGTACCGGTACGGTACTAGTGTGATGGTCGATTTCGAAAATCTGACTAGTTTTCCTGGCCCTGGCGTTGGTACTGAGAAAGAAACCGAAAAAATTGAGAAAGACGACGTTACACAACATCATACGGTACGGTGAGTGTACAAGATAAAAATACAACAATAAATACCCAGTACCAAAACCATGTAGAAGTCTACAGGAAATAAACATATGTGTGCTCCGCACACCGAAGTCCCTTCAAAAAAAGAACAAGTAAGCATGGTAATGGGCAAGAGCCTGAAAATAGGTTTTTAAAATTTGCGTCAGCCTCGTCCCCTGTCAAAAATTTGGCGATTATTGCTACTGGGCCTGACCGTAGGTACTTTACCTGCTGTTTATGTTCTGCTGGACCTCAGTGTCGGTTTTTAAAAGTAGTATCCTCACCTTTGAGCCTGGTGATAGGTTCCCCTTCCTCCTTTTCCACGCGTAATTTTTTCTGGCTTATATTCGTTCCACCCATGTATTTTATTTTTGTAACGTTTTATCGCTATCATTAATTTCGGTCAAATGTCTGTTTTAGCTGGTAAATTTTTTTAGTCTATATTTCTCACACCCCCCCCCCCCTTCATCGTCGCTCCGTTATTTTTCTGTACTTTGTACCGTACTTTTTTCCCGATTCACATCCTATCATTCATTCATTTTACATCGGTTATTACTCATTCTATTTCCCGACCTATCCTTTTCTGCATTGAGCAAAGTTTCCGATGATCAATTTGTCGACTTCCGATCATAAACCCGTTAAGTCATGGTCGCCCATGTCATTACAGCAATTCCGCAATCGGCCTCCTGTTTTTTCCTCCTCCACAGACAATTTGCTCAACTCTCTCGGAGCATACTGCTTCAATCGGTGGGGATTTAAGATCACCACCTTTCATAGAACAAACTACCGCTCCCACCGTACCAATCGTTCTTTTAAGTGCGTGTGTTGCGATCTTGTGATCAGAGTTGTCTGTTCAAGCCATGATGCACCTTTCCAGACTCGGAAGAACCGGATGGATTCTGATACTACTTTTTGGTGGTTGGACAAAACTCTTTTCCCATCTTTCGATCAACATTGTTGTCTCCATCAGACGTTACCCTCGATAAAGGAACAAATATATTTAACTCATTTCCCTCCATTCCAGCAATTTATGTCCGAATGTATGATGAATAGCCCATCTCCCGATGACACTTCCCAAAAAAGTCTGTATAATTGGTTTCTAGTATCTGGTCTCACTTCCACTTCCAAACCGAGGCAGGTTAAAAAGATGCTACGTCGATCTCGAAATGCGTGTTTTGAATACATGCTCAAATCTTTACCCAATCAACAATCATGCACCCACTCAACCTGGATGCAGGCATTTGCCTTAAAGAATCCTGAAGCAACTGTTATTCTTCAGACTGACACTGAAAATCGGTTTTATAGATGTTTTGTTGCTACCCCAATCGCTTCTGGGAAATATTTCGGGAAATTAACTACTCCAGTGTTTGTCGGTGATTGCTTCCATTACAAAGAACATAATTATGATGGTGTATGTTTTGTTCTTGTAACCAAGACTAGTTACGGCGACACAATACCTCTTGCGTGGGCTATCATTCCTGCGGAAAAGACTTCTGAATTATCTTGGGTTATACAGTGTTGTTGGAAACATGGCACCCCCGTTGACTTGTATACATTTTTCACCGACCAAGGTCCATTAGTAGCTACATTCGAAGCCTTTTTTCATCAATTTGGAATCTCCTTTTTGGTGTCCTTGTGTCTCCAGCATCTCACAAGATCTGTTAGATCCAAACACGACCGTTTATTTACTAACTACAAATCCGGTGGTAGTGAAGGGGTCGAATCCTACAACACTTGGGTTGCTTCCTCTCAACAAACGATTACTCGATACATGCTTGCTTTGTCTGATTCAACATCCAGCGATTCCTTCTTCCAAAATCTTATCAGTTTATATTCCGCCCTACTCGATCTCAACAACAATCCTCTTACTAAGCATTGTGCCGATGTCATTTTGTACCTTTTGAAGTATGATCCAAAGCTTTGGACTGTTTTCGCCAACAGTGAGGGCTTTGACGAAAATATACACCAAGCCAATTCCCGTATTGTTGCCGGGCAATTCTTTTTCTTAAAAGAGCTTCATTCTCTTTTCCAATCCAATTCCCATGTTGTACAATCAATGATCAACGCCTCATCTTTGATTGCAAAAGATTTTGCTCTCAAATTCCGTAACCGGAAACTTTCTCCATCGGATCCAACTAAAAGATCGCTCCGCATGGGTTTCAAACGCACCAATTTAGCCGAAACTGTTGCTGGCCAACTCCTAGCCTCCAATGAACGTAGAAAACCTCCTCACTGGACCAATGTCGCCTTTGCTTCTCTGTATAATGATTCAGTTTCCAAGCTTATGTCGAAGGTTGGTATTCAATGTGCCGCTAAATCTACTCAACAATCATCTACTTTATCTTCCATTGGACAAATGATAAATCATTTCAACAGCAAAGAAGCCGATGTGGTTACATATGTTCCTGAAGCCCAACCTTCGTTTGTTGAAAATCATTACGGAGTAGATGGTGTTTCTGTTGTTTTGAAGCGTGAAGATGACTCAACAACCCATCGCATTGTTTTCAAATGGAATCATTGTTCGAATTACAAATATCCGGATAGAAACCGGCATGAGTTTGAGCAAGATATTATGGCCGCCCGCAATATTCTTAACTTCACTACTTCCTGCACTCGACATGTTGAATTCACGCAGATGAGGTCTTCTATTTGCGCATGTTTTCCCATCATTTTTGACTTTGCCAAAAGACATCCATATTGGCCTTTACCTTTGACTATTCCCGTACCTGGATTGGTGGAAGGTTTGGTTTACCACGAGTCCTGTTTGTCCCTATGTTCACGTCAGCTCATCAACGAGGCTATTCCGCCCCGTACGCAGTCCGATCCATTCACTTCCACTTCTACGTTATTGGAATTGCATTTGCCAACAACAATTGACACACAGAACCTTTATTGTCCAATACACATGCTGCCCGCACCTCGCTATTTGGATTCCACCAATTCCAAAGGAAAACGTATAACTTCCAAAGGAGAGTTAACAACTTTCCGTAACTCCAGTCGTCGTCCTCGGAATAGGAGAGCCTCTGTTTATACTTCCAGTGCTCAAATCAATCGTCCTTATCATCTCAAGAAACAGACTAAAATTGACCGGGAACATATCCATCATCAAAACACCGTTGACGGTAATCTGGACAGGTCTGGTATCAAAACATTGGACAAGCTAACAAATATCAACCCCAATCAGACTGGATTAACGAACCGAGCAACATCTAACTTTTGTCCACTATCGGATATTAAGCCTGGTGATTTCATCATTTATAATGTCAGCATTTCAGGCAAAGAACTCCGTTACTCCCCAAATCCAGATTCTTTTCCATTTGACCTCCAACCCTTCTCCCTCCAGACCAACTCCACTAGTCGGTCTAATGGATCGCGCGACAGACCTTCGCTCAACGAATACGACCGATTCTTCTTTGATGAAAGTAACTTTGGTGACTCTATGGATGGTGGTGGTATTATACTTCAGGACCAAGAATGTCTTACTTTTTCACTGAACAGTATCACGGACAGATTTGCCTCAACACTACTTGGTGTTGATTTATCTTCTTTCAACGTTGACTTTCGATTCTCCGAAAAGCCTGATTTAAACTCACCGTCAAATCTTGGCGATGGATGTCCCCCTCCAGACAAGCCTGGAACCCACACCCTCTCACGGAGGTTGTATGGTTCTGTTAATTCACCAGTTTCAACGAGCCTACCAACGTTAGATGATGTTCGATTGGGTACCAGATCTAATGAATTGTGTTCAGTTCCTTCCCATGATGGTTCTATTCCTTCGCTCACGTTAGATGAAATCCGTATGTGTGCCGAATCGACTGATGTTGCTTCGGTCAATTTATCTGCCAATACAGATGATATCAAAATGGCCGCCAAATCGCTTGTTGGTATTAAACCCCACCAAAATTGTACTCCTTCTATTGACAATGAGTCACCAAAGTTACCCCAACCAGTAGGAGAAGATTTGACGCAGCGATCCTTACTGGACCCGCATGAATCCCATATGTCTCAATCTACCGAAGGTGCCATTCTTGCAATAATGGGAAGTGATTTTGACGAGTGTAATCAAACGCCGTCAATCCCATCTAAACCAATGTCTCTAAATCTGGTACCTCCTACTGAATCACGCTTGGAGTTTACTGATACTGATTCAGATGATAGTTTGCCCCCTCCTATATTTCCACTGAAGCTTTCTACCCCTAGGTCTGTACTGACCACTAATGCACCGGACTCCAATCCTACCCAATCACTCGCATCCGCACCCAATGTTGTTGTTCCCGAGCCTGCACTAAAAAAAAAAGATTGTGCGAAAATGATACACACTATTTCAGTTGTACTCGGCAAGTCTTACGGTATAGAAAAGATCAAAATAAAGGAAAGCTTGGAAAACCTTTTTGTTGGCCATCGAAGTGTTTCCATTCAAGAGGCCCCCCAATTATCAACTACCGTTCGTGGATTACTCGACAACCAACAAGGTATCATGACACCGCTCGCTCTGAATGTTATTGTTGATCTATTCAATCATCAGAGTATTCCGCCCAATTCTGTTAGACCCCGTTTCTTTTGCCACAACGCCATCTGTTGTGGTATTGTGAAACCATCCTACAAGATTAATTATGTATTAGAATATGATGAGGGCAAATCCTTTTGTCCGAACATAATCTATTTTCCGGTCTTCACATATTTGGATTCTGCAGGTACGAGGTTTCTTTGGAATTTAGTAACGGTGTATCCCAGGCGTTTGAAGGTATTACCAATCTACCATCCAAAGTGTACTGTGAATGATATCCTTTTACTGAATAAGTACACAGAGACTCTCATTGTTCACGTTCTAAACAAGGACAACTACCCAACCACACGTCAATGGTCAAAGTTGGATTGTAAAACATATCTCTTATCAACTCGTCATCCTGAAGTTGATTCCAGTATATGTTTATTTGATGAAATGAAAAGACTTTCTTTCTCTTCCCTGACTACAAATACTGAAGAGGAACTACCTAGTCAGGTGAATAAGGTTTGCTACCAAGTGTCCTTGTCACTGTCTATTATACTTGAGAAATACATTACTCCAACGACTATCCACAATCTTTTTGCAGACGATTCCTCAGGCCCTTCCTCTTTGAACAAGCAGGACACACACAAACCCAAGCACAAAAGACGTCCTACGGTTGACACTAAAAGGAACAGTATCAAACTTCCCCGTCGGAACTCAAAGAAAAAAGGCACAAATCCCCAACCGATTATCGACACAAGAACTCTATCGGAGCGAATACCATTGCTCGCAGACTCTAAACTCGTGACAACCAAAGAGCTGAGAGCACTTCTTTTTGTTCTTGATATCCGCTACCGATCGAATATGAGCAAATTTTGTCTTAGGGAGTTACTGAGTGATGCCTTCTCCCAAGATAAGTTTTCTGATGTCGTTCATCGTTCAGAATCCAATGTAAAAAGGGGCAAGTTCATCATAACTGATAATCCTTCTACAGTCAGAGAAGACATCTTGGGATCCAAACTGAAGAATCCATCTGTCCATATCAGTCAATACTGCAAAGCATCCAATTCTGATTTCAATAACTGCCAAAAAGGTGCTTTGCTATGTGCCAGTGGGTCTCGCTGTTATTTTGGCGACCGAACAATATGGTCTAACGACGTAAAAAAAAGGTGCCGTAATAAGGATTGCAAATCCTATTTCCATGGGCGTATTGAACAATTTTGCTCCGACGAATATGGATTCTGTCGGAGATGCACTGGTAAGATGATTCACCGCCCATCCTCTACTTGTGTTATTTGCCATCATGGTTTTACGCAACCCCCAATCACCGAAAAAGAAGACCGGAAAGTTAAAACCGAGCTAGAGGAACTTGACGCATCTTTCTGTTCTGATTGTCTCGGTCAATTTTCATCCGTGGAGGAAAAACAAAGCTTTTGGGAACAGCGTAAACTTATTGACACAAAACACACTATTGAACGAGAAATTGCCTATGCTGAGTTATACCGCACGGAGGAATGATCTCGCCACTCCCCACAAACAGATGAGGTGAGCACCACCTCCTCCAACTCCTCTATAGATTTTGAGAGTCCTCCTCCGTCGCCTCAACCAGGAATGGATACAGGCCCTATAACGTTCACTTGTAGTTCCAATCATTTCCAATACATACAAAGTAATGGTAGCCCTGCTAATGGAGAGATAACAAATCGATGCGACGTTACAGCAGCTTTGACAATAGAATGCCGAGATAAGAAACAAGCGACGTTTGTAATTCGGAAAACGGACAAGAATGTTTTCATGATTGTTCACCCAGCAAATCCTGATATACGGATACCTATCTACCATTGTAAGATTGACTGGAGCCGCCCCAAACCAGAAAGAAGCAAGGTTGGTAGATTGGACTTCAGTCTTATGTCAATGGTAGGAAAGGTTTCCAAAAATTACTTTAAAGACTTGGAAGAATCTATGAATGATAAATGGTCAGGTCCCTTTTTGCCCAAAACAATTCGACCTTCTTATATCGAATCACGTCTTGGCAGTAATTGTCTTGTGGACGTAACTACAGAAATAAATGGGTTCAGTGTTACTATAATTCAGTCAGAATACGTCCGAAGTGCAACAGACGAGATAGAGAAACCACGATTTGAAATTGATAGCCGGACTTTTTACAACAATGTTGACCTTCATGAGTATAAACAAGGATTGGCGGTTGTTGACAAATGCGTTCTACGGTTAGGTACCTCCATCAAGGGTGATCAAAGGCTTGAAATCACACTACCAAAAGCTGAAAAGATTTTAATGTCGCTTGTGATAGGTCATGCCTCAAAAAGCAATGTTGACATTGCCTACCATTCTTCATCTGAAACTGGTTTGAACTGTTATTCAATATGTTACTCTTCCGGTGGTTACTCTGAAGAACTATATCTTCTGCAACCAGATGAAAGGACACTGATGCGAATATATTTTCAGTGTGACCTAGCAGGCCTGTCTGCAATTTTATCATTTTTCAATAAGTGTCATGACGAATTCTCTGAAAACCAAGGGTTGGATCCTGTTTTGATTGATAGATAACTTGCTCACTGCTTCGGTGTTTATCTTCATAGGCAGAAACATGCGAACAAACTCAACAAAACCCGGAGTTTTTCCTCCAGGTTTTTGGGTCTACCTATATCTCAGCTTGTGATTGAAAAGGTTGCTAGAAAGTCATGGCCAATGTTTGTTGATATATTCAAGGAAGATAGGGCGAGAAATTACCTAGCACTATACGACAGATCTTTTGCTACTGGTGTGCCAAAAACGTCGTGGGATAGCTATGAATCTTTTGTTGAAGATTATCGGTCTTTACATTTGTCGGCACCTGGAGATATGGCTGCTGCATGGTTGAGCGACTACACTATTTCGCTTTGGTGCTTCCTGATGTCTATGTCTGCATCCCCGACGGTACATATATTTTACCCGATGTTCTACCAGTATTTATCAAGTGACAACGAAGAATATAGGAAATCAATTAATTTTGACTTCACCATCACCCCCAAAAGAAGATTGTTCATTATCCCTATTAATTCGGGTGGATCACACTGGGCAGTGAATCTTGTGTTCCGTGGATCCAATGGACAATATTCGGCTATCCAATTAGATCCCATGGTTCCCAAGAGCATTTTTCCTTCGGAGAAGGAAGTACTGCTTTTATCCGATTTCTTCTCTACCGATACCGACCAAACCAATCCAGTAATACAAAAGAATCCGTATCTTGAGATGTGTTTTTCCTCTTTTCCAACACAAAAAGACTCAATCAACTGCGGAGTGTTTGTCTGCTTCTACGTGTGCTGGATATCACAACATGGCAGTAAACTCTTATACGAACTTGACGAAGAACATGATGAAACATCAGCGGTTCTATCTGCAACTGCAATCAGAAATGAATTCTGTTCATTTGTTTCTGCTATGTGCCCTGTCGAATTCCGACAAGAGTATGCAAATTTCATAAAGGTACTCAGGCAGAAGTATAACGAACTAGGTATAGAGGGTGTAGAGGGGAAGATTACTGATGTGTTAACACACGATTATGGCGGTGATAGTTCCGACTTGATAGACGTATGGACCAAAAACACAGAAAAACACACAACGGAGGATACTGAAGGGAAGTCGGGAACTAAAGTTTCAACGTCCTACAAAACAAAATCATCTACGACTAACTCTGCGAAGAAATCCAAGTCCAGAATCACCAAAGTGGGTGTGTTGGTAAATCGGAAACCAGTTCATTCATTTCAGAAAAATGAAGGTGAACAGAATTTGGAACATCCAACAGAAACAGAGCCAACAGATTCCAAGACTATCCCGCACGGGACGTGTCCTACAGTAACAAAGCCAACAGGTTCAAAGATGACTACGACAGAATCGATGTCAATAGGTTCCAAGACGACCACGCCAGAGTCGATGTCAACAGAGTCCCAATCTCCAGACACATCGGATATAACAGTGGATAATAGGTATCTGGTAGACACTGTGTCAAAGGACGAGAAAACTTTTAATGAGGAGGATAATCCAAAAGGCGATTCAACGGGAGCACCAAAGATCACACCCGGGCATAATTTGAATGACACTGAATCACGTACAACTTTGTTGAACGTTGAGTGTAGTACATCATCAAAGCGAAAGGAGCATACTGCAGAATGTGTAAAGAAACGTAAAATGAATGATGCAGCAGTACCTAATGTTCCGACAAAAACAATTCGAAGGTCACTCCGACTGTCAATTCGGTTAAAAAATAAATGCAAATAGGTTTTTTTAATGGTTACGAACAACAAATGTGTATTCATAGGTAGGATTAGGTTGGGCCATGAAGCTTATTACTACTATTTCACACGTCCCCATGCACCATGCGGGACGGGATAGTTGTTGTACTCCTCCAAATCTTCAGGTGATTTCCAACGTTTTTCGTAAAGATGGAGCCATTGCACAATGCTTCTCTCGTTTCCATCTTCTTTGTCCCTTTTCTGTTTGTTTTGAAATTGTTTGAGTTTGCGTTTTTTACTCTTAGATTGTTTTGTCGCTCTCTTCATAAATGAATTCCAATTGTCTTTAATCTCGTTGTTCTCGGGTTCTTTCTTTAGTTCCTTTACGTCATCGCTTTGTTCGATGTACATTCTACGGTACTTTTCAATGATTGCCTCTTCAGTTGTTGTGCACCACTCGTTGAACCCAATGCTTGACAGACAGGGACGGTTACCTGGGTGATAATGTATGCATTCCTTTATGTGTTTTCTGGCTTCCGGCGTCAGTTCAAACCATTGCTTTGGTGGGAAAGTATGACCATTCAGTTCGAGCCTCTCTCGTTCTCCAGATTGTACTGGTTGTCCAATACCCAAGTTGTTGTAGCACTTTATGTCATCCGTTGATTTCAATGCCGGATAACCGCATAATACATATGCCATAATGATACCCATAGCCCACACGTGGTCAACGCAACCAGTGTCGCCTTCCTCCGAGAAAGGCAATACTTCCTCTGTTACATACTTTAAGCATTCTTCCCAAATCTCCAAACCTTCTACCTCGTCGAAATGCCCTTTTTGGCTGTTTAGTCTTGCTCTCACGTTGTTTATATTGTTGCATCCATTAAGTATGGTGAGTACCAAGTGGCCGTTTTTTGCACATAAGACATCAAACCCAGTTTCAAAATGATATAAGAATGGGTTAAGCTTGTTGTCTACGTCGCCGTGATTAAGCTCATTACTTCTTTCGCGGTACTCCACAGAATCCAATTGAAACCTTGGCTTCAATACCTTCATCTTGAACGCTGATTGCGGTGTTGCAGCTTGTTTCCAAAACGAATTCCAGGCCTCCTTATTCTTACGGTTGGAGACTTTGTTTTTGGAATGCTTTTGCGGGTGTGCCATGTCCTCTTTGTGGATCTTTATTACTTCTGCAAACGTGGCTGGATCCATGTAATGTTGTGTTGAATTTTTCGGTTTCTTATTGGAAGACACATTCTTGGATAATCTTCTTGTATGACACTTCACAACAACAACTTTTGTGTTTGAGACAAGACCGGACACACTGGTAGATTCGCTATTTTGTTTTCGTTGCGATAGAATGCTCCACGGAACGGGAACGTTGCTGTTGTTGTTGTTTGGTTTTGTTGATGACATGATTCGACCCGACATTCATTTAATTTGATTAAGGTAGGTAATATGTCGGAAGGGAAAGAGGAAAATAATAGGATTGCCACTCATACTTTGCCGTTGTGTGTTAATAACACCAAAATATGGACCTCACAATAGGTTCTGAATAGCACGACTGACATAATTGGACCTGACAATAGGTTCTTATTAGCACGACTGACATAATTGGACCTGACTATAGGTTCTGAATAGCACGACTTACAAAATTGGACCTGACAATAGGCTAAACTACTAGCTAAAGACGAATTAACGTATGCTGCACTAGTCCCGGCATGTCTAGGTGTGAATGGTTTAGAAAACCACGTCTGACAGAACTGGACCTGATAATAGGTTCCAAAACAACGACCAACATAAATGGACCTGATAATAGGTTCCGATAGCCACGTTTGACATCAAAGGGCCTCGTACTAGGTTCGAAAACCATGACTAACGGAATAGCGTACGCTGGACTACCCTGGTCTGGACTACCATATGCCGGTCTACCCTATGCTGAACTAGCTAAATCTGGTTTACCGTAGGCTGGACTAGCACCGTCATGTCAACCATACAACGAATTCGCAAACCACGTCTGACAGAAATGGACCTGATAATAGGTTCCAACACAACGACTAGCATAAATGGACCTGATAATAGGTTCCGATAACCACGTCTGACATAAATGGACCTCGTACTAGGTTCGGAGAAACCATGACTAACGGAATAGCATACGCGGGACTACCCAAGTCTGGACTACCCTAGGCCGGTCTACCCTCGGCTGAACTAGCTTCATCTGGTGTACCATACTAGGCTGGACTAGACCCGGCAGGTCTACGCTGGACTATCCGGTATACCCTAGGCTGAACTAGCTTCATCTGGTCTACCATACTAGGCTGGACTAGACCTGGCAGGTCTACGCTGGACTATCCGGTCTACCCTAGGCTGAAATAGCTTCATCTGGTCTACCATACTAGGCTGGACTAGACCCGGCAGGTCTACGCGGGACTATCCGGTCTACCCGAGGCTGAACTAGTAGCTTAATCTGGTCTACCGTAGGCTGGACCCGGGTCTAGCCTACAACGAAATTGGTAACCACGTCTGACAAAAATGGACCTGATAATAGGTTCCGAAAACCACCACTAGCCTGAATTAACATTTATAATATATTAGCTCTTAGTACAGTTTTGCGCGATACATAGGCGCTCATAATATAACATCCTTCGTATTTAGGATTCGAACAGCTATGCAATACCAACGGGTTAAAAAGCAATGTATCCCCTGATTTCAATGGAACTTTGATATGGTACATTGGGAAGACAAAGTAATAAATGACTTCGTCACGACTTACATGCTCCGGACCAATTACTGTCAAATGAGTGTAGTAATAGTCCTCATCGACATGGCATTTGGAATGATAATCCTTTCCTATAGAGAATGCAGTAGCGTGATCGCCAATAGAAGTGATTGTTGTTTGCTGAACAACCTTTGTCATCACGGACGTTTCACGGTACAAAAATTTAGCGAAAGGACGACGTAAACTTTCCTGCATTTGCTCCACAATGTGCGCCGCTTCCCTTTCCAGCTCATCTATTGTGTGTTGCTCCACATTTTTTTCGAAAACATACACACCATTCTGACTGTTGTTGCGATTTGGTCGAATACCAATAACAGCATACCCAGCATTTATACTAGTACATTTTGATCCTCTTACAACTTCGGGTTTAGCTTCAACAATTTCTTTCGAAAATCATCTGGTAGTTTCGATACTGGAGGATTGAGCCAAGTGTTGTTTCGCTTTGTCTCTCGACACTTTTGCAAAGATTCGCAACGATGGTTCTGATTCATCAACCGCTATAATATGCTTCTCATCTGTACTATCCAATATATCAAAACAATCAATAGACACAGCCTCTGTCGATGTATATTCCTTTGTTCCGACAATTTGTTCACCCCAACTAGATTCCATGAATTTACCTTTAAACAAATCCTTGGTTACTGCTTTCAATGATATTTGATTGACATGTTTCAGATTTCTAGATCTACTTCGACGCCTCTTCTTCTTGGGTTTGATCGCAGACAAGTGGTTGTAAGTTGCGTGGTCATTCAACTTTGTTGGTGCATTCTTTAGAAAATTTGATGACATTTTGTGTTTCATTCTAAGTAGCGATTGCCTCCTTTCTCTTTGTTTTCTAGCTCTTCCTTCAATTGCGTGGCTATTCGACTTTGGAGGTACATTCTTTAGAAAATTTGATGACATTTTCTGTTTCATTGTACGTAGCCGTAGCCTATTTTCTCTTTGTTTTCTGGCTATTCCTTCCTCCATTATTATTCGTATTCTTTTCAATCCTCTTGTTGTTGTTGCGGACTACGAGCGCCGTTGGAGGAAATACAAATCGACGTTGGAGTATGGGACGATTTGCGGTTGGAGGAGAGGAGCAAGGGAGTAGGAGGAGACGCAGCACCGTCGTAGCAGGAGACGAATTGCTGTTGTAGGAAGATAACAAGGAGCGCCGTTGGAGGAGTAGGGCTGTTTGGTGGTGGAGTACTTGTCTTGTTGTAACGGGAGGAGTGCCTTTTTTAGGAGGAGCCACGCCAACAATACGTTGCCGTTATTTGCCGAGATCTTGTAAATGCTGTCAGTTGCTGTTGCTGTATAGAAGTGCCGCGGAGAGTACGTACACAAATCTGTGTTCAAGTTGGAAGATTTGTGCTGGTGGATGAGGAGTACTGGCGTCCTCTGGTAGTTGCTGCTCTTTTTCGCCGCTATTGCTGTTGTTGTTGCTTATCGTTGCTATCTGTCACCGCTAGATTTTGTAGTATCCTATAAAAATAGATAATAATTGAACAAAATTTGGTGAGAATCTATCGATGTACAGAGTAAATAATAACAATAATATAATTTACATGCCAACCTACAGGTACAATATTCGTTGTTCCGATCCGTTGTTCTGATTCCTTGTTTGTTGTTCGAATCTGTATTTCCAATCCAGTGTTCCAACAATCGTTGTTGTTGTTCTAACAATTATTGTTACGGTTGATTCGGTTGTGCTGACAATTCGTTGCTGTGGGACCGTTGACTGGTGGTTGTTGTTGTTGTTGTTGATTCTATCGTCAGTTCACCCCGTTGTGGTTACTGAAATAGTAAGAACAAATGCCAAAGTTAGAAAATACATCGTCTGAAATTGGGTTGGCACAGCATAATCATTGTTTATTTATCTCACGTTGTTGACCGTTTCACTCCCGCTATTGATGATACGTTGTTCTGATGATTGTTGATGCTGCTGCCGTTGATTTGCAGCAATCTTATACTCCTATGTAACGAAAAACTGGATCTTGTTCCTGATGATATAGATATGCAAGGGATGCAGATTTTGTGCTTTCAAGATGTATATGTTTGGGTAGCTAAGCCGAACAAGAATCTTTCCAGCGACTAATCAGTTCTCCGATGCACTCTATTGTCTTGCAGTACAAGGCAGTTACTTCGCACTAAAATATCTCAAACCTGAATCAGCCGGCCTAATGCTATTACTAGCACTTCGGAGGGATTCTACGTGCTCGGACGGAGTGCCAATCGTACAAGTACGGTAAAGCAACTCTGCTTTTGATAAGTCGGGGTAAGATTATGAAGGGAAACAGTATTTTTTGCATGCGAAAACGACAAAAAAAAATCACACCTGAGTACGAGTACACAGTGAAACGCGGTGACAAAATGTACCGCCATAGTTTGTAGCGACAGCGACATCATTAGAAACCAAATAAATCACGATTGAAGTTACCGTACATGTTGCAATCACCGACAGAAATCAACCTGTCATGATAACAGTGACGTTTCTGTTCCGACGGCAACCACACGTTTCAATTACAGCAGACGACTAGCGTACCGTAACGTGGAAGTAGGCTCGTCCAGCATAGTACGCTTGTTTAGTAGTATGCTCAGGGTAACTCGTATGGTAGTCCAGCCTAGGCTAGTCCAGCCTAGGATAGTCTATTCCAGCCTAGGATAGTCTATTCCAGCCTAGGATAGTCTATTCCAGCCTAGGATAGTCTATTCCAGCCTAGGATAGTCTATTCCAGCCTAGGATAGTCTATTCCAGCCTAGGATAGTCCAGCCCAGCCTACCGTACGGTAGGCTAGTACAGCCTGGGCTAGTCCAGCTTAGGCTAGTCCAGCATAAGGTAGACGAGACTAAGCTAGTCCTGCCTAGGCTTCTCCAGCGTAGTACGCTACTACTACTACTAATACGTACTACTACAACTAGACTCGCATAGCCTACGTCATATACTACTAGTAGTAAGCTTGGAGTACATCGTACTAGTAGTACACTAGGCTAAGTCCAGTGACATGACAACACCAGTTAAGTTTGTGTTACGGCGTCAACCAATCATATGAATTACAACAGTCGACTAGCGTAAAAGTAGGCTCGTCCAGCATACTAGTACCGTACGCTTGAGTAGGCAGTAGTAGTAAGCCAGCGTATGTCGTATGCTAGTACTAGTACTAGTCCAGCCTAGGCTAGTCCAGCCTAGTACTAGGCTGTTCCAGCCTGGGCTACTAGTACTAAAGCTTAGGCTAGTCCCGCCTAAGGTAGACGAGACTAAGCTAGTCATGCCTAGGCTTCTCCAGCGTAGTACGCTCCTACTAGTACTAGTACTAGTACTATGTCCACCTAGGCTCGCCTAGCCTAGTAGTACTAGGCTTGTTGGAGTACATAGTACTAGTAGTAGTATAATAAATCCAGACTAGTACTACTATGCTTGTTCACCATAGACTAGTAATCCAGCCTATTTGATAATAAACAAACAACAGATAACAAGAACAACAACATCTGGGAACAACATCTGTGAACAACACTACTACAAATCTTGTTTTCTGGTTGTAAATTAGACAAGACTGACCAAAGAAAGTCTTGAACTGAATCAAACTTTTCACGCATAAGTACTAGTAATAGGAGGTGGGACTAGTAGTAATAGTGAGTAGCCTTGAGGATACTACTACTACTAATACTAATACTACTACTAGTACTAGTAGTACTAGTAGTAGTAGTCCAGCAGCCTAGTACTAGTAAGCTAGTACACCAGTCCACCAGCGTACTACTACTAATATGCAATTAATCAAGCATAGGTAGTACTAAGTTAGTCAAGCCTTAAATAGTCCAGAATACTATTGTTGACCTAGGCCTGACTGCCTAGTCTACTAGGCTGAACTAGTCTAGGATGGACTACTAGGCTACTAGACCGGCATAGGCTAGTAGTCCAGCATAGAGTAGTCAGGCCTAGTAGGCTAGTAGTGAAACATAGACTAGTAGTAGTCAGGCCTAGTGTTGGAGTCATTGTTACTGTAGTCCTCGTTGTTGGTGCTGATGCAATTGTTGTCGGCGTAATTGTTGTCGTTCTTGAAGAAGTAGTTCTTGTTCTTGTTCTTCTTGGCGTTGTTGTTGTTGTTGTTGATATCATCATCCCTTGTTCAGTTACTAGTCATAGTATCTGTGTTTGATAACCTAGGATTACATATGCCCTGGCTGTGTGGGGGGAAATTTGTTCTTCTTTACATGTATATCATTAGCGCTACATAAGAAGAGTAAAGGCAGGACTATGCCGTCTTATTATAGACCCACAGCAGTTTTATCATAGTGGTGCTACTACGTTTACCTAGTATATTTGAAAAGTATGAGATTTGATGAAGAAAAAATGTGATAATAGATTGATATCTATGTTTGAAAGCTTAAGTTTACCAGCGTATTACTAGGCCCTTGTTGTTGTTCTTGCTGCGTGGGTTTTTTTTGGGTACAAAAATGAAATTGGTGGTATGACATACTAAGAAAAAAGGAGGGCTATACCATTACTAGTATCATAGACCCACAGCAGTGTTATCATAGTACTAGGAGGATAGGTAACCTCGGGCCACTCTTGAAAACTATAATTTTGGTTTTACAAGTTACACTACTACTAGTACTACTAATACCATAGAGCATCATCTTGAATAACAAAAAACAAACCAATTTGCATGAAATTTCGTAAGAAGGGAATGGTACGGAAAAGGGAAGAGAAATGCCATCATAACGTAGTGCATCTATTCTGTGGGGGGCGCAAAAGTCGGAGTGATAACGCAGTGCATCTCTTCTGTGGTGGGTGGGCGGGCGCAGAAGTCGGAGTGAAAGACAAAAACCACACCAAGTTGCATGAACTTTCGTTAGGCGGCTACTAGTATGCTACACCAAAGTCTGGCCCGCCATCATGCTGTACACATAAATTTTTTATCTGTTATGGTCAGTTGAAAACCAACCCGGTACGTACTGGTACACATTGGTGGTATCTAGTTCATGTGAAACATACCGTAGCGGTACGCAGTTACATTACTTGAACTAGTACACGTACATATGTTACCATACTGTTTGTACTGGTGGTATCCTCCTAAAATCGTAAAATTCTACACACTCATGTACGATGCCAGTACTATGTACCGTACAGTAGTATGGTGGTGGGTGGTATCTGCACCAGAATACAATTTCCGTCGTTTCTGTTCATGTCGGCTGATCGCAACTTGGCGATCGCAACTTGGCGATGGGATCTGCATATGATGAAATAGTAGTGATGGCCACGATGGGCTATGTTTCAGTACACACGTTTTTGTTTTGTTTTCATTCTCTAAAAGGTTGCCACGATGACTAAGCTGTTGCGATGTCCACGACAGAATACTGGTTCTGTTGCTGGCTGTTCTTTAACATGTCGGCAAATCGCTACATTTTGGTATGTTGTGAAGTACAAGTGGGTGCCACGATGGGATGGCTATGTTTCAGTTCACATGTTTTCCTTTCGTCTTCATGAACTACAAGCTTGTGTGCTGCGGTATCATAATCTAGAATTCTCACAAACACGGATTACAACAATCTAGAATTCTCATCTAGTGAAAAGCCAGAATGTCATCGTCATCTGACATTAGCAGTGCCCTTGATAGCTACACACTCGAGGAGTTGCAGCAAATGCTAACAAACCCCCGAATGGGTACTCAATTGGCAAATAAAATTGAAGCTGAAGTGTTGACTAGACTTGCAACAAAGAGTCAAAATGGGTCTCCCGTAGGAATTCTCGTTACACCTTCCAAGCAGCAAAAAATGTCGGACCAAATCGGACAAGCGGAAATGTTTCTGAGCAAATGCACTACTCTCATAGAACAGATGAACCAAGAAACGAGGAGGGTAAAAGAAGATATCATCAAACCTTTGCAAGAAACCATCAATAGCGCAAAGAAGCGGCCTCCAGCAGCCAAAACTAGTCTTCAGTTCTGTCCTACTACAAAGCAGAAAAAAGATGAAATTGAGATTGAAAGCGATGAAGAAAGCAACGAAAGCGAGGAAGATTTGAATCGGAAGCCCGCGTCTAAGCCAAAGTCTAAGAAGGACAACAAATTTTCCAAATACGATATCCATGGCTACAGAAGGAATGAGTATCAAAATATTACCAAACACAATCGGAAGACCGCGTCTAAGCCAAACTCTACGAAGCACAACAACTTTTCCAAAAACGGTATCTCTGTCTACAAAAGGAATGAGTATCAAAACTTTACCAAAAGCCGTTTTCACCATTTGGAGGAGGAAGCGGCAGTCAGGAAGTTGTCTCGTAATTCATGGATGTATGACGCAACTTTTCCAGAAACAAACATGAGCAGCGATGATTGTTTTCAGAAAATCCCAAACGCTGTCAATTGTATTCACGCATTGTACAGGTCAATGGAACGGGAACCAGATGCAATAGAAGCAAACAATGAAGAGCAACCTGTGCAAGGGTTCACTAGAGATGAGATCAAAAGTATAGCGGTAACTCATGCAGATGTTGTAACTCCAGAAACGGGTTTGGACTTTTTCATGACCAACTTTCCAAATATGAAAAAACTAGACATTGATTTGTGTGGACTGATTACATCTCAGCCTGGAAAAGGAACTTTTCAGCACGACCCTCGCAAAAATGCCATTGCAGTCTTTCAGATGAAAGGTCGGGTGAAAAAATATCATTATGTGCTGGTGAACGCAATCCAATCTTTGGTCCTATTCATGTATCATTGGGACGGATATTACTTTGGCAAAAATACTCTTGAACCAGCTCTGGAAAAACAGTACGATGAAGTTATACGCCTAATGGAACCTTATATTGCTATTCGCGAAACGAGGAGAGGTAGACATAACCCTTTAGTAGCGTTCGTGGGTGCATGGCAGATTCAGACAGATGAGAACTGATTTGCCACAAAAATGTTCTAAAAGTATTTGGAGCAAGATGGCTTACCTGTTTTCATCTACAGGTAAAAAATGTTCCTGTTTCGGGACAAGATTTCTTGTCTATTTTCTATCTTCAATTTGAGTGTGGTACTATCATTAATTAGCAATGGCTATCGGAGGCCAGGCATTCTTCAAAATTTATTACTGTTATATTGGTAAAATAGAATTATTATTGCAACATATCTGACACCAGGCTGCTCCAATCTCAGCATACATTTCTAAATCTAGTTCGTCAACCAAGTCATTCACAAGAAGGAGAACATAATAACCGTATCTAACACCAGGATGATCCAATCTCAGACTACATATCTACTTCAGATTCGATGACCATGTCATCAACAACGACATCATAAAGGAGATCAACGATTTCAATCTTCAACTGAAACATTATACAGATGGCTTTAGATGCAATACGGAATTTTTTCCGCAGTATGTAGGAATCTGCCCCGGTAAATTCTGAACACGTTCGACATCCCATAGAAGCATTCATGGCATTTATTAAAGTTCTTCTCAGATAATGTCAGAAAGACAGTAGTTATGGGAAGTGGAGGTGGAAGGTGATGGGGGAATAATGTGCGTGTTGGAGCTGGATACTGCAGCGGGATTATCGTTAGAGGAGGAAGCGGAGGATGGAGGTGTATCATTTGTGGCAAAGGTATGGTGAGGTAGAGGTAGATAATGGGTGGGTAAAAATCCATTTCTACGGAGGACAGAAGAAAAATTGCGATATTGACCAACAAAATCGGAAATATATGGTGACCATTTTGATTTACATTGAGGACATGTATCGAAGTCATGGTATTTGTGAGAATGATGAGAAACAGAGTAACAATTGTTACATATAATCAGACGAGAATGAAGCGTTGATTGTTGACAGTGTACGCAACGTTGCCGCATAAGGACAAGGCAAAGGTTGATAGTGTAATAGTCAAGCGATGACTCATAGGAACTTAAGCGGAGTTTAAGAAGCGGTAGGGATATTGTCTGCAGGCCTGTAGAAACAGGAATTTGTAGTTCGGCAAGTATAAACAATATGTGTTTACATACTGGATGGATATCAGGACACGAACAGATAATAGTTTTGCTAGAAGCAAGTATGGTGTAGACATTGCCGGAAGAACCGGAGACAAAAAGTGTGAAGGAGGGTGATGCTTTGGAGCGGTGTCGGAGAATATAAAAGGATTCTGAAACAGAACGGCGCAAACGCTTTTTGTCAACAAAGAGCCAAACTGTGCAGAAAAGGAGGTTTAGGAGAAAATGAGGGTATCGTATGTCGGCTGGCAAGATCAGAGAAAGTGTAAATGTAATCAATAATGAACGGCAAGTATAATAAGCAAGAAAGAACGTACTGGAGCCATTGCGTTTCGAAGAAGACATGGCCAAACGGAGAGAAAAGGGTAGGTTGGGGTAAAGAGAGAAGCTCTGAAACACAAAGTAGACGTAATGAAAGGAATCGGAAGAGTTTGTACTCGTAAGTGTTTGTTGTCCTGAAGTATCAGGTGTACATTGAGTGACAGTAAATATTTCGGGGGATAAAGGAAAACAAGATAAACAAAAATAAATGGATGAATGATGATCGGACGGTTATTTTCGAAGCAGAAAAATGACCGACAAAAATACGGGGAATATAAAATATTGGCATACGTATGGAATTGAATATACCTGAATATAGATGTAACGATCAATAAAAGACAGTTATGTTACATAGGAGAAGAACCTATCATGAGGCTCATCAAACCGACACTGAGGTCCAGCAGAACATAAACAGCAGGTAAAATACCTACGGTCAGGCCCAGTAGCAATAATAACCAAATTTTTGACAGGGGACGAGGCCGACGCAAATTTTAAAAACCTATTCTCAGGCTCTTGCCCCATGGTAATACAGAAACGTCCATCCAACTTTTGCGCGCACCAAAAAAATCAATTTGTCGAGACACAAAAATCCAAAAAACATCACACAAATAACACGGTATTGGAAAATTGTTTCCGAACTACGATTTACGAAATCGTCATCATCGACGACGGTGCCCCTTCGACAGATGACGCCGCCGACGCCAATACAATAGTAGCTACTTGCTTGTTGACTAGGACGTATAGAAACAAACCGTTTAATGATGTAGGCTACTGTGTATTACTAGGTTATTGGGTCTTCTTCTTTGTTGGCCGGCTATCTCGCTGCCGCTGAGTCCGTTCACGTGCTTTGCGGTTTCTCTCTTCTTTGAACTTCCGCATCACCTCATCCCCTGGGTAGGGGCAAATGATGTCGACGAATTCTGCAGGGACAAGCTTTCTCCACTTAGTGTACAGCTCTATCTGTTTGATCTCTTTGATTCCTGTTGGTGCAACTGGATCTAGCAACACGAAGTCCCGTATGGCTTCCCGAAGTCGGCGATCGCGATCCACCACGGTTACGCGTTTTTGTAGATCTTGTACACTAACGTCTGCCGTTCCAAGACAGTCTTGCCATATCTTTATTGTAGTGGGTGCATCTGATTCAACTGTAAAAATGTGACCTGGTTGAGTTTGTAGTGTTTGAAATCACCGTCCTTTATAGAATGTATTGTGATCCGTTCATTTGTACCCAGCGCTTTACGTAGTTGTTCAAAGGTGTAGAGGTTCTGGTTCCGGTAGTCCCTTTTCATTGTGTTGAACCATCGATCAGCGCAGTTCTTTGTGTGGCCTACAACGTAGAACATGAAATTCACCTTCTTGAAATACCCAGCTTCAACAAGCAAGTTTGCAAGACGGAGCACGTGGTTATTTTTGTTCTGGCCACCACAGTTATCCATCAGCACTGTCAATTCGCCGCCTACTTCATTTTCTTTCATCCATCCTTTGTGTTTCAGTAACATGACAATCATGGAAGCAACATTATCTCCCCCCTTCCCACCAATCCCTTTGTGGTATGCGAATGCATCTAAACTTCCTCCTTCCAATGAGCAATCCACGATTCCTAAGATTGCAATGGTTAAAGGTGTCATGTAGTAAGTATCCCCTGGCTGGGTTGCTCCAAGATTTGGTAGCTGGGCATTCTGGCAGTAGTCAACAACTAAACAATACCGCCACTCGCTGTGTTGAACGCGGTGTAAATAATCGTGATGGGCTTCTTTGATTTTCATACTACACACCCGCCTTTGGTCCGCCGCTTGTTTTACATGCAGGCTTGCATCAATCAGAATCTTGTTGTTCTCTGAAAGCGCTGCCTCTGGCTCCATTACCAAAGGAGCATACACATCGTTCCGGTCAAAGACTTTGCGTGTTTCGCGTTCCGCAACAACAACTTCACTGCCGTCGTCTACTAGTTGTTTCTTCTTATTCAGGAAATATCTCTTTAAACTTGTTTCTGTGGAGCAACAAGTTGTATCAGCACCAGGCTCTGTTGTTGTTTCATATCTCACATATCTCAAACGATTGCAGAACACATGGCACTTGCTGCAAACGTCCGCGGACCGACTTACAATTTTAATGTTTGGAAAATTGGTATCCCAATACTTCAAGAAGTATGGCCAAGAACAAATTATTTTACGATCCCCTTCAAAGAGCTCTACAGGAGTTACTTCCAACACTGAATTCGAATTCTTCTTCAATTTCACGGTCCATCCCCGGTCATGACAAAACCGATAATAGATACTTCTTTTTGAAAATGATGGGGGCAACTCAACAACACCTTCTTCTCCATCGCGCAATCCAACACCGGTTTCAACTCGCATGATCCTTGTTGACTGTGGCTGGCCAAGTTCCTTAAGCTCATCAAAGAAGTTAACAAGGTCTTCAACAATTGTAGAGTCATCAAATTCAATGGTGTTGTTGGGTCGCTTCCCTTTCAGTCCATGTGTGGGAGTAGTGTTGTCCTCCAAATTCCTATAGCATGTTTCCCACTTGCGCCGTCCCCAATCAAGCAGTACACTGATTGCATACCTGCAAACGCGTGTTTGCGACAATGCTGCAAGTACAGCATGTTTCTCTGGGGTGTCCTCATCAATGAAATCGTGTTCACCTCCTTCTTCATATGGATTAGTGCTTTGCAGGGGCCCTGTGGAGTTGTTGAGTACATAGTGTTTGTATGTATTTTAAGTATGTGTCAGTAAAGCTATGGTAAGAAATTCTACGATTAAAATATAACTCAGTCACGAACCCAAAAATCCACTAGGTTTGAGCACTGTGCAAATCCTGCAAGTCCACGACCAAAATAAAACTTAGTCATCAATACAAAAACCCACCCTATTTTCGCACAGTGCAAATCTGTCCAGTCCCTAACCAAAATATAACTCAGTCATCAACCAAAAATCACCATAATTAAGCACAGTCCAAATCCTGCCAATCCCCGACCAAAATATAACTAAGTAATAAACCCAAAAACCAACATGATTAAATCGTCAAGCCTACCTAAAAACCCACAAGATTTAGACACAGTGCAAATCTTTCCAGTCCCTAACTAAAATATAAATCAGTCATCAATTCAAAAACCAACCAGATTTTAGCACAGCGCAAATCCTGCCAATTCCCGACTAAAATATAACTCAGTCATCAACCCAAAAACCTACCAGATTTTAGCACTGTGCAAATCCTGCCAGTCCCCGACTAAAATATAACACAGTCATCAACCCAAAAACCCACCATATTTTAGCACATTCCAAATCCTGTGTGCCAATCCCCGAC
Organism: Pseudo-nitzschia multiseries; assembly: GCA_037355745.1. Classification (NCBI taxonomy): domain Eukaryota; phylum Bacillariophyta; class Bacillariophyceae; order Bacillariales; family Bacillariaceae; genus Pseudo-nitzschia; species Pseudo-nitzschia multiseries. Next base: position 12,142,230 of record CM074782.1, on the reverse strand, counting down.
TAAAATATAACTCAGTCATCAACCCGAAAACCAACCAGATTTGAACACAGTGCAAATCTTTTCAGTCCCGAACCAAAATATAATTAAATCGTCAACCCTAAAACCCACCAGATTTAGACACAGTGCAAATCTTTCCAGTCCCTAACCAAAATTTAACTCAGTCATCAATTCAACAAAAACCAACCAGATTTTAGCACAGTGCAAATCCTGCCAATTCCCGACTAAAATATAACTCAGTCATCAACCCAAAAACCAACCAGATTTTAGCACAGTGCAAATCCTGCCAATTCTCCACTAAAATACAACTCAGTCATCAACACAAAAACCCACCAGATTTTAGCACAATGCAAATCCTGCCAATTCCCGACTAAAATATAACTCAGTCATCAACCCAAAAACCAACCTGATTTGAACACAGTGCAAATCTTTCCAGTCCCTAACTAAAATATAACTCAGTCATCAATTCAAAAACCAACCAGATTTTAGCACAGTGCAAATCCTGCCAATTCCCGACTAAAATATAACTCAGTCATCAACCCAAAAACCTACCAGATTTTAGCACTGTGCAAATCTTTCCAGTCCTTAACCAAAATATAATTAAATCGTCAACCCTAAAACCAACCAGATTTAGACACAGTGCAAATATATTCAGTCCCTAACCAAAATTTAACTCAGTCATCAATTCAACAAAAACCAACCAGATTTTAGCACAGTGCAAATCCTGCCAATTCCCGACTAAAATATAACTCAGTCATCAACCCAAAAACCAACCTGATTTGAACACAGTGCAAATCTTTTCAGTCCCTAACCAAAATATAATTCAGTCATCAATTCAAAAACCAACCAGATTTTAGCACAGTGCAAATCCTGCCAATTCCCGACTAAAATATAACTCAGACATCAACCCAAAAAACAACCAGATTTTAGCACAGTGCAAATCCTGCCAATTCCCGACTAAAAGTCATCAATTCAAAACTCACCAGATTTTAGCACAGTGCAAATCCTGCCAATTCCCGACTAAAATTTAACTCAGTCATCAACCCAAAAACCCACCAGATTTTAGCATTGTGCAAATCATTCCAATCCCCGACTAATATATATCACAGTCATCAACCCAAAAACCAACCAGATTTGAACACAGTGCAAATCTTTTCAGTCCCTAACCAAAATATAATTCAGTCATCAATTCAAAAACCAACCAGATTTTAGCACAGTGCAAATCCTGCCAATCCCGGACTAAAATATAACTCAGTCAATAACTCAAAAACCCACCAGATTTTAGCATTGTACTAAAATATAACGCAGTCATCAACCCAAAAACCAACCCGATTTGAACACAATGCAAATCTTTTCAGTCCCTAACGAAAATATAATTCAGTCATCAATTCAAAAACCAACCAGATATTAGCACAGTGCAAATCCTGCCAATCCCCGACTAAAATATAACGCAGTCATCAACCCAAAAACCAACCAGATTTGAACACAGTGCAAATCCTGCCAATTCCCGACTAAAATATAACTCAGTCATCAACCCAAAAACCCACCAGATTTTAGCACAGTGAAAATCCTGCCAATCCCCGACTAAAATATAACGCAGTCATCAACCCAAAAACAAACCAGATTTTAGCACAGTGCAAATCCTGCCAATTCCCCACTAAAATACAACTCAGTCATCAACCCTAAAACCCACCAGATTTTAGCACAGTGCAAATCCTGCCAATCCCCGACTAAAATATAACTCAGACATCAACCCAAAAACCAACCAGATTTTAGCACAGTGCAAATCCTGCCAATTCCCGACTAAAAGTCATCAATTCAAAAACCAACCAGATTTTAGCACAGTGCAAATCCTGCTAATCCCCGACTAAAATATAACTCAGTCATCAACCCAAAAACCAACCTGATTTGAACACAGTGCAAATCTTTCAGTCCCTAACCAAAATATAATTCAGTCATCAATTCAAAAACCAACCAGATTTTAGCACAGTGCAAATCCTGCCAATCCCCGACTAAAATATAACTCAGTCATCAATCAAAAACCAACCAGATTTGAACACAATGCAAATCTTTTCAGTCCCTAACCAAAATATAATTCAGTCATCAATTCAAAAACCAACCAGATTTTAGCACAGTGCAAATCCTGCCAATTCCCGACTAAAATATAACTCATTCAATAACTCAAAAACCCACCAGATTTTAGCATTGTGTAAATCCTGCCAATTCCCGACTAAAATATAACGCAGTCATCAACCCAAAAACCAACCAGATTTTAGCACATTCCAAATCCTGCCAATCCCCGACTAAAATATAACTCAGTAATCAACCCGAATACCAACCCGATTTGAACACAGTGTAAATCTTTTCAGTCCCTAACCAAAATATAATTAAAAAACACACAATATTTTAGCACAGTGCAAATCCTGCCAATTCCCGACTAAAATATAACTCAGACATCAACCCAAAAATCAACCAGATTTTAGCACAGTGCAAATCCTGCCAATTCTCGACTAAAAGTCATCAATTCAAAAACCAACCAGATTTTAGCACAGTGCAAATCCTGCCAATTCCCGACTAAAATATAACTCAGTCATCAACTCAAAAACCAACCAGATGTTAGCATTGTGCAAATCTTTCCAATCCCCGACTAAAATATAACACAGTCATCAACCCAAAAACCAACCAGATTTGAACACAGTGCAAATCTTTTCAGTCCCTAACCAAAATATAATTCAGTCATCAATTCAAAAACCAACCAGATTTTAGCACAGTGCAAATCCTGCCAATTCCCGACTAAAATATAACTCAGTCATCAACCCAAAAACCAACCTGATTTGAACACAGTGCAAATCTTTCAGTCCCTAACACAAATATAATTCAGTCATCAATTCAAAAACCAACCAGATTTTAGCACAGTGAAAATCCTGCCAATCCCCGACTCAAATATAACTCAGTCATCAACCTAAAAACCAACCAGATTTGAACACAATGCAAATCTTTTCAGTCCCTAACCAAAATATAATTCAGTCATCAATTCAAAAACCAACCAGATTTTAGCACAGTGCAAATCCTGCCAATTCCTGACTAAAATATAACTCACTCATCAACCCAAAAACCAACCGGATTTGAACACAGTGCAAATCTTTTCAGTCCCTAACCAAAATATAATTCAGTCATCAATTCAAAAACCCACCATATTTTAGCACATTCCACATCCTGCCAATCCCCGACTAAAATATAACTCAGTCATCAACCTAAAAACCAACCAGATTTGAACACAATGCAAATCTTTTCAGTCCCTAACCAAAATATAATTCAGTCATCAATTCAAAAACCCACCAGATTTTAGCACAGTGCAAATCCTGCCAATCCCTGACTAAAATATAACTCAGTCATCAACCCAAAAACCAACCAGATTTGAACACAGTGCAAATCTTTTCAGTCCCTAACCAAAATATAATTCAGTCATCAATTCAAAAACCAACCAGATTTTAGCACAGTGCAAATCCTGCCAATTCCCGACTAAAATATAACACAGTCATCAACCCAAAAACCAACCTGATTTGAACACAGTGCAAATCTTTCAGTCCCTAACCAAAATATAATTTAGTCATCAATTCAAAAACCAACCAGATTTTAGCACAGTGCAAATCCTGCCAATTCCCGACTAAAATATAACTCAGTCAATAACCCAAAAACCAACCTGATTTGAACACAGTGCAAATCTTTTCAGTCCCTAACCAAAATATAATTCAGTCATCAATTCAAAAACCAACCAGATTTTAGCACAGTGCAAATCCTGCTAATCCCCGACTAAAATATAACTCAGTCATCAACCTAAAAACCAACCAGATTTGAACACAATGCAAATCTTTTCAGTCCCTAACCAAAATATAATTCAGTCATCAATTCAAAAACCCACCAGATTTTAGCACAGTGCAAATCCTGCCAATCCCTGACTTAAATATAACTCAGTCATCAACCCAAAAACCAACCAGATTTGAACACAGTGCAAATCTTTTCAGTCCCTAACCAAAATATAATTCAGTCATCAATTCAAAAACCAACCAGATTTTAGCACAGTGCAAATCCTGCCAATTCCCGACTAAAATATAACACAGTCATCAACCCAAAAACCAACCTGATTTGAACACAGTGCAAATCTTTCAGTCCCTAACCAAAATATAATTTAGTCATCAATTCAAAAACCAACCAGATTTTAGCACAGTGCAAATCCTGCCAATTCCCAACTAAAATATAACTCAGTCAATAACCCAAAAACCAACCTGATTTGAACACAGTGCAAATCTTTTCAGTCCCTAACCAAAATATAATTCAGTCATCAATTCAAAAACCAACCACATTTTAGCACAGTGCAAATCCTGCCAATCCCCGACTAAAATATAACTCAGACATCAACCCAAAAACCAACCAGATGTTAGCATTGTGCAAATCCTGCCAATCCCCGACTAAAATATAACTCAGTCATCAACCCAAAAACCAACCGGATTTGAACACAGTGCAAATCTTTTCAGTCCCTAACCAAAATATAATTCAGTCATCAATTCAAAAACCAACCAGATTTTAGCACAGTGCAAATCCTGCCAATTCCCGACTAAAATATAACTCAGTCATCAACCCAAAAACCAACCCGATTTGAACACAATGCAAATCTTTTCAGTCCCTAACCAAAATATAATTCAGTCATCAATTCAAAAACCAACCAGATTTTAGCACAGTGCAAATCCTGCCAATTCCCGACTAAAATATAACTCAGTCAATAACTCAAAAACACACAATACTTTAGCACAGTGCAAATCCTGCCAATTCCCGACTAAAATATAACTCAGTCAATAACTCAAAAACCCACCAGATTTTAGCATTGTACTAAAATATAACGCAGTCATCAACCCAAAAACCAACCAGATTTTAGCACATTCGAAATCCTGCCAATCCCCGACTAAAATATAACTCAGTAATCAACCCGAATACCAACCAGATTTGAACACAGTGCAAATCTTTTCAGTCCCGAACCAAAATACAATTAAAAAACACACAAGATTTTAGCACAGTGCAAATCCTGCCAATTCCCAACTAAAATATAACTCAGACATCAACCCAAAAACCAACCAGATTTTAGCACAGTGCAAATCCTGCCAATTTCCGACTAAAAGTCATCAATTCAAAAACCAACCAGATTTTAGCACAGTGCAAATCCTGCCAATTCCCGACTAAAATATAACACAGTCATCAACCCAAAAACCAACCAGATGTTAGCATTGTGCAAATCCTGCCAATCCCCGACTAAAATATAACGCAGTCATCAACCCAAAAACCAACCAGATTTTAGCACAGTGCAAATCCTGCCAATCCCCGACTAAAATATAACTCAGTAATCAACCCAAAAACCAACCAGATTTGAACACAGTGCAAATCTTTTCAGTCCCGAACCAAAATATAATTAAATCGTCAACCCTAAAACCCACCAAATTTAGACACAGTGCAAATCTTTCCAGTCCCTAACCAAAATATAACTCAGTCATCAACCCAAAACCCAACCAGATTTTAGCACAGTGCAAATTCTGCCAATTCCCGACCAAAATATAACTCAGTCAATAACCCAAAAACCCACCAGATTTTAGCATTGTGCAAATCTTTCCAATCCCCGACTAAAATATAACACAGTCATCAACCCAAAAACCAACCAGATTTGAACACAGTGCAAATCCTGCCAATTCCCGACTAAAATATAACTCAGTCATCAACCCAAAAACCCACCAGATTTTAGCACAGTGCAAATCCTGCCAATACCCGACTAAAATATAACTCAGTCATCAACCCAAAAACCAACCCGATTTGAACACAGTGCAAATCTTTTCAGTCCCTAACCAAAATATAATTCAGTCATCAATTCAAAAACCAACCAGATTTTAGCACAGTGCAAATCCTGCCAATACCCGACTAAAATATAACGCAGTCATCAACCCAAAAACCAACCTGATTTGAACACAGTGCAACTCTTTTTAGTCCCTAACCAAAATATAATTCAGTCATCAATTCAAAAACCAACCAGATTTTAGCACAGTGCAAATCCTGCCAATCCCCGACTAAAATATAACTCAGTCATCAACCCAAAAACCAACCGGATTTGAACACAGTGCAAATCTTTTCAGTCCCTAACCAAAATATAATTCAGTCATCAATTCAAAAACCAACCAGATTTTAGCACAGTGCAAATCCTGCCAATTCCCGACTAAAATATAACTCAGTCATCAACCCAAAAACCAACCCGATTTGAACACAATGCAAATCTTTTCAGTCCCTAACCAAAATATAATTCAGTCATCAATTCAAAAACCAACCAGATTTTAGCACAGTGCAAATCCTGCCAATTCCCGACTAAAATATAACTCAGTCAATAACTCAAAAACACACAATATTTTAGCACAGTGCAAATCCTGCCAATTCCTGACTAAAATATAACTCAGTCAATAACTCAAAAACCCACCAGATTTTAGCATTGTACTAAAATATAACGCAGTCATCAACCCAAAAACCAACCAGATTTTAGCACATTCGAAATCCTGCCAATCCCCGACTAAAATATAACTCAGTAATCAACCCGAATACCAACCAGATTTGAACACAGTGCAAATCTTTTCAGTCCCGAACCAAAATACAATTAAAAAACACACAAGATTTTAGCACAGTGCAAATCCTGCCAATTCCCGACTAAAATATAACTCAGACATCAACCCAAAAACCAACCAGATTTTAGCACAGTGCAAATCCTGCCAATTCCCGACTAAAAGTCATCAATTCAAAAACCAACCAGATTTTAGCACAGTGCAAATCCTGCCAATTCCCGACTAAAATATAACACAGTCATCAACCCAAAAACCAACCAGATGTTAGCATTGTGCAAATCCTGCCAATCCCCGACTAAAATATAACGCAGTCATCAACCCAAAAACCAACCAGATTTTAGCACATTCCAAATCCTGCCAATCCCCGACTAAAATATAACTCAGTAATCAACCCAAAAACCAACCAGATTTGAACACAGTGCAAATCTTTTCAGTCCCGAACCAAAATATAATCAAATCGTCAACCCTAAAACCCACCAAATTTAGACACAGTGCAAATCTTTCCAGTCCCTAACCAAAATATAACTCAGTCATCAACCCAAAAACCAACCAGATTTTAGCACAGTGCAAATTCTGCCAATTCCTGACCAAAATATAACTCAGTCAATAACCCAAAAACCCACCAGATTTTAGCATTGTGCAAATCTTTCCAATCCCCGACTAAAATATAACACAGTCATCAACCCAAAAACCAACCAGGTTTGAACACAGTGCAAATCCTGCCAATTCCCGACTAAAATATAACTCAGTCATCAACTTAAAAACCAACCAGATTTTAGCACAGTGCAAATCCTGCCAATTCCCGACTAAAATATAACTCAGTCATCAACCCAAAAACCAACCCGATTTGAACACAGTGCAAATCTTTTCAGTCCCTAACCAAAATATTATTAAATCGTCAACCCTAAAACCTACTTGATTTAGACACAGTGCAAATCTTTCTAGTCCCTAACCAAAATATAACTCAGTCAATAACCCAAAAACCCACCAGATTTTAGCATTGTTCAAATCCTGCCAATCCCCGACTAAAAGATAACGCAGTCATCAACCCAAAAACCAACCAGATTTTAGTACAGTTCAAATCCTGCCAATTCCCCACAAAAATACAATTTAGTCATCAATCCAAAAACCCACCAGATTTTAGCACAGTGCAAATCCTGCCAATTCCCGACTAAAATATAACTCAGTCATCAACCCAAAAACCAACCGGATTTGAACACAGTGCAAATCTTTTCAGTCCCTAACCAAAATATAATTCAGTCATCAATTCAAAAACCAACCAGATTTTAGCACAGTGCAAATCCTGCCAATTCCCGACTAAAATATAACTCAGTCATCAACCCAAAAACCAACCTGATTTGAACACAGTGCAAATCTTTTCAGTCCCTAACCAAAATATAATTCAGTCATCAATTCAAAAACCAACCAGATTTTAGCACAGTGCAAATCCTGCCAATTCCCGACTAAAATATAACTCAGTCATCAACCCAAAAACCAACCCGATTTGAACACAATGCAAATCTTTTCAGTCCCTAACCAAAATATAATTCAGTCATCAATTCAAAAACCAACCAGATTTTAGCACAGTGCAAATCCTGCCAATTCCCGACTAAAATATAACTCAGTCAATAACTCAAAAACCCACCAGATTTTAGCATTGTGTAAATCCTGCCAATGCCCGACTAAAATATAACGCAGTCATCAACCCAAAAACCCCCCATATTTTAGCACATTCCACATCCTGCCAATCCCCGACTAAAATATAACTCAGTAATCAACCCGAAAACCAACCAGATTTGAACACAGTGCAAATCTTTTCAGTCCCGAACCAAAATAGAATTAAATCGTCAACCCTAAAACCCACTAGATTTAGACACAGTGCAAATCTTTCCAGTCCCTAACCAAAATATAACTCAGTCATCAATTCAAAAACCAACCAGATTTTAGCACAGTGCAAATTCTGCCAATTCCCGACCAAAATATAACTCAGTCAATAACCCAAAAACCCACCAGATTTTAGCATTGTGCAAATCTTTCCAATCCCCGACTAAAATATAACACAGTCATCAACCCAAAAACCAACCAGATTTGAACACAGTGCAAATCCTGCCAATTCCCGACTAAAATATAACTCAGTCATCAACCCAAAAACCCACCAGATTTTAGCACAGTGCAAATCCTGCCAATACCCGACTAAAATATAACTCAGTCATCAACCCAAAAACCAACCCGATTTGAACACAGTGCAAATCTTTTCAGTCCCTATCCAAAATATAATTCAGTCATCAATTCAAAAACCAACCAGATTTTAGCACAGTGCAAATCCTGCCAATACCCGACTAAAATATAACGCAGTCATCAACCCAAAAACCAACCTGATTTGAACACAGTGCAAATCTTTTCAGTCCCTAACCAAAATATAATTCAGTCATCAATTCAAAAACCAACCAGATTTTAGCACAGTGCAAATCCTGCCAATCCCCGACTAAAATATAACTCAGTAATCAACCCAAAAACCAACCAGATTTGAACACAATGCAAATCTTTTTAGTCCCGAACCAAAATATAATTCAGTCATCAATTCAAAAACCAACCAGATTTTAGCACAGTGCAAATCCTGCCAATCCCCGACTAAAATATAACGCAGTCATCAACCCAAAAACCTACCAGATTTTAGCGCATTGCAAATCCTGCCAATTCCCCACTAAAATACAACTCAGTCATCAACCCAAAAACCCACCAGATTTTAGCACAGTGCAAATCCTGCCAATACCCGACTAAAATATAACTCAGTCATCAACCCAAGAACCAACCCGATTTGAACACAGTGCAAATCTTTTCAGTCCCTAACCAAAATATAATTAAATCTTCAACCATAAAACCCACCAGATTTAGACACAGTGCAAATCTTTCCAGTCCCTATCCAAAATATAACTCAGTCATCAATTCAAAAACACACAAGATTTTAGCACAGTGCAAATCCTGCCAATTCCCGACTAAAATATAACTCAGACATCAACCCAAAAACCAACCAGATTTTAGCACAGTGCAATCCTGCCAATTCCCGACTAAAAGTCATCAATTCAAAAACCCACCAGATTTTAGCACAGTGCAAATCCTGCCAATTCCCGACTAAAATATAACTCAGTCATCAACCCAAAAACCAACCAGATGTTAGCATTGTGCAATTCTTTCCAATCCCCGACTAAAATATAACACAGTCATCAACCCATAAACCAACCAGATTTGAACACAGTGCAAATCCTGCCAATTCCCGACTAAAATATAACTGAGTCATCAACCCAAAAACCCACCAGATTTTAGCACAGTGCAAATCCTGCCAATTCCCAACTAAAATATAACTCAGTCATCAACCCAAAAACCAACCAGATGTGAGCACAGTGCAAATCCTGCGGATCCCCGATCAAAATATAACGCAGTCATCAACCCAAAAACACACAAGATTTTAGCGCAGTGCAAATCCTGCCAGTCCCCGACTAAAATATAACGCAGTGATGGACCCAAAAACCAACCAGATTTGAACACAGTGAAAATCGTTTCAGTCCCGAACCAAAATATAATTAAATCGTCAACCCTAAAACCCACCAGATTTAGACACAGTGCAAATCTTTCCAGTCCCCGACTAAAATATAACGCAGTCATGAACCCAACACAAAAACCCACAAGATTTTAGCACAGTGCAAATCCTGCCAATCGTCGACTAAAATATAACTCAGCCATCAACCCAAAAACCAACCAGATTTGAACACAGTGCAAATGTTTTCAGTCCCGAACCAAAATATAATTAAATCGTCAACCCTAAAACTCACCAGATTTGAACACAGTGCAAATCTCTCCAGTCCCTAACCAAAATACAATTCAGTCATCAATTCAAAAACCAACAAGATTTTAGCACAGTGCAAATCCCGCCAATTAACACTGTGCAAATCTTTCCAGTCTCTTACCAAAATATAATTCAATCGTGAACCAAAAAACCAACCATATTTGAACACAGTGCAAATCCTGCCGATCCCCGACCAAAATAGAACTCAGTAATAAAAAAAAAACCCACCTGATTTGAAGACAGTGCAAATTCTTCCGACCCCCGACCAAAATATAATTCAATCGTGAACCAAAAAACCAACCATATTTGAACACAGTGCAAATCCTGCCGATCCCCGAGCAATATATAACTCAGTTATCAACCAAAAAACCCACCTGATTTGAAGACAGTGCAAATTCTTCTGACCCCCGACCAAAATATAATTCAATCGTGAACCAAAAAACCAACCATATTTGAACACAGTGCAAATCCTGCCGATCCCCGACCAAAATATAACTCAGTAATCAACCAAAAAACCCACCTGATTTGAAGACAGTGCAAATTCTTCCGACCCCCGACCAAAATATAATTCAATCGTCAACGCAAAAATCCACCAATTTTTGCACAGTGGAAATCTTTCCAGTCCCTAATCAAAATATAACTCGTTCGTCAAAGACCGAACTTACAAATCCTGCCCATCCCCAACCTTAAATCAACTTGATTATCTATTCATATTATGTATCCAGTTCAGACAAAGATAGTTCTGATAGCAGTTCCAATTGAGTTGATAGGGGACTCATTGATTCGTACGAATAGAACAACTGCCGTCATGTAGCTTTGGTACTGGTGGACACGAAAGGAATTTAATATACCGGTACGAGCTGCCAATAATTACAAAATACTGGTATGTACCGTATCACAACAACGATTAAAGTAGATGTATGATGACTGCATTTGTTCTTAGATCCAGTACATACTCATACTACATACCTTGCTTGAGTCATAGTTCATTTTTGAAGGGGTGAAAGAAACCATTTTTTTCACTTTTTAGTTTTTCAAAAGATTTGTTCTTAGATCCAGTACATACTCATACTACATACCATGCTTGAGTCATACTTCATTTTTGAGGGGGTGAAAGAAACTATTTTTTCAATTTTGGTTCAAGAGAAACTATTTTTTTTAAATTTTATTAGGGGTTGAAAGAAACTATTTTTCTAATTTCAATTTATTGGTGATTCAATTCTTTGACTCAATTCCATGATACAAGTCTATGATTCAATTCTCTGATTCAATTTTCAATCAAGTCTACATCTGAGAACTGTTTCTCTACCCCCTGCGGGATATGGCGCGGTACGTTCAGAACTCCCTACCTCATTTTCAAAATTCCCTGCTTCCTGATTTCACGTGTTTACTAAAAAACCTGAGTCTATGAATCCAATCCACAATTTAATTCCATGATTCAATTCCATCATACAAGTCTATGATACAATACAATATACGTAATTGAATTATATTATTCAATTCTACTACTCAATTTTGATTCAAGTCTATGAGTCAGGTCTATGAGTCAAATATATGATTCATTTTCATGACTCAAGTAAATGATTCCATTCCATGCCTCAGATCTATGAATCAATTCATCAATCCAAGTCTATGATTCTAATCCATAATTCAAATCCATAATTCCAATCCATGCGTCCAATCCATGATTCCAATCCATGATTCAATTCCATGATACAAGTCTATGGTTCAATTCTGTGATTCAATTTTGATTCAATTATATGATTCATTTTCATGACTCAAGTCAATGATTCCATAGTGTGGGTGGGTTAGTGGCTGAGCAAATGAGGTCACAGGATCGAATTGGATGTATGATCCTACCTTTTGTTGGTATTGTTGTAGATGAAAAGTGTATGGCAAAAGTGTATACATTTGTAGCATGGACCTAGTAGTGTTCTTGGAGTATGCAAATTTGCAAACAAATTAAAAGCCATAGTTAGATGGCATTTCCATCCTTCACCTTCTAGGGGGGGATAGAATTGTCGCTTTACGGAGACAAAGCCCACTTGTACATTGTGCGTGCGAAAATCTGCTTTGCAGATCGTTTCACAGTGGTGTACTTTAAGGTGCTGAGGCTTTCTCCATAAGTATAATCTGAAATGGTACTGTTGGCTTACAATGATGAATTCAATCTTGAACTTGAAGCTTCATGCATTACAAGTGGCATTAATTACAATTTGGTGAAAAATACATGGTGTGCACACTCGACTATAGTCTTGTGGGTAAGACACATCCTCTGTCAGCAATTATGTATTCTTGATGTAATTGGAATAATATGAGCTACACTCAAGCATTGTTTTCCTCAAACAGACTCTTTGGAATCTGAATGGTGAAAAACAACAATGAAGTATTTTCAGTGTCTCTAATTTTTGTTTGTCTGTTTAAATCCAACCCACCAGATTTGAACACAGTGCAAATCCTGCCAATCCCCAAACAAAATATAACTCAGTCATAAACCCAAAAAGCCACCAGATTTGAACACAGTGCAAATCTTTCCAGTCCCTAACCCACCTGATTTGAACACAGTGCAAATCCTGCCGATCCCCCACCAAAATATAATTCAATTGTCAACCCAAAAACCCACCAGATTTGAACACAGTGCAAATCTTCCCAGTCCCTAACCCAAATATAATTCAATTGTCAACCCAAAAACCCACCAGATTTGAACACAGTGCAAATCTTCCCAGTCCCTAACCCAAATATAATTCAATTGTCAACGCACAGTGCAAATCTTTCCAGTCCCCAACCATAATATAATTCAATCGTGAACCCAAAAACCCACCAGATTTGAACACACTGCAAATCTTTCCAGTCCCTAACCAAAATATAATTCAATCGTCAACCCACAAACTCACCAGATTTGAACACAGTGCAAATCTTTCCAGTCCCTACTCACCGTACGTACCGTACAATATTTCGCTTTTTCGATCGAATTCAGAGTACGAACCGGCATATGACTGTAAATACATCAAGTCCGACTCATTCATGTACAAATTGTACCAATTCTAACAAGTCCGATATTATTTCTCACCAACTCTCTCATCTGGCAAGGTTGATGACAACGTGACGACCAACTTGATCTAAGACAGATTTTAATCGTATGATTTTTTCTTTATTCAGGTTAAATCTTATGGTTACTTGCAACCATAAAAATGAGAGTTTGCTACCATAAAAATGAGCGCGCGCCACTAGATATTACTATTGCTTTTAGAAGAAGCATCTCATTTCCGTAAATAATTATTTGGGTCCTGTTTTTTACGATTTTTAGTCGTAGCGTTTGTACCAAGTCTACTTGTTAAAAACAGATTTTTTTAATATTTCTACGTATTTTCCCCCCCCCAAACCCCCCCCACATAAACTCCGTCTACAAGGTTACGTTGTCAACTCCTAGGGTTAGTGTTAAACGTTCAACTAACAACTCCACCAATTTAGAAAAGGGACAAAGAACCATCGTTTCCCTTCTAGACACGTGTATCTTAGCCAGTCCATGATAGTAAGCTGTTGGTCAACCTTTGACTTGTTGAAGAAGGCCACCATGTAGAGCGCGACGGCTTCCCTTGCTATTGACTTGTCTAGGAACTTGAGGCAGTTGCACTTTAGTGGCTTTGAAGTGGTGATCGATTTGCAGTTTCCACCATGCAATGATGCATCCTCCAGGAAATCCCTACATTTGCAAACCATCTCCCACTCATTGTGTTTGTAGTTGGTGAAGTCTGTGAATGGGTGATATGGTCTTTGTCCTCGTGGCATGTTGCTGGTGGCGTTTTGATTCGAATTGGTTGGCGTTTGGATTCAATTCGATTTGATGTGTTGTTGTTGTTGTTGTTGTTGTTGTTGTTATCGTTGTCGTCGTTGCCCTTGGGGATGCCCTCTGTTGTTCCTTGTTTCCTTCCTTTGTAGATTCAATTCAATTCGATTCGATTCGATTCGATTCGATTCGATTCGAATAGTTTGATTTGTTTCGATTCGATTTGTTGGCGTTTCGATTCGAATTGGTTGGCGTTTGGATTCAATTTGATTCGATGTGTTGTTGTTGTTGTTCTTGTCGGTGCCCTGGGGATGCCCTCTGTTGTTCCTTGTTTCCTTCTTTTGTGCTGTATTTTGTGAGCAAACGCTGATGCTAGTTGTAACGCTGGGTCAACAGGCTCACTTTTGTGGTATAGTAGAGGTGCTGAGGTGCTGTGTAGCTCACAAGGTTGATGAGTAGTTGTAATGAATTGAAACGTCGGACGAATTGTCTCTTTGCAAAAAAAGATGTGTTTCTTTTTCACAAAAAAAGAAGATGGATCGGAGAGCAAGAGTATGAATAAACTCATCAAGCGCGCATGCTTGCACGGTTGACAGAGTGAAAAAAATTCCATTACGACTACTACCAACTCCTACAGGGGCTCTGTATGGGGGCCGGCGTTCAAAGCTAGAGTTACACGTTAAACTGTAACCGACTGTAACTCGCTAAGTATCTGGATTTACAAGACACTGAACACATCAACGGAAAGCTTGAGTATTGATCTATCCAACTGTCGACGAAGCTGAAAATCGTTTTTTTGTTTTTTGGAGGGGGGAACCCGGATAATGGACGTTTCTGTATTACCATGCTTAAGTGAAAAGACCTTGAAAACACAGCCAAATGACACAGAAAAAAACTCAGAAAACAATTTTTTTGATGGGAAGTCCGATCATCGAAATCACGAATGTCGGCCCATGATCGACCCTTCTGTTTCTCCTTCCATAGAACAGACCATGAAGGTTCATCACCGTACAAATAGTACAAAATGACACCAACTCAAATACCTACACATTCCGCTACTTGGTTCTCGATCCGGAAGGGTATTCGAACGGCAATTCAATGGCAAATAACACACACACACGAAGATACGAAAAATTGACGACGTCGACCCTTCTCCGACCCATCTGTTTCTCCTTCCATAGAACAGACCATGAAGGTTCACCACTGTACAAGTAGTACAAAATGACACCAACTCAAATACCTACACATTCCGCTACTTGGTTTTCGATCCGGAAGGATATTCGAACTGCAATTCTACTGCAAATAACACACAAAGATACAAAAAATCGACGACGATGACGGCCCTTCTGCGACCCATCTGTTTCCCCTCCAATAGAAGGGATGATGGGGGTCCACATGTAGAAAAACTTTCACATTCGAACACCATCATGTTCCTCTACTGATTTTTTGACTTGGAATGGCAATCGACAAGAGGGATTCAAGTATACGAAGATACGGAAAAACCAACACTAATTCGATTTTGACGACCCTTCTGTTTCTCCTTCCGTAGAACAGACCATGAAGGTTGATGACTGTACAAGTAGTACAAAAAGACCCCAACTCAAATACCTACACATTCCGCTACTTGGTTTTCGATCTGGAAGGGTATTCAAACCACAATTCTACTGCAAAAATCACACACAAAGATACGTCGTCGTTGTCGTCGTCGACGTCGACGACCCTTCTCCGACCCATCTGTTTCCCCTCCAATAGAAGGGATGATGGGGGTGCACATGTAGAAATGCTACCACATTTGAACGCCAGCATGTTCCTCTACTGATTTTCCGACCTGGAATGGCAATCAAATGGCAATGGCGATGGAACGGCTATCGAAGATACGATCAATACAAAGAACAACAAGATGACGACAACAATGACAATGGATGGATACAAAGAAGTAAGCAGGGCGAGGCCACCACAAAGGAGGTTCGTTACAAGTGGATTTAGGTACCAACCAACATGTGTTACACTACACTAAAATCTGCAGGGCGACTGGGAATGGCAGCAATCCAACGGCAATCGGACGACAAGAAATCATGTTACGATCAAAATGAATGAACGTTGCCACCAAGCAGGTAGGTACTAGATACACAGTAGACTAAAGTAAAATACAGTACCAAAATATTACACAGCACACTAGTATTAGCTTACTCAGAGGAAACCAATTTAGCAGCAATAATAGGGGGGATAGGCACTGCCTTATTCGTTTTATCATCATCGTCGCCATTTTGAAAAAGTGAGCGAAAAAAGTGTCATGAAACAAGCACCTCCGGGGACATTTCTTAGAAAGAAAAGTAAAGAACAACGGTCATGTAAAGTACTTGTGGTATTTGTGGTATTTCCTTAAGAGTTACACGGAGTCTTATACCACTAAAAATGCAACAATACTGAGTATGGAAATTCGCCCCATACGTCTGTTTTTGAGGGGTACCACATGATTTCTACAGAGAAAAAACAGTAGAAATAGTCATTAGAGGTACGTATCATTAAGTGTACCGGTTTCTACTTACGTGCCACAGTAGTGCCAGGCTAAATACCTCAATTGTGGTATTTCCGCTGTATGGTACGAGTACTACCGTATGGTACGTAATCTTAGCTCTAACGTCGTACGGTAAATCTTGGATTGTTCTGTCTAATTTGATTGGTTCAAGGAATGCAGCTGGAACGCTTTTTCTGAAAACCGGGGGAGGACACGTTTTGGCACGTTCGGGCTAGAGCCTCAGGATACCGTAGGTTTCTCAAATCTTTGGGAGCCTTGTACCGGTAGTAGTGCTTGTACCTAAAATCCTGCTGTTTTACCTGCTGTTTATGTTCCGCTGTGTTGTAACTCTAAAAATCGACCGAAAGGTATAGGATAATTGAAATTTAAAGAGAAGTGAGCTCAAGGTCAAGCTCTTAATTTTGCTATGTTATTCTCGTAATTGACCGGTATTCCTGTGTTGTTCGTGTTGGATGTAGGGATGTCTAAACCGGTCATAGATCATGTGCAATTCCATGTGCAATTCGTCGTAAGACAGAGAACACATGATGATGTGACGTAGATATCTTGATACTTGAAGTCATTTTATCTCTGGAGTAGTATAAGTAACTTTTCAAGTGTAGAATGGATATAACCGTCGTAGAATGTACGTAAATACTGTAGGTGTATTTTCGACCGACAACACACCCCTTGATTCAACACTGATTGATGAAAAGAGTGTTGAATTACAAGTCGATTATCCATCTTGTAGAACTCTAAAAAACTTAAGTATGAGCTTGGATATCAAATCGAAGGATTGTAATCGTAGAATCGAAAGATTGATATTGCGTAACGGAGAAGCATGAGACATCAATGGGGAAGGAGAGGTGCTTGAGTATGTAGTGGTCGGGAAATTGACGAGAAGGTTAATCGGAGATTGCGTCCGAGAACTGTTTCGCGGGGTTCGAATTTACTTCTCGCGCACAAATTTTGTGCGTGATTTTAACACGGCAATATTTCTGGACACCCTGAAATTCCCACCCCCAGTTATTGCCTTAAAATAATACAAAAAACAATTCTGTGCGCGTGATGCACATTACTCTACTCTCGAATAAAAAAAATTGATTTCAGTCTTATTATTCTGTACGAACAACACTTACTTGTATTCATGAATAAAAAAGAAATCTTGAGTCAGTATTAATTCCAAAACATTAATCTACCAAACAACAATTCAATTCTGCTCTCCTAATTGTGAATTCTATTTCTCGACTACAATATTCCCTTTTTAAAATGTAGATTCTATTATGCTTTATTTATTCCTATTGCAACGTATTACGAATCCTCCATTATTTCTATGATTCTCAAAATTAAGCTCAAGATTATTAGTAGGTTTGTATTATGTATGTACTGTTATTTTCTACATTAGTTCACCAATAGATAAACTTTCATTCATCGATGCTGTTATTGCCGGATCAATATAGATGTTTCTTTTCTTTTTCTTTTTTGGTCCACTACAATTAGTGGAGCTGCTACTAGTAATATTTGCATCGCCATGCTTATTGTTGGTGTAATCTGTTGAACTTTCGTTCCTAAATCTGTCCCTCATCATTTCTTCCAATTTCCTTCCTGTTTCTGGGTGTTTTCGCATCTCGCCAATTTTGTCGCACAAGTCACTGAACAACTCACGTCCTTCATCCATCCATCCATTTCTGCTTCCACTGTCTGAATCGCAGAATTTTTTTTTTTGTCGCGGAATTGTGGCATCACCCTTTCGCCGCTGCTGGTTCACCCATACATGATGCTCATTGTAGATCAGTACCAATGCAAATGCTTCATCTGCTATAGTAAATATATCACTCAGCAAGTGCCTCTCCTTCCGTTGTTTGAAATTGGAATTTGTCGGATTGATTGCCGACATGATTCTTGTAACAAAATAATAAAAATCTTCATCTTCCGCGTCTTTGTATGTTCTGTATTTAGGGTTTAAAATACCTGTGTCCTCATATTCTGTGCCTTCAATAACTGCCACAGTACCAGGGAATGTGATAGGGACTCGACCTTTTCTGTAATCGTCTGTACGGAAGTATCATCAGTATCAACGGGCAGCATGTTAGTGTTGTCGGACCAAAAATAGATTCCAAAATTCCTAATTTCAACAACCAATTCTCCCACCTGTATTTACCTATCCAGTTTTTTCTCGCTAATGTTTGTGAGTTGTGCCTCAATGCGGTCAGTACTGTCCCTACTCGTTTCCTGTAAAAGGAACAGAATGACGCAAGTGGAATATTTTTTGGCTTCATGATCGCACTTGCTTCAACAGCTTTTTGTATTACATGCGCCGTTACCTTTTCATTGATAGGGAACTTCATGTTGTGGTACCAATGTTTTTTGACGTAATCCCTTAGCTGCTTGTCCACTGTTTCAGTCATATCACTCAAAGCCTTAAGCATATCGTTGTCTATTATAAGCCCATATTCGTCTGTAATTGTACTTACTGCTCGTTCTCTTGTGTTGCTGGCATTATCAGTCCCCTCTCCCTGCATGGTTGCCTCCGTTTGTTTAGGTACCATTACTACCTTTCCCATCCCTATAGGTGGTTCCCTCTCTTGTTGCCGTAAGTGTTTTGCCAGTTCCTCTGCCAATTTGTCATATTGGATTTTTTTCATGACAAGTTCCGCAACATCCTCTAAATTGTAGCTTTCTCCTTTAGATGTTTTCTCTACCACATTGGTTTTTGTTCCTTCTTTCTGTTGGTTCGTTACTGTAGTGGTGGTTGTGTTGGTAATGCTCAGGGCTGGTTCGTTACTCTGGTTGATGGTGTTTTGTTCTTCCGTGTTTGTAGTAGTAGAAATTGTGTTGTCGGTACCATTTTTTTTACTGTTGCCCTTTGATGCGTTCATAGTTGTGGTATTACTGTTACTCACTTTGTTAGTAATTGCGGTGTTTGTTTTCACTCTTTTTTTCTTACCGTTGTTGTCCCCTGTATTTTGATGATCACCGGGCCGGATGGTTTTGTTGTTTCGAAGGGTCTTCCCCTCGGATTTTTTGCTTCGTCGTGTCTTTCCGATAGCATTCATATTTTTTGTATTTTATTTACTGAATACGGTGCCGATCAAGAATCATGTGTTTCTTTTTGTGTGGTTATGTGTGTGTACTAATAATTTTGTCGGGTTGTGTACGGTGTTGTGTGTTGTGTGTTGTGTGTGTTGTGTGTGTCGTGTGTGTGTGTGTGTGTACGGTGTTTTGTGTAGTATGTGTACGATGTTTTGTGTGTAGAGTTTTTCCGTGGGTTCTGTACTATGTTGTTTTCCCTAACTTCTTCTGTGTGTTGTCTGGTTTTGGGCGCGCTGTTATATTTGTAGAAGTAGATCACGTACCTGTGCCAGCCACCCCTCCCGCGCCATAATTTTTTCAGAAGGGAAACTTTTGATCACACTAAGGTTATGTATTTCAATCCTCTAGTCACATGTAGAATCTCGTAGACTGCACCTAACATACCGTACTGTCTTGTGTGCCATTTGTATCTACAAACCACAACATTGTCTGTACTGTGTGTGGCAAAGTTGTTCCCAATATGCATTTAAAAGTTGTTCCCAACATGCATTTCGTAAGTCATGTGTTATGCATTCATGGCCTGGTACAATAACTTTGGTAGTCATTACCAAATGTGACTGCTTGTGCCCTGGAATTGCACCAAAAATACCCTCATGTTTGCCATATGGATAGTCAAACCACAACATTTCTGGCATTCTGAGTGACAAAGTTGTTCCCAATATGCATTTGATTAGTCCTGATAAATGTATTCATAGTTTGGACCGGATACTTTTGGAGGCATTACCCAATAACTCAGTTTGTGCCCTAGATTTGCACCAAAAATACCCTCATCGTGTTTGCCATTTCTAGAGTCAAACCACAACATTTCCAGCATTCTGTGTGACATAGTTGTTCCCAATATGCATTTGATGAGTCACGAGGAATGTATTCTTTGCTTGGACCGGATACTTTTTAGTCATTACCCAATAAGGTAGTTTGTGCCCTGGAATTGCACCCAAAATACCCTCATGTTTGCCAGTTGGAGAGTCAAACCACAACATTTTGGGCATTCTGTGTGACAAAGTTGTTCCCAATATGCATTTGATCAGTCATGATGAATGTATTCATGGCTTAGACCAGATACTTTTTGAGTCCTTCCCCAATAAGTTACTTTGTGCCCTGGAATTGCACCAAAAATACCCCCATGTTTGCCATTTGTAGAGTCAAACCTTAAGATTTTGGGCATTCTATGTGAAAAAGTTGTTTCCAATATGCATTTGATGAGTCATGATGAATGCATTCATGGCTTTGTCCCGATATTTTTTGAGTCATTACCCAATAAGTTAGTTTGTGCCCTAGAATTGCACCAAAAATACCCCCATGTTTGCCTTTTGTAGAGACAAATCTTAAGATTTTGGCCATTCTGTGTGACAAAGTTGTTTGCAATATGCATTTGATGAGTCATGATGAATATATTCATCACTTGGACCAGATACTTTTTGAGTCATTACCCAATAAGTTAGTTTGTGCCCTGGAATTGCACCAAAAATACCCTCATGTTTGCCAGTTAGAGAGTCAAACCACAACATTTTGGGCATTCTGTGTGACAAAGTTGTTCCCAATATGCATTTGATGAGTCATGATGAATGTATTCATGACTTAGACCAGATACTTTTTGAGTCCTTCCCCAATAAGTTACTTTGTGCCCTGGAATTGCCCCAAAAATACCCCCATGTTTGCCATTTGTAGAGTGAAACCTTAAGATTTTGGGCATTCTATGTGACAAAGTTGTTTCCAATATGCATTGGATGAGTCATGATGAATGTATTCATGGCTTGGACCAGATACTTTTTGTGTCCTCATTACCCAATAAGTTAGTTTGTGCCCTAGATTTGCACCAAAATATCCCCATGATTGCCATTTGTAGAGTCAAACCACAACATTTCCAGCATTCTGTGTGACAAAGTTTTTCCCAATATGCATTTGATGAGTCACGAGGAATGTATTCTTTGCTTGGACCAGATACTTTTTTAGTCATTACCCAATAAGGTAGTTTGTGCCCTGGAATTGCACCCAAAATACCCTCATGTTTGCCAGTTGGAGAGTCAAACCACAACATTTTGGGCATTCTGTGTGACAAAGTTGTTCCCAATATGCATTTGATCAGTCATGATGAATGTATTCATGGCTTAGACCAGATACTTTTTGAGTCCTTCCCCAATAAGTTACTTTGTGCCCTGGAATTGCCCCAAAAATACCCCCATGTTTGCCATTTGTAGAGTCAAACCTTAAGATTTTGGGCATTCTATGTGACAAAGTTGTTTCCAATATGCATTGGATGAGTCATGATGAATGTATTCATGGCTTGGACCGGATACTATTTGAGTCATTATCCAATAAGTTAGTTTGTGCCCTAGAATTGCACCAAAAATACCCCCATGATTGCCATTTGTAGAGTCAAGAACCTTAAGATTTTGGGCATTCTATGTGACAAAGTTGTTCCCAATATGCATTTAATGAGTCATGATGAATGTATTCCTTGCTTGGACCGGATACTTTTTGTGTCATTACCCAATAAGTTAGTTTGTGCCCCGGAATTGCACCAAAAATACCCCCATGTTTGCCATTTAGAGAGTCAAACCTAACGATTTTGGGCATTCGATGTGACAAAGTTGTTCCCAATATGTATTGGATGAGTCATAATGAATGTATTCATGGCTTGGACAAGATACTTTTTGAGTCATTACTGAATAAGTTAGTTTGTGCCCTGGAATTGCCCCAAAAATACCCCCGTGTTTGCCATTTGTAGAGTCAAACCACAACATTTTGGGCATTCTATGTAACAAAGTTGTTTCCAATATGCATTGGATGAGTCATGATGAATGTATTCATGGCTTGGACCCGATACTTTTTGAGTCATTACCCAATAAGTTAGTTTGTGCCCTGGAATTTCACCAAAAATACCCCCATGATTGCCATTTGTAGAGTCAAACCACAACATTTTGGGCATTCTGTGTGACAAAGTTGTTCTCAATATGCATTTGATGAGTCATGATGAATGTATTCATGGCTTGGACCAGATACTTTTTGAGTCATTACTGAATAAGTTAGTTTTTGCCCTGGAATTGCACCCAAAATACCCCCATGATTGCCATTTGTAGAGTCAAACCACAACATTTTGGGCATTCTATGTGACAAAGTTGTTTCCAATATGCATTGGATGAGTCATGATGAATGTATTCATGGCTTGGACCCGATACTTTTTGAGTCATTACCCAATAAGAAGTTAGTTTGTGCCCTGGAATTGCACCAAAAATACCCCCATGTTTGCCATTTGTAGAGTCAAACCACAACATTTTGGGCATTTTGTGTGACAAAGTTATTCCCAATATGCATTTGATGAGTCATGATGAATGTATTCATTGCTTGGACCGGATACTTTTGGAGTCATTACTATCCAATAAGTTAGTTTGTGCCCTGCAATTGCACCAAAAATACCCTCATGCTTGCCCTTTGGAGAGTCAAACCACATCATTTTTGGCATTCTGTGTGGCAAAGTTGTTCCCAATATGGTTAGGGTTACATACGGTTCGCAAATTCAGTAATTATTTGTTCATATATGTGGACTTCTCGCAAGTTGTTTACCCCCCTGTACCATGTACCAGCATTGTAGTGGGAAAATGTGTAGGAAAACACGTACATTCAGTACTAGCATGTAGATTCAGTACTAAGAAGAAAATTCCAATGGATCACATTTGGAATTCGAACGTTCGAACGTTCGAACGTTCAAAAAATTCAAACGGATCACATACAGCACAGTACTAGCTAGCATGTAGATTCAGTACTAATTCCAAATTAATTCTAACGTTCGAACGTTAAAAAAATTCCAACGTTCGACCGTTCAAAAAATTCAAACGGATCACATTTCAAAAAATTCGAACGTTCGAACGTTCAAAAAATTCAAACGGATCACATACAGCAGATTTTTGGTACCGTACGTACGTATGAGATTTTTCGTACGTACTAGTACTACTAAGAACGTGTAGGATTCTACACTTGTACCAAATCATGTAGAATTCTACATGATCTACAAGGAAAAAGAAAATCGTACGCGAAAAAAAAAAAAAATCTCTCACACAAACACACAGTAATTTTATTTTCTACCTCGCGACAAAAAAAATCACTTTTTCTCCATAATCTTACCCGACTTATTTGAGTAGAGTTGCTAGTAATTGGCACTCCGTCTGTGAACGTGGGATTCCACTTAATCCTGTTCAATGATCCCTTGATCGTTGATCAGCATTAGGCAGGTAATCCGTGCTCGAATATTTTAGTCTGAAATAACAGCCTTGTACTGGAAAAAGAATTAGCTCGCATTGGACAAGAGGTGGTTTGCTGGATAGATATTGTTTGGGTGCACACAAACATATACGTCTTGAAAGCAATAAATCTGCATCCATTGCTTCTATATCAACAGGCTCTTGGTACTGTTTTTTGTGACAGAGGGTAAGAAGGCTGCAAATCAACGGCAGCAGCAGCAACAACAATTTCATCGGGACGATTGTCGGAACGTCGGAACAACAAGCAAAGGTAAGAATGAGAGAAATAGGCACCGGCACCGGCAATGGCAATTGATTGGTCTTCCACTCCACCGGCATTACTGATTATGTATTTCCTCTCTGTTTATCTTCTTATTTTCATAGGACCGGATCGCCAATTGAACCAGCAACCGGGAACACCAATCGCCGGCATCGAATCCCTCCTCCACCGGCGCTCCACCCAAATCCATCCTCATCCACCGGCGCTACAACAGACAGATCGATCCTCAACACCAATCGATCCGCAACACCAATCAATCTGCAACGGCAACGGCAACCGGCAACTGTTGAACCGACACCGGGAATCATCAAACCGCAAACCGTCGATTCTTCCCTGTAGGTGCGCGGAATTTTCCCTGTTGGTGATAGTTATGAATCGATCGGCATGTACATTATATTATTCTGTTGTTATTATTTACTCTATGTAGTACATCAATAGATACTCACCCATTTTGTTCAATTATCTATTTGAATAGGATTGTCAGCAAAGCCACCGGGAATCCACCAACGAATCGTCGGCATCGAATCGCTCCTTTCCACCGGCGCTCTACCAACGCTAACGGCAACGAATCGCCGGCATCGAATCGCTACTTCTATCTCCACCACCAGTGCTCGGCAACGAATCGTTGGCATCGAATCGCTCCTCCCCACCGGCGCTCTTCCTCATCCACCGGCGCTCCACCAACGCTAACGGCAACGAATCGTCGGCATCGAATTGGTCCTCCTCCTCCACCACCGGCGATCCGGCATCAAATCGATCCTCCTCCACCGGTGCACGGCAACGAATCAGCGAAACGCTCCTCCTCCTCCACCGGCAAGCGGCAACGAATCAGCGAAACGCTCCTCCTCCACCGGCAAGCGGCAACGAATCAGCGAAACGCTCGTCCTCCTCCTCCACCGGCAAGCGGCAACGAATCAGCGAAACGCTCGTCCTCCTCCTCCACCGGCAAGCGGCAACGAATCAGCGAAACGCTCGTCCTCCTCCTCCACCGGCAAGCGGCAACGAATCAGCGAAAACGCTCGTCCTCCTCCTCCACCGGCAAGCGGCAACGAATCAGCGAAAACGCTCCTCTGCAAAACGAATCGATCTGCAAAACGTATCGGCATCAGCAACGGCAATTGATTGGTCCTCCACTCCATCCGCACCGGCATCTGCACCGGCATTCTCATCGGCGGCAACAAATTGTAGGCATCGAATCGCTCCTTCTCCTCCACCGGCGATCCACCAACCTCGCTCCTCCTCAACCACCGGCAGTCCACCAAAGCAAACGGCAACGGCTATTGGTCTTCTACTCCAACAACAACGGCGATTCGTCTCCTCCATCAAGCAGCGAATCCGCTCCCCTAATCCAACAACAACAGGGATTCGTCTCCTCCACCTCCTACAGCAACAATTGATCTCCCACTCCATCCGCAAATCGATTCGTCGTCCTCCTCCTCCAACGGCAATTCGTCCCGGCAACGGCAACGGCAATTGGTCTTCCACTCCAACATTGAATCGTCTTGTTGTCGTCATCCAACGACAATTCGTCCCGGCAACAACAATGGGATTCAAAACAACAAAGCAATTGCCAGCAAAAGCAATCAAGCAAAAATCAAAGAGGAAACGTGGGAAGACTGAGAGAAAGAAAATGACTTCAAATTTTCTCGAAAACGCAGCACCATCATCAATCCACCAGACTTACAAACACTTGTCGGAGATAAAACCTAACAAGACAGCAGAAGGGGACAGGAATTGGCGCCGAGATCCAAATGCAATTTTCAAACATGTCGAGGAAATAGCATTGAAAACAGTTCACAAAAATGGGTTTCAAGGAAAATTCATGGCTACAAATTGGGGCCGGACAACAGTTGGAGAGAAGAAATATTCTTTGGCACAGGCTGTGTCTATTGACAGTTTCAAAACAGTGGATAGTACCGACAAGAAGTTTGTTCTAGCGTTCGCCGAATCAGAACCATCATTGAGAATCTTTGCTAAAGCTTCCAGACAATTCGCAAAACAACGTTTGGGTACCCCCGAAAATATAGAAATCACAAGAACATTCGCTGGGCAGATTGTTCAATCTAAACCCAAAATAGGCCGAGGAACCAAATGTGACAGTGTAAACAGTGGATATGCTATTATTGGGATGAGACCAAATCGATTGAAATCGGGAAATGGTGTGTACGTTTTCAAAAACAATGTGGACTCGACAACAAAAGCCAACCTTGAACAAAAAGCCCTACACATTGTGAAGGAAATGCAGCTTTGTTTAACTCCAATGTCCAAACTTGTCAACCTTGAAACGACTGTGATGAATGAGGTTGTTAATCGTACAACGCTGAATGCAATCGGCAATCACGTAACGGCCTTTTCTATTGGAAAGGATTATCACTCAAAAAGCCATACCGATGTCGATATGTTCTATACAAGGCTGACGGTTATTGCTCCAAAACATGTAAGTGATGACGAGGTGATTTATTATTTTGTCTTCCCCACGTATGGAGTGAAAGTTCCATTGAGGTCGGGAGATACTCTATTGTTCAACCCATTAGTATTACATAGCTGTTCGAATCCAAAATTCGAAGGGTGTTATATTATGAGTGCATACGTATCTCGCAAAACTGTGCTTAGAGCTAACCCTCTATAGTAATATTAAACAATACTTTAAAGTTAGCCGTTACATTAACCCTTGCTACTCAATCGGAACTGCAGTCCGAGCTTTCGCTCTCTGAACTGGATAGCGAATCACTGGATTCGTTATCATTCAATGCTATCTCAAATGGTTCCAACTGTATGTCGTCCTGTAGTGTGCATGCGTTGTACAAACATTCGTAAGACGGTGGTGTAGCAGCATTTTTGCTTTCAAACAATTCGAGCCATGAGATCCGATTCGATATCACTAGCCAATCGCAATTGGTTATGCACCCATCAATTCCTTGCTCTGGAACAACTGCCAGCTCGGAATGGATAGTGTCGACATGAAATAGGTAGAGAGAATTCATCAGGCGCCCACGTTTGACAAATTCAGAAGCTGTTTTCTTAGGCACATCTTGAAACCGACGAGCCACAGCATACATTCCGTTTGTATCAATTGGATAGCCACCAATACTACTGTATGGCTGCTTCAAATTCTGTACAGTTAAAAAGCATAGCAGATGGCACGGTATGAGCTTGGGATTGTTATTTAAATCAAAGTCCAATTTCATCAAACACCAATCCATCCATACGGAGTTCAGCAGAGAACTATCCGATCTATATGAAGGATGCGACCGAAATATAAAATTAGACCCACAAGCAACATTGAAACGATTGTGCTCTGTAACTCCACAAATGTGCAAAGGATTCTCCAATAAAGGTAGCACAGAATCACAAACAAAGTCAAGTATGTCAGAAGGAAAAAATGGTTTGCTTTTGTTCGTAGAACGAAGCCACTTCATTGTTGATTCCCCATTTTCGGTTCTCAATATTTGAAAATGAGAACCGCCACCATCAGGGCGTTCAATTGGAGGAGGATCAGGTGGATTCAAGTTGAAGTGATATGTTGCCTGGCTTAGCATCATTTTCTCGGACTTTCTATTGGCAGTTTGATTGATTAGTGATGCAGCATTACATTGCGTGTTCTTGGAAGGAGCTTTAATCTCAGTTTTGTGGTGAGATTCATTGGGAGCACTATCCCAGCCTGCGGGGCTTCCCCATAAAGAGATATAATCTGGTAGGTGAAAGTACAGGTGATTCTTGATTAGTTTTGTTCCCATCCCTTTCCTGTGACAAGTTGAGTTTATACAATTGATAAAGTGAACAATTGATTTTGGGAGATTCTTTAAGGAACCGTATTTCATCCGACCGTGTTTAAGAAATTCTTCCATTGATAGAATGAGCTGAATTACCTCTATCTGTTTCTTTACAAAACGATGGTCACCAATAATGTCAGATCCATGTTTGGAAACAATAGCGATCAGAAGAGAAATAAGCATTCCAGAGAAATCATGCCCTTCTTTCTTTGTGGTTGATAAAAGCTGAGTCCCAAATTTGGTGCGAGGAAAATCTCTATCAGACTGGCGTGATAACAAACCACCGTACCGTTGTGCTAAATGGCCAATACTGTTAGCAACAGCCACGCCGTGATTCAAATTGGGGGCATAAACACATGGAACACTTCCGCGGAGCAACAATTCAATTGACTCGACAGCCCGTTTGGCAGTACCAAGCTGGTGCATGTGCAAACATTCACCGGGAGTTGCAAAATGAATATTGTTCTGATTCGTACCAAAGCATAAATCATGAAATACATTCCTGATATTGTGATGAGAGTTGTTTTTGAAGTTCTTATTGATATCATTTAGATCTGTGCCGGGAAAACAATGAAAATCAACAGGTGACCACTTCTTTGTTGCAGGTTGAACAGAAGGAATGTTTATGTTCGGAGAATAACAGTTGCAGTGACGGCACATCCGCATGACACCCTTATTGAAGGAGCCATATTTTCCACACAATTTATCGTGAAGTTCTGTGTCGCCAATAACATAGGCAATGGCAAATTTCATTTTTACCTTCCACTGTTGATTTGCGTACGGAAGATAATTCCATTCGATACCACCGTCTTCGTTACACGCGGCTTTGAAGGAACGAAACGCTACTTCCAAACCATTGTGAAGATTCTGAATTTTTTCCTTCGAAGTGGCAGGACGAGAGTGTCTGGTTGACTCCCATTCAGGGTCGGGATGGAAGTAAATAGTTGTCCATGCTTCAGGTCGAGAACGGGTCTCCACATTAAAAATACCGAGTGTCATGTTCAATGGTGTTAACGTAAGTCGTCCGTGCGCATCCAAAGATATGCCGTCCATGTAAAATATAATAGGAACAAGAATTTCTTGCGAATTGGGATTGCAAATTTCTTTCCAAGAAGATTTCCACCACGAGCCGTGATGCAATTCTGAGATTACAGAATGAGGATTCAACTCAGGATTATTGTCGGGAGAGAGAGGGGTCGAATAGTCGGGAAAGGAGAGGTTTTCTTCTATCATTAGCTGCTGGTCAGAAAAAAGAGAATAAATGGCATCCTTAAAAGAACGGACATACACCTGAGTGGGCTTATTATCAGGTAACCAATTCAGTATATGAGGATGAAATTTCATATCAGAGAGACCAAGATTGGATTGGAGATTGTCAAAAATTGTTTTCCGAGATCTAATTTTGGCATCGCAAAAATCAAAACCAGGTCTCATTTGACTTTTCTTTGCCCACTGGAAAATTGATTTGAATGTGTTCAATGGCAATTTATGTCGGGCCATTAAATTCATGAGTTCCAATTCTGCAAGAAGATGATGGGGCGGCGGTAGTTTTGTGTGCCTTTGAAATGCATCCTCTCTTTCGTTCAGATTAATGATTTCATGAAGAGATGGTGGTGGAGGGGCTTGCTGAGCAGTAGCGACGTTAACATCAGAACGATTAGTGGGATCTTCTTCGTTGTCTCCACAATCTATGTTGTTGGTAAAATTGATGTCGTTATTTTCATTTACGTCGCCGTCATTGTCGTCCTCGTCATCGGAATTGTCAATATCATTATTCAGCGGGAATGCATCTTCATCTTGAACAGCGGAAACAGCCATGTAAGATTCAATGGCGTTCCGATCCATTGGCGGTAAAAAGACATCATGGACAATCTGTTGGTTTAGAACGGAATGAAGACCCGTGGCTGATTGACTTGTGACGGTGTGGTGCTGGGAGAGATGGGAAGGGGGAACAGATGGACCGTTTTGTGTCATAGTCATCCCAAAATCTGACGGGGAATGTTGAACAGACGGCAAGGTAAGCTGCACTTTGACAGAGGTGGAGAAGTTAGAGATCTTGCGTTTAATTAGACCATCACTTTTGTATAAGTTGTAGCATTGAATATTGTAGTTGAGATGTTTTCTTAGGCCGTACGAGACATATTTCAAGGTATTGCACTCTTTTGACCCAGATTTGTATCCTTTAAAACTCTTGGATTGTTTTCCTTTCTTATACCAGCAACCACGGCAGTAGAATAGAAGAGGGGTTTTGATAACAGGAGGCATAATGTTGCGGAATTGCTTGAAGGAAAATATCAGTAGAATGGGTCGAGAGGATGGAGGTCGAAAAGATGAATCGTTGAAAGGAAAAAATTAAATAAGCGTATTATTTCGTGTGTGATGTGAGTTCTTGTACGGTAGATTTCCTTACTACCATACTTCGATTGCAAAAATGGACCGTAAAGTAAATGCATTACTACTAAGTGATGATTGCAACATTCCTCGTAAAATATGTTTAGTAGTGAACAGTACGTACAGTCAACTCCTTAAGAGGGTTAATACACAGCGCCGGACGGGTCAATCCCATCAGTTCTTCCAAACATTCGTTGGCAGGCGCGTCAGTTCTTCCATAAGGTGCACGGAAATGTGAATCGAAATGGAAATCGTGGACAATTGCGTTGTTGATTATCGAAATGGAAATCGTGGACAATTGTTTTGTTGATTGCGATCGAGTTGATTCCGACTTTCATGTACCCGTAAAACCAACTAGTACGCTATTTTGCATGAGTTATTACTAGTAGATACTAGTAGTACATTATTTTCACTAGTACTTAATCGAAATGGAAATCGTGGACAATTGCGTTGTTGATTATCGAAATGGAAATCGTGGACAATTGTTTTGTTGATTGCGATCGAGTTGATTCCGGCTTTCATGTACCCGTAAAACCAACTAGTACGCTATTTTGCATGAGTTATTACTAGTAGATACTAGTAATACATTATTTTCGCTAGTACTTCATCATTATAATTGATTATTTCATTATCTTTCCGACGAGGAAAACAAATACCAACGTGTTAGGTGTTACTACGACCTAATCTTCGAATAGATAATCTACTCTACTGATACTACTAATACTAATCATCCAATCGACAGTCGAACCAACCATGGAGGGAATTTACAAACTACAAAAGGTGGTTCAGGAACACCCAGCCAATCTCGAACAAGAACACTGGAAAATGGTTGTTTATCACAAGAAAGAGATTAATCGACACCAAAAAATGATTCGTAAGATTCGTGCAGAAGAAAGAAATGATCCAAACGTTAAAATTGAAAGCGTCGATCCTACTAGCAATGATCAAGTCGATCCGAATGTAACCAGCAGCATCTATCCACAAAGCGGGTTATTTGAGAGGAGCGATCAACATTGGAGTGGCGATTCCGACGGTGTAGCTTCTGAAAATACAGCGGATCTTCCTGGCGTTGAACACGAACAAAACCCTTGAGTGCAATAGCCCGCCTGGGGTGAATTCGACTTGAAATAAGTCATTCGTGCACAAGTTGTACACAAAATAGTGCTTGTCACGAAACGAATATGATATCCTTAACCCTAAAATAGTTATTTTATTTGAGGAGTGACGAGATATTTGTCTCAAAAGTAAAGGTGTGCGACGCGCGAGGTATTTTAGTAGACACGCGACCTAAAAAGGTAGGAAATTTAAAAAATAGGGTCGAGAATTGTAAAAATACCGCGCGATAGCCCGCGGGGGGTAGAGAAACAGTTCTCGGACGTGGTCTTAGAACCAGGATCGTCTCGCAGGATTGATGTGGTTTTGATCGTAACTCTGTCAAAGAATCGGTGAAGAGATCATGGGGAAGGACATTGATGACTCTGTCAAAGAGATCAGTGAAGAGAGGACCAATCGGCTGTAGAGTCACGAAGGGATTCAAAAAAAAAATGGAACATCAATAATCGATTGATCAGAGAATCACGTAGAGAGGGGCCACAGACAAAACGAATGTCGGAATTGATTAGTGCTTTGCAGGGGCCCTGTGGAGTTGTTGTGTACGTATTTTTCTTACATATTTGTAGTATTCTATTATTCCATCCTATGATCTCATTCTTTGATTCCATCCTATGATTCAATTCCACGATTGAAATCTATGAATCGAATCAATGATTCTAGTCAATGATTCAATTCTATAATTCAATTCTATAATTCAATTCTGCAACTCAAATCAATGATTCTAATCTATGATTCAAGTCTATAATTCAAGTCTAAGATTCTTATCTATTCTAAGATGTAATTCTATGATCTGTGATCCAATTCTAAAATTCTAGTCTATGATTCATCCCTATAATTCAATCTTATGATTCCATTCTATTATTCCATCCTATGGTTCAAAACTATGAATTGAATAAATGATTCTAGTCTGTGATTCAAAATTAAGATTCAGTTCTATGATTCAACAAGACAGAGATTCAATTCTATGATTCAACTCTAACATTCAATACTATGATTTCATTCTATGATTTCATTCTATGATTCAATTCTTTGATTCAAATCTATGATTCAAGACTATGACTCAAGTCTAAGATTAAACTCTATGCTTCAAAGCAGTACTTTAAGAGTCTATGCTTCAACTCCATGATTGAAGTCTGTGATTCAATTCCATGATTCAATTTATTGGTGATTCAATTCTTTGACTCAATTCCATGATACAAGTCTATGATTCAATTCTCTGATTCAATTTTCAATCAAGTCTACATCTGAGAACTGTTTCTCTACCCCCTGCGGGATATGGCACGGTACGTTCAGAACTCCCTACCTCATTTTCAAAATTCCCTGCTTCCTGAGTTCACGTGTTTACTAAAAAACCTGAGTCTATGATTCCAATCCACGATTTAATTCCATGATTCAATTCCATCATACAAGTCTATGATATAATACAATATACGTAATTCAATTCTATTATTCAATTCTACTACTCAATTTTGATTCAAGTCTATGAGTCAGGTCTATGAGTCAAATATATGATTCATTTTCATGACTCAAGTAAATGTTTCCATTCCATGCCTCAAATCTATGAATCAATTCATCAATCCAAGTCTATGATTCTAATCCATAATTCTAATCCATAATTCAAATCCATGCTTCCAATCCATGATTCCAATCCATGATTCAATTCCATGATACAAGTCTATGGTTCAATTCTGTGATTCAATTTTGATTCAATTATATGATTCATTTTCATGACTCAAGTCAATGATTCCATACCAAGACTCAAATCTATAATTCAATTCATCAATCCAAGTCTATGATTCCAATCCATGGTTGAAATCCATGGTTGAAATCCATGGTTGAAATCCATGATTGAAATCCATGATTGAAATCCATGATTGAAATCCATGATTCAGTTCCATGATTCAGTTCTGAACAACGCACAGACACTTCAATCATGTGTCACTGACACACCATCTCAGTCCAGTCACGAGTCATCGACACACCCTTTCAGTCATGAGTCACTGACACACTCCTCCAGTCCAGTCATGCGTCATTGACACATTCCCTCAGTCATGAGTCAATGACATCGTTCCCGGTCCTCTGTCATTGTTCAATCGTATTCGAACATCAAATAGAACCTTCTCCTTGAAGTCTCATCCGAATTCCGATTATCAAAGAACACAGTTCTTTTCCAATCGTATCACTGAACTAGCTGGGAAGCTTCTCGAAGTATCTCGAAGTCATAGTAGACACTAAAACTCAATAGCACACAATTTCATACACAGCGTAGTTCATATTGAATTCAATCGCAATATCGCTTTGAAATTTTTTTTATCGATAAAAATATCTAAAAACTAACCGTAACCTCTAACTCACCATGTCTGCTGTCGCTCAACTTCAAGCCGCTAAGCAGGCCCCCTTCTTTTTCAAACCCAAGCTTCGCTATGAAGATTACCCCACGGTTCGTCTTGTCCACAGTGTCACGCAGTACAGCACGCGTCCCTCTCCTTCGGTCACCACCACACCTGGCACCCCAGGCACGAACCTCCCTCCTCCCCCTCCTCCGGTGACAACTTCTTCGTCATCCGTCAAGAAACAGGATACCACCTTTTGCCCCGACTCCAGCGACTCCGAACGTCTCATTCAGCGTTCTAGTTGATTTCATCGACGCCGTTGGACCGCACAATCTTAACATCAAGGACGATGCCAAACATTACAAACTTCGTGAAGTCCTTGGTGGCGACCTCAAGCACACCTAGGACGAAATCAGTTACCGACGCCGGCTCTCGCATTCAAGATGCTGATTTTACCAACAATCTCAACGCATTCATCTCCCTCTTTCTTCCGTCCAACGCGTTTCTCATTCAGCAAGAATACATGTCCAACGCAACTAAGACGTACCACATGAATTGCTTCGCAGCTGCCGGTTGCCTTCGCTTAATCAACATTCTTAGCGTTCACCTACCAGGATCCGGAGGAATGCGACTTTTCCCCACTAAGACAACCATGAAAAATGCCTTCTTTCGCCTCATGCTTCCGACTTGGCAACTCAAATTCAACGAGACTGGAAATCAACTCGATGATCAGAACTTTCCTCTTCATCGTCTCGTCGCGTTCATGGAACAACAACGTTTGCATCATGACGCTGGTCAAGTCTCTCGTCCATCGAATCGACACTCCTCCTCTTCCAATGGATACCGCAACAACCGCAACGGCAACGGCAATGGTAACGGCCACAACAATCGCCCTCGTTACTCTTCGTCATCTCAGTATACGTATGGCAACAACACCACGTATCGCCGTCCGGCATACACTAATCGCACCACTCGCGACAACTCAACCCAGACCAGTCGCTCAAATCACGGATATGCCCCGCGCCGATACAGTCCTTATCCTCGTTCCGAACGTACTAATCGCTCCGACCAACCATCCTTGGCTAGTCCTACTACTCGTTCGCAATCCGCCAGCAAAACGCGTACCAGTCCGTACAGAACCCGCTCAACTGCTGCCAAGGATGCTCATCATTTAGAAATGGGTGATGATTTCTACTACGATCACGACCCTCAACAGTTCGACCACGAGCATCCCGATTCCAGGCCACGTGATGCCGACAATTATTTTCACGACCAAAATACACAAACGGACGCTCCGCTCACACAGGAATATGACGACGAACACGACGAATGTTATCATCAGGACGATGAGCCCGACTACGACAGTCAACCGGACTACTGACAACCACCTTCGGAACCTGTTCCATATACTATCGCAATTGCCCGTCTTCTCCAAAACTGCCCCTCCCCACGTCCCTTCCTCATTCTTTGTGACTCCGGTTCCAAAACAACTTGGTTTAGCCATCACGCGCTTCCGGTCACAATCGTACCTACCAACACTACTCCTATTTCTGGCATCACGATGGCTGGAGAATTCAACTCGTCTCAACAGATTTCTCTTCAGCATTTCACACTTCCGGAACTTGCCCCCAAAATAATCCTTCCCACCCTCGACGCTCGCGTGTTCCAAGCCCCTTGTCGTTACGACATGATTATCGGACGCGACGTCCTCCGTCATTTTCAGATAGTTTTGAACTTTCACAACAACGAAATCAAAACAGCCACACATTCCATCCCGATGCGGCATTTCCCACGCATGCACGCCGACTCTGCGGCACTCGCTCTTCATATTCACGCAAGCCACGTTGACAACAATACCCCTAACGATTCATTCGCACTTACAATGAACAAAACCAACATTCAGGAATCCACTTATGATCAGCACGACGTTCGCACGGTATCTGACAACTGCAAACACTTGTCACAAGATCAACGTGACCGCCTACACTCAGTTCTCTGCAAATACCAAACAATCTTCGATGGAACCCTTAAACATTATCCAGACGAAGAAATCCATCTCGACATCGATCCAACTGTCAAGCCCAATCGTTCTCGCGCTTACCCCGTACCCCACAAAAAATTACCCCTATTTAAGAAAGAACTCGATCGCCTGGTCAACATTGGCGTCCTTTCTCGCCAAGGTCGCTCCAATTGGATCTCCCCAACTTTCATCATTCCCAAGAAAGACGGAAAAATTCGATGGGTTTCCGACTTTCGCGCTCTCAACAAAGCCATCAAACGCAAAGTTTACCCAATTCCCCGTATTCAAGACATTTTATCCCGCCGCTCCGGATACAAATACCTCACCAAAATGGACATTTCGATGCAATACTATACCTTTGTCCTCGACGACGAAAGCAAAGACTTAACCACTATCACAACTCCATTTGGCCTTTACAAGTACAATCGCTTACCAATGGGAGTTTCTCAATCCCCAGACGTCGCACAAGAAATCATGGAACGAGTACTCCACGACATTCCAAATCTCGAAATTTACATCGATGACATTGCTTGCTTCAGCAACACATTCGAAGATCACTTGCAACTCATCGACACAGTACTCACCCGTTTACAGGACAAAGGCTTCGCAATCAATCCACTCAAATGCGAATGGATCATACAAGAAACTGATTTTCTCGGCCATTGGCTCACTCCAAACGGAATCAAGCCATACATCAAGAAAATCAAGGCAATCTTAGCAATGCTCCCACCCAAAAACCTTAAACAACTTCGAGCTTTCCTCGGGCTCGTTACATACTACCGCGACATGTGGCCACGCCGTTCTCACATCCTCGCCCCGCTCACTGATCTTTTGAAAACTCCTCGCACATTCCAATGGAACGACACTTGCCAAAAAGCATTCGAAGAAATGAAATCCATTGTCTCAGTTGAAACAATGCTCGCGTACCCAGATCACAACATACCGTTTCACATTTATACCGACGCATCCGACTTTCAACTAGGCGCAGTTATAAAACAGAACAACATTCCCGTCGCATATTTCACGCGCAAGCTCAACCAAGCACAAGCCAACTACACCACCATCGAAAAGGAACTGCTTTCCATTGTCGAAACATTCAAGGAATACCGACCCATGCTCCTCGGTGCACTCATTCACCTCTACACCGATCACAAAAATCTAACCTACAAGCTTTCTACGTACAACACCCAACGAGTTCTACGATGGAAACTAATCTTAGAAGAATACAACCCCATTTACCATTACATCAAAGGCCCAGAAAACACAGTCGCCGACTCCCTCAGCCGAACCCCAACAACCCTCACTTCATATTTCACAACTACCAATTTCGACGACGATGTCTCCAACAACGACTCCTTCTCATTTAAACAAATGGCCGAGAGCCTAATGGCGCTGCCATCATGCGCTGCATCGACTGATTGTCATCCTGTCGAAGACAGCTATCTGATTCACCCCCGCTTCGACCAAAAAGGCAGATTGCCATTTCATTTTACGACCATTCACCAATATCAATCACATGACCCAAAAGTTCTCACCCTGCCACAAAAAGATCCCAGACGATTTTTCAAACAAAAGCTTGACAACGTCGACATCATTTGCCGATACGACAAACTAACACCTAACTCCCAGTGGAAAATTGTCATCCCTAACGACATGCTTGCTCCTCTCGTCAAATGGTACCACGAAATAACAGTTCACTCCACAGGCATGGACAGGCTCGAAGCCATTCTCCGCCGTCACTTCCATCATCCCGACCTTCGCGCAGTATGTCGCAACGTCATATCCAATTGTCTCATCTGCCCCCTTGTTCGTACAGGAGCCCGACAAGCAGGTCAACTTGCACCACGCACAGCTCCCATAACTCCCTGGTCTGAAGTCCACGTCGACTGCATTGGCCCATGGAACGTCAAAATAAACAAAATCAACCTCAAATTTGACGCGCTCACATGCATCGACCCAGTTACCAACCTTATCGAAATCATCCGAATCCCCGAAGCCAAGACAGCCGAAAACATCAGACGACTCTTCGAAAACTGCTGGCTCTCCCGTTACCCTCGTCCCTCACGCATCGTACACGATCACGGTCCCGAATTCAACGGACACGACTTTCAATTCCCGTTAGACTACGCAGGCATCAAACCAATAAATATTTCCCCCCACACACCCACCGCCAACGGAATTATCGAGTCCACCCACAAGACCATCGGTCAAATCATACGCACCATGATAAACCTGAAACCCCCCAAAACCAAAATAGAAGCCAATAACCTTGTCGACGAAGCAATATCAACAGCAATGCACGCCCTTCGTTGCAATCCAGTTTCAACACTTGGAAACTTCTCGCCCGGTGCCCTCGTCTTCAATCGTGACATGCTTCTCAACATTCCGCTCCACCCCGACATCATTACCTTAACCAAACATCGCCAAGCTCAAATTGACAACCGCTTCCTTCGTGCCAACCGCAAACGCACAAAACACGAATTTGTCGTAGGTCAAGGCGTCTTCGTCTCCATACATGATCGCAACAAACTCGATCTCGTCCGCGAAGGCCCCTATCCCATCTTACAAGTACATACAAACAACACAGTCACTATACGCCGCGGACAAACACATGAACGCATCAGCATTCGCCACCTTACCCCAGCCAAACCATCATAAAGTTTCATGGTAAGGGAGACTGAACAACGCACAGACACTTCAATCATGTGTCACTGACACACCATCTCAGTCCAGTCACGAGTCATCGACACACCCTTTCAGTCATGAGTCACTGACACACTCCTCCAGTCCAGTCATGCGTCATTGACACATTCCCTCAGTCATGAGTCAATGACATCGTTCCCAATCCTCTGTCATTGTTCAATCGTATTCGAACATCAAATAGAACCTTCTCCTTGAAGTCTCATCCGAATTCCGATTATCAAAGAACACAGTTCTTTTCCAATCGTATCACTGAACTAGCTGGGAAGCTTCTCGAAGTATCTCGAAGTCATAGTAGACACTAAAACTCAATAGCACACAATTTCATACACAGCGTAGTTCAGTTCCATGATTCAATTCCATGACACAATTCCATGACACAATTCCATGACACAAAACTATGGTTCAATTCTATGATTCAATTTTCAATCAAGTCTATGAGTCAGTTCTATGAGTCAATTATATGGTTTGTTTTCATAACTCAAGTCAATGATTCCATTCCATGACTCAAATCTATCATTCAGTTCTTCAATTCAAGTCTATGATTCAATTCCATGAGCGAATTTCATGAGTGAATTATATCATTAAAGTCTATGATTCAAATCCATGATTTCAATTCTATGATTCAAATCTATGATTCAATTCCATAATCCAAGTCTATGATTCAATTCCATGATTCAAATCCATGATTCATGATTTAAAATCATGATTCAAATGCATGATTCAAACGCATGATTCAAACGCATGATTCAATTATATACTGGGTTCACCATAAAGGATGGGGGCCGAGGTGGTTGATGGGTGGGTTAGTGGCTGAGCAATTGAGGTCACAGGATCGAATTGTACATATGATCCTACCTTTTGTTGGAATTGTTATAGTTGAAAAGTGTATGGCAAAATATTATTTTCCTTCTGAATCCGGTCCGTTGAGAGTCTGATTCAAAGGCTTCTGAAGAACAGCAACGCTGCGTTAGTGTGTTAGTAGACGAACGATTGTACTCTACGCGTGACAATTGTGTTTGGATACTTTCGGCAACGGATAATCGGACTACAGGCGAGACTAGGGAAACGCCAGATCTCTTCTCGCTGTGACTTATTCAGATTGCAGCAAGACAGACCTTAGTATGTAGATTACAAGTAGTTGGTAGCAACTAGTGTGAATTTTGGGATATAAATCAGTTGAATGTTAAAAGTATGAGATAAGAGAGTAATCTTGCTGGAGAGCATGATATCTTTTTTGGTGCAGTGATGAACACAGTACACCGCTAATCGTACAGCACTGTAGAATCACATGCTATCATGAGAAGCTTCCTTCTAATCGTACAGCACTGTAGAAGGATGTGCTTATCATGAGAAGCTTCTTTCTAATCGTGATCATCGAAACAGCTGTTACAAGAAGCTTCTTCGAACCTCCCTGAGTATCGAAACACATGATTGGAGATATCAAAACGCTTATACCGGAACCAGGCAATTCACCTTGTTTTGGTCATGAAAACAAAAGAACCTTGCTTCCGATCTTAAGTATCGAACTTTGATTGTGAACGAACCTTGCTTCCGATCTTAAGTATCGAACTTCGGTCGTGAAAACAGAAAGAATGGGCCTTCCCGGTCATTTACCATAGATAGAAGAATATTCCAATCCTGTTTACAGAAAGTATGGGCCTTCCCGGTCATTCGGTCTTCGAGAAGGATATTCCAATCCTGCTTACAGAGGTGCATATGACTCGATCCTGCTTACAGAGATACTCCAAGAGGTACATATTACTCGATCGGTAGTATCGTACCACTCCAGCTGTAGTACTGTAAATTACGTAGAAATCTACGTAAGTTCAAGTACCGGCCTGTGGTTCCCTCTACATACGTACGGAAGGAATTTAATACAAAAGTGTACATTTGTAGCATGGAACTAGTAGTGTTCTTGGAGTATGCAAATTTGCAGACAAATCAACAGCCAAAGTAAGATGTCATATCCATCCTTCACCTTCAAGGGGGGGATAGAATTGTCGCTTTACGGAGACAAAGCCCACTTGTACATTGTGCGTGTGAAAATCTGCTTTGCAGATCGTTTCACAGTGGTGTACTTTAAGGTGCTGAGGCTCTCTCCATAAGTATAATCTGAAATGGTACTGTTGTCTTACAATGATTAATTCAATCTTGAACTTGAAACTTGTTGCATTACAAGTGGCATTAATTACAATTTGCTGAAAAATACATGGTGTGCACACTCAACTATAATCTTGTGGGTAAGACACATCCTCTGTCAGCAATTATGTATTCTTGATGTCATTGGAATAATATGAGCTACACCCAAGCAGTGTTTTCCTCAATCCGGCTCTTTGGAATCTGAATGGTGAAAAACAATGATGAAGTATTTTCAGTGTCTCTAATTTTTGTTTGTCTGTTTAAATCCAACCCACCAGATTTGAA
This sequence comes from Pseudo-nitzschia multiseries, assembly GCA_037355745.1. Lineage (NCBI taxonomy): Eukaryota > Bacillariophyta > Bacillariophyceae > Bacillariales > Bacillariaceae > Pseudo-nitzschia > Pseudo-nitzschia multiseries. Next base: position 12,101,069 of record CM074782.1, on the reverse strand, counting down.
CACAGTGCAAATCCTGCCAGTCCCTGACCAAAATATAACTCAATCTTCAACCCAAAAACCCACCAGATTTGAACACAGTGCAAATCCTGCCAATACCAATCCCCAACCAAAATATAACTCAATCGTCAACCCTGAAGACCCATCAGATTTGAACACTGTGCAAATCTTGCCAATCCCCAACCAAAATAAAACTCAGTCATCAACCCAAAAAACTCACCAGATTTGAAGACAGTGCAAATCTTTCCAGTCCCTAACCAAAATATAACTCAATCATCAACCCAAAAACCCACCAGATTTGAACACTGTGCAAATCTTGCCAATCCCCCACCAAACAATTACTCAGTCATCAACACAAAAAACTCACCAGATTTGAAGACAGTGCAAATCTTTCCAGTCCCCCACCAAAATATAACTCAATCATCAACCCAAAAACCGACCAGATTTGAACACTGTGCAAATCTTGCCAATCCCCAACCAAAATATAACTCAGTCTTCAACCCAAAAACCCACCAGATTTGAACACAGTGCAAATCCTGCCAATCCCCAACCAAAATATAACTCAATCGTCAACCCAAAGACCCATCAGATTTGAACACTGTGCAAATTTTGCCAATCCCCCACCAAAATATTACTCAATCATTAACCCAAAAGCTCACCAGATTTGAAGACAGTGCAAATCCTGCCGATCCCCCACCAAAATATAACTCAGTCATCAACCCAAAAACCCACCAGATTTGAACACTGTGCAAATCTTGCCAATCCCCGACCAAAATATAACTCAGTCATCAACCCAAAAACCCACCAGATTTGAACACAGTGCAAATCTTTCCAGTCCCCAACCAAAATATAATTCAACTGTCAACCCAAAAACCCACCAGATTTGAACACAGTGCAAATCCTGCCAATCCCCGACCAAAATATAACTCAGTCATCAACAAAAAAAACCACAAGATTTGAAGACAGTGCAAATCCTGCCAGTCCCCCACCAAAATATAACTCAATCTTCAACCCAAAAACCAACCAGATTTGAACACAGTGCAAATCTGCCAATCCCCGACCAAAATATAACTCAGTTATCAACCAAAAAACCCACCAGATTTGAACACAGTGCAAATCTTTCGAGTCCCTAACCAAAATTTAATTCAATCATCAACCCAAAAACCAACCAGATTTGACGACAAGTGCAAATCCTGCCCATCCCCGACCTAAAATTAGCTCAATTATCAATCAAAAAACCCACCAGATTTGAAGAGAGTGCAAGTCTTGCCAAGTCCCCGACCAAACTATAGCTCAGTCATGACTCAGTGATCATCCCAAAAACCAACCAGATTTGAAGCACTGTGCAAATCTTGCCAATCCCTGACCAAAATATAACTCAGTCATCAACCCAAAAACCCACCAGATTTGAACACAGTGCAAATCTTTCCAGTCCCTAACCAAAATATAATTCAATCGTCAACCCAAACACCCACAAAATTTGAAGACAGTGCAAATCCTGCCGATCTTCCACCAAAATATAATTCAGTCATCAACCCAAAAGCCCGCAAGATTTGCAACACAGTGCAAATCCTGCCAATCCCCAACCAAAATATAACTCAGTCATCAACCCAAAAACCCACCAGATTTGAACACAGTGCAAATCCTGCCAATCCTCAACCAAAATATAACTCAGTCATCAACCAAAAAAACCCGCAAGATTTGAACACAGTGCAAATCCTGCCAATCCCCAACCAAAATAGAACTCAGTCATCAACCCAAAAACCCACCAGATTTGAACACAGTGCAAATCCTGCCAATCCCCAACCAAAATATAACTCAGTCATCAACCAAAAAAAACCGCAAGATTTGAACACAGTGCAAATCCTGCCAATCCCGAACCAAAATATAACACAGTCGTCAACCCAAAAACCCACCAGAATTGAACACAGTGCAAATTCTGCCAGTCCCCAACCAAAATATAACTCAGTCATCAACCAAAAAACCCACCAGATATGAACACAGTGCAAATCCTGCCAGTCCCCGACCCAAATATAACTCAGTCATCAACCCAAAAACCCACCAGATTTGAACACAGTGCAAATCCTTCCGATCTCCCACCAAAATATAATTCAATTGTCAACCCAAACACCCACCAGATTTGAACACTGTGCAAATCCTGCCAATCCCCAACCAAAATATAACTCAGTCATCAACCCAAAATCCCACCAGATTTGGGCACAGTGAAAATCTTTCCATTCCCTAACAAAAATATAATTCAATCGTCAACCCCAAACCTCACCAGATTTGAACACAGTGCAAATCCTGCCCATCCCCAACCAAAATATAACTCAATCATCAATCAAAAAACCCACCAGATTTGAACACAGTGCAAGTCTTGCCAATCCCCGACCAAACTATAACTCAGTCATAACTCAGTCATCAACCCAAAAACCCACCAGATTTGAACACAGTGCAAATCCTGCCAGTCCCTGACCAAAATACAACTCAGTCATCAATAATCAACCCAAAAACCCACCAAATTTGAAGAAAGTGCAAATCTTGCCCATTCCCCCACCAAAATATAACTCAGTCATCAACCCAAAAACCCACCAGATTTGAACACAGTGCAAATCTTTCCAATCCCTAACCAAAGTATAATTCAATTGTCAACCCCAAAACCCACCAGATTTGAACACAGTGCAAATCGTGCCCATCCCCAACCTAAAATTAACTCAATCATCAATAAAAAAACCCACCAGATTTGAAGAGAGTGCAAGTCTTGCCAGTCCCAGCCCAAACTATAACTCAGTCAGATTTTCTAAATATTTCTACGTATTCCCCCCCCCCCCCCAAAAAATCCCCTCATAAACTCCATCTAGAAGGTTACGTTGTTAACTCTTAGGGTTAGTGTTTAACATTCAACTAACAACTCCACCAATTACGAGCGTACCGGTACCTATCTTTTTCGCACCTCGGGTTTACGATTGAATCGTTCGTGGGCGCTGGTACCTGTAGAACCTTCTAACTCCCTCTGGAAGCAAAGTTATGGCAGTAGCAAGATTGGTCTCCCCATGTAACCTTTTTGGTGTTGAAAATTCTTAGTACCCAAATGCACTAATTAGGTGGTGACACACAAACTATGACAGATTAACTCACTTCTGTTTCTTTCATGATTCATCTCATCCATAACAGGAACAATATTCATGGTTCAATCACACAAAATATCTGATTTTCTATTTTTAATTGCAAATTAGTGTGTATTTTTTCTCCAAATCCAGTACCCCAATGCACTAATTATGTGGTGACACACAAACTATGACAGATAACTCACTTCTGTTTCTTTCATGATTCATCTCATCCATAACAGGAACAATATTCATGGTTCAATCACACAAAATATCTGATTTTCTATTTTTTAATTGCAAATTAGTGTGTACTGTCTATGTGGTACTTGCATTACTACTGGTAGTAGTACCTGTAGTAGTACTTGTACTGCTTGGCATGTACTTGATGGTCTGTCCTTTTTCCGTTTTTATGGTCTGTCCTTTTTCCTTTGTTATGGTCTGTGCTTTTTCCGTTTTTTTGGTCCGTCCTTTACCCTTTTTTTTGTTTTTATGGTCTGTCCCTTATCCGCGGCTGGCATGCGCGCGCGTGCGCGCGCAGGCATAGCCAGAAGAATCAGGTAAAAAGCTGTTATTTTAATTGAGGTATCTTTCCTTCGCGTCTTTTTCGATCGAATAAATTTGATTCGTATGAGAGTAGATAGCTGTAAGTACATCAAGTCCGACTCATTCATGTACAAATTGTACCAAATCTAAAAAGTCCGATTGTATTTCTCACCAACTCTCTCATAAAATTCGATTGTATCGATGATGACGACGATGAAAATTGTATGATTTTTATCTGTATTCAGGTTAAATTTTATGGTTACTTGCAACCAAAAAAATGAGAGTTTGCTACCATAAAAATGAACGCGTGCCACTAGATATTACTATTGCTTTTAGAAGAAGCGTCTCATTTCCGTAAATAAATGTTTGGCTAAGCTTTTTAGCAATTTTTAGTCGTAGCGTTTGTACCAAGTCTACTTGTTAAAAACAGATTTTTTAAATATTTCTACGTATTTTCCCCCCCCCAAACCCCCCCACATAAACTCCGTCTAGAAGGTTACGTTGTCAACTCTTAGGGTTAGTGTTAAACGTTCAACTAACAACTCCACCAATTGTCTTGAGTACCGACCGAGTCGAACAAATAAATCATAGTGGAAATTGAATGTAGGCTTAGGTTCAATCGTCGAATAGAATCAAACGAGTTGATTATCGATGAGACGGATTGATTGATGATCTCAACGGAGGGGAGATCGATGAGGAGAAGAGAACTGCAGAGTCAAATGTCGATGAAGGGGACAAAAGTTGAAATCTATCAATGTCACGTGGAGTATTGAGTTGAATCAAATGGTTGGAGATAAAATGGAACATTGATTCGTATCCTTGAAGAGGAGATCGGATCCAACGTAGTAGGATAGATGGATCAAGACAGAGGAAGACGCAAATCATTTGATCGTAGATCAAATTGTAGGATTGATTGCTCCAAGCAGTGGGATTCGTCCGAGAGGACGAATTGAATTCATGTGATGAGCATTGAACTGAAGGTGATTAATCCATAGCAATGGTGATTGAAATGGAAGCATAGGGTTGGTTGATGATCTAACGGACTTGGTGGAAAGATTGATTAAGTCGAGGATAAAGTCAAACGTTGAGGGTTGATTGCTGCTCCAAGCCGTAGGATGGAATCATAGTACGCTGTGAATGGAAGAGCACAGTCAAAGCGTGGATGATAAAGAGAAGGATTCTGGTGGATAGAGGATGAAGAGAATCGATTTCGTATTCAAAGTGATGGCGATTCATTTCTTGGAAGATGAGATTGGGGCAGAAATACGGACCAACGGCAAGTAGTAGATGCGGAATCAAACGTATCGTTCGATCTGTGGATCGAATGGTGAATCATGTCTTGGAAGATGAGATTGGGCAATCAGAATTGACGCATAGAGACTTGAGCGTGTCATTTATTGGATGCCGTAGAAATACGAAGAGACGTGTCCTTGGAGAAGCGGAAGGCGGATATCATGGATGAGATAAAGAGTTGTCCGAGAGGAGGAATTGAAGGTCTCAACGAAGGGGAGATCAAAGAATCCGTTTGATAAGGAAAGTCAGGATCGAATCATAGGAGAAACGTAGAGATGAAGTGGAGACTTGGAAAGAGGTTTGGATAGAATTGATTGACAAGGGAATCAAGATTCAAAGCTGATTGATTGATGTTAGAGGAGTTATCAATCGGAATTGAAAAGAAGAGTAGATCGGGGAATCTTGTCGTAAAATCTCAAAGCGGCAAGTTGTAGGAGACATCGAATACGATTGGTAGATTGTAGAGATGGGTATGGTTGTAGAATCAAATCGTAAATCGTAATTGAAGAGAAGATTAGATTGAGGAACCAGAATTGATTAATAGAAGATCGATCGTAGATGGTCTTAGATTCACTTGTGGAATGATATCAAAGAGAGGAGTTGTTGATCATTGAGAATCTCAACGGAGGGAAGACCAATGAGGAGAGATCTATTGATGCCAAGTGTAGAGAGTCGAAATAATCGATCATGGTGGAATCCAAAATCGGAGAGAAGAAGAATGCTTGTGGGAAAGATATCCATGATACGTAGGATAAAGGGAAACATTGGGATCACATGTAGAGATAGATCGATTGCACTGGAGCAAAAGGCTCTATTGAGGATCTCAATGGAGGGGAGATTCATGGGTGAGTCGCTTTGAAACTTGATCGTAGATAGTTGTAGAATAGGATTGATCCGTATGGAGGAATCAACTGTATCAATTGAACTGGAACAGAAGGCTCCATTGAAGATCTCAACAGAGGGGAGATACATAAGATTGTGTGAGATTCGAACCGGATACTTGGAAGTGAGATCTATTAGTATTGAGTCTTGGGATAATTGGAATCAATCGTAGGAATTGATTGTGAATCGAATCGTAGAGTTCATGCCATATCAAGCGTAGGAAAGAATTCAATCGAATGTAGTCGTAGGTTCAATTTAATCATTGAATAGAATCAAACGAGTTGATTACTGGTGAGATGGATTGATTGAACGGGAGAGGAAGGATCGATTGTGGATCTCAACAGATGGGAGTCATATTTGCAAAGGAGAGATTGGCTTATCGTAGAATCTCAAAGAGATGTGTCGTAGAAACGAATGGAATCGGAGGGGATTCATTTCCGACTTGGTAGGAAAAAAGATCTATCGGTTCCAGCAGAATCAAATATCAAACGCCGACCAAGGGATTGAATCGATTGTTTGTAGAACAGAAGCGTAGTGAGGAGATTGGCGCATAGCCGTAGATGCAGGATCGAATGTATCGCCGATTGAATGGTAGAATGGAGAATAAATCGTAGATCGCCAGCAGAGTGGAGACGCTAAAAGTCCATATTCAAAAGGATGGCGATTCATATCTTGAAAGACGAGATTGGGAAATTAATCAAATCGAACTCGTGTATATCGATTGTAGATGGGATTGATGGTAGGTTCGAGAATCGTAATTCGATTGTAGCTTGAGTATTGATTGAGTGCCGAATATGATGATTGGCAGCCGAGGGTTCGACCATAGTAGAAATTGAATGAAACTTGTACGTATCGTAGAAGCAAATGGAATTGGTTGAGTGTGGAGTACAATTGGGAGATTGTAGGAATCGATATGATCGTAGTGGCGAATCGTAATCGTAGTTTGTCTCAAAACAATTTGCTCCAGACGTGGAAAAGAGATCAATTGCAGAAGTTCGTCTCAAAGCAATTTGCTCCAGACGTGGAAAAGAGATCAATTGCAGATATTGCTGCACGTGAAGTTGTGAGTGCCTTGAATGCTCTTGTGGTGGATTTACACGAACCGGCCACACACCCCTTGATTTAACACGGAGTGAAGGAGTGTTGGATTATTTGGCGGTTCAGTGATGTGGTTTCAGTGGGATCCGTGTCGCATGCAGGGAGCATAAGTGAAGGTGCAGGGAGCATAAGTAGATGGGTGGAGGCTTATAAGGAAAAAAGACTGGAAGTTAAACGCGTGCAAGTTAAGCATCATGCAGTGATCCAATGCACACCCCTTGATGCAGATGCACACCCCTCGATTCAACACTTATGGAATTGAATTCTATGGTTCAATAGAATTCCATGGCTGTGAATGATAAAAAGTATAGCGAAGTCCATGGTTCTAGAAACAAAGGGAGTCGTAGATGCCAAGGATTGGTCGGAAGGAATGCAAGAAGAATATCAAGTCAAGGATTACCGACGAGTAGATTCCTTCTGTATGAGATCTCATCGAGCTCCCATGTAGCTACCACCGGCGGTCGGGATACTTGAACTCGCATTTAGGGTGCGTTCTTAGGGTTCGCTCGTGTGCGCGATGATAAGTTATCCAATGCACACCCCTTGATTGAAAGCAGGGAACGTCGCTTGTTTGCTATTTTGTAGACATCCTGTGACCCGGAGCGGATGGCATTGGCTGGAATTGTTGATCGTCGAGGATCTCAACGGAGGGGAGATCAATGAGGAGAACAACTAGTGATGGATAGGGACAAATCGAACTCGTGTATCTTGATCGAAAATGGGATCGTCGACAGAGTGAAGGGCTGTGAGAAACAGAATATCGATTTGTAGCCTGGAGTTGGTTGGGCCGGAACAGTTATCAATTGTGATCGGGGTTCGTGAAATAACGTCCATCACGGAGTAGACATCGTGCAATTGTTCATCATAGTGGCTGTTGCTCGAGAATCAGGATTGCATGCTGACAAGGGCGTTCCAATCAAATTGGTCAACCGTGCTTGCTTGTCAGTGGATACACCCCCTGATGCACAAGCAAGAGGGGAAGGAGGAGACCAAAGGAGATGACAAGGCATCAAGCTGGAGTAGTAATAGCTAGGGGCACCAGCTATAGGGATGTCGTCGCATAAAACATAGTGTCAAGAAGGAAACGATTGGTGGATTGTATATTGGTAGGAGATCACAGAACGAATCGTACAGAGCAATTGGAATGGAGGATCTTGATCGGAGAAATCAACTTGAACCAAGAGGTGCGAAGGAATGGAACCGACTAAATGATTGAGCGCAGGATATGACTACATTTGCTGACTTGCAGAGTCGATCGTTGGGGACGAGAGGAGAACTTTGTATCAATTGTAGATCTTGGAATGACGAGTTGGTTGCTGGCGGGAGAGCAAGGAACGTCAGAGGAAGCAAAGATTGATGGAGAGAGGAAGTGTGAATCAGTCGTTGGTGGAACCTTGGAGGGAGATTGGAAGGGAGTCGCTCAACAGCGGCCTCACAACGATCTCTGCGCTGGGGGAAGGCCCAGTGTTCAACAGCAATGCCCTATGGTTGTAACCGGTGAGCGACTGTCGGATGTGATGAGGTAATTGGATGGGTTAAGACAACTAACTTTTGTTGGAGAAGTTGCAGTCGGTTGCAATTTTCAGCCAACAGTATCATAAAACCAATTCATCGACAAGATGTTAGCATACAAGTGATACATCTTTATCTTCAGGGCATCGCGATGTCATTTGGAGAGCCGTAGGAGGACAGGCTGAAGATGTGGCGTGGAGCAAATCAGGTTGCAGCATGGTGATTGCAATGATCGAGTGTATGCGGGAGCGGCGTGTGGAAGGTCAGTGCCCTCAGCATGGGCCTCAGGTGGTTGTCGTGGGATGCACAACGAAGGCTGGGGTGAGGGAACAGACTTTGGCACGCGCCAGAATGTTGCAATTTCATTCTGAGGGTTGAATGTCCATCCAAAGTTAGTTGATACAGAAGGTAGAACAGAATGATGATCCGAATTGCGCATTGTAGATGGGGTTTCATGTGATGTAGTCACAGTGGACTTGTCCTGGCACTGTACACGACAACTTGAAGAGGAAGTGGATCGTCGGAAGGAGATGGAGTTCGGTGGAAGGAGACAGAGTCACTGTTGGGGGAGTATTTCCATGTCCATGCGTAACTGGGAGGAAAGGCCATGCGATAAATTTGTTTAAACGCAATGTATTCAAAATAGGGATCTGGTAGGTCAAAGCAAAATTCATTTTCGCGGGAGATGATTCTCCTGGAGAATTTTAGGATATTTGCCATGTGGTTGTCGTATGACACAGCCGTAGGCATTGGCTCCAGAGACTTTGATGTCTCAAATGCTGTTGCTCCACCGTTTTTGTCATACACCTTGTTAAATTTGTATGGAAACCATCCACTTTGGAATCCCCAATGTTGGATGCTGAGTTCCAATCGTATGGTAGGATCGCTATTCCACTCAGAGTTGTATCTTGCCTTGTTTGCCGCGATAGCCAGTACTTGATCATCATGAACCAATTGTCTCACGCCGTGGTTGTCAACGTACCAAATGTTAGTCTTGTCAAGAAGCAGTTGAATGTGTTCTTTGTATTTGGCGGATACCTCTGATTCAGGGAGATCTTTTGTGATGGATTCAGCGACAAGGTATTTGATGATGGGAATTGCGCCTGGCCTGAGGGTTGCGATGCTGTATTTGTAGGATATGAGGCTGATGAGATCATTCAATTGGTTGGCGTACGCCGCATTCAGGTAGTTTTGGGTGGCAGTCTTGTCAGCTTCTATGAACGAGAACTGTATGGCTTCGACATAGTTCCAGTTGGTGAGTTGTAGCCTCATGGCGGAAAATCAAGGACAGAGCGGAGGTGCCAAAGGAAAGGGCCGAAGAAAGTTCCGAATAATGTTCCGAAGAAGTAGCCGGAGACGGGGATCGATGGTCGAACCTGCGAAGGAAGAAGTGATTCAATGACCGGATGGAGACAAAGAAATGGTGGAATGGGAGGAGCAAGGAATTCGTATTTGCGCGCAATCCAAGTTGTTGGAGCCGTTGGAATTTTTTCTGAATGACTCGGAGGGAGAGGGGAATTTGCAGTTGTATCGACGGTTAAATGATCGATCGAAGGAAGATTGGAATGAGGCGCTCAACAGCGGGCTCACAACAATCTGGAGGAGATCTGAGAGAGATTGGAAGGGAGTCGCTCAACAGCAGGCTTGCAACAATCTGGAGGAGATCTCAGGGAGATTGATTAATCCGTGGTCTTGGAATGCTCGGATTTCGATGATGTAATTGCGGTGATTATTAAATAATCGAACGATGTAGTACTTGTAGAAGTGTGTGATGCGAATCGAGCGAGCCTGTGTGTATTACAGAAGTGATTCGAATCGAGCGAGCCTAACCGGAGGAATTGAAGGATAGGACCGAAGAAAGGGCCGAAGGAACATTTGAGAACGGACGGTAATAATTAACCGAGGAAGGGGCCGAAGGAAGGAACCAACGAAATGACCGAGCGAAGGTGCGGCGGTCGTGTCGGAGGGATGTTTCGAAGACGGAACCGAAGAAATATCGTTGTCAAAATAACGAATGATCGTCGTTGCCGTGGTAATCGATCGTGGGTAGAAAAGAATTAACCGTGAAGAAGATTCTTGGTAGATAGACAAAATGACCGAACGAAGGTGCGGCCTTGTCTTCTTGGTAGATAGACGAAATGACTGAACGAAGGTGCGGCCGTGTCGAATGAGAGAAGGTTCGAAAGGGCCGTCGGAATGATTCGCGAAGGTGCATAAATAACCAAAGGAATGTTCCGATGAAGGAAGAAGATAATCGTCGGCGTCGACGAAATGACCGAGCGTAGGTGCGTGGGATGACCAAAAGAATGTTCACAGATCGTGATCGTTGATCGTTCTTTGAGGAGCAGTTATCCAATTGTCGATGTCGGCCTTGGATGTGTATTACAGAAGGAGATTCTTGGTAGAAGGATCTGTAGACACAGTGGGTCGGGGATCGAAATATTGAATTATCGAGATGTCGAAAAGGCGTGGTGGACCGAAGGGTGTTGAATGTAGTGAATAAAGCAACTAACGTAGGGTGAGTTGCAGTCTGTTGTGGTTTGAAGTGTTGCGTAGCACTATCAAATGGGCGTCAATGGTCCGGTATGGGGATGATGGACGCGGAAGAAAAAAAGTATGGTTGGGTGATTGCAATCGGCGTGTCCGGTGCAATGGGCTTTCATTAAAGACGGCGGTGGTCTTTAGTGGGTAATTGTAACTGTGCTAATCATTCGATCGTCGTCCTTGGATGAAGGAGATCTAATCGTAATAGTAATCGTAATCGTTCGATCGATCGTCGTCCCTAGATGTGTATTACAGAAGGAGATTCTTGGTAGAATGTTCTGTAGATACACCCCTTGATACGTGCGCTTGGTTGTGTATTAGTGCTTTGCAGGGGCCCTGTGGAGTTGTTGAGTACCTAGTTATTGTATGTATTGTAAGTATGTGTCAGTAAAGTTATGGTAAGAAGTATTCATACAATAACGCGTACAATTTCTACTAGTAAAAGATAATTCAATCGTCAACCCAAAACCCCACCAGATTTGAACACAGTGCAAATCTTGCCAATCCCCGACCAAAATATAACTCAGTCATCAACCCAAAAACCAACCAGATTTGAACACAGCGCAAACTTTTCCAGTCCCTAACCAAAATATAATTCAATCGTCAACCCAAAAACAAACCACATTTGAACATTGTGCAAATCTTGCCAATCCCCGACCAAAATATAACTCAGTCATCAACCAAAAACCCCACCAGATTTGAACACAGTGCAAATCTTGCCCATCCCCCACCAAAATATAACTCAGTCATCAACCCCAAAAAACTCACCAGATTTGAAGACAGTGCAAATCTTTCCAGTCCCTAACCAAAATATAATTCAATCGTCAACCCAAAAACCCACCAGTTTTGAACACAGTGCAGATCCTGCCAGTCCCCGACCAAAATATAACTCAGTCATCCACCCAAAAACCCACCAGATCTGAGCACAGTGCAAATCTTGCCAATACCCGACCAAAATATAATTCAATTGTCAACCCAAAAACCCACCAGATTTGAACACAGTGCAAATCCCGCCAGTCCCCGGCCAAAATATAACTCAGTCATCAACCAAAAGACCCACCAGATTTGAACACAGTGCAAATCTTTCCAGTCCCTAACTAAAATATAACTCAATCGTCAACCCAAAAACCCACCAGATTTGAACACAGCCCAAACTTTTCCAGTCCCTAACCAAAATATAATTCAATCGTCAACCCAAAAACAAACCACATTTGAACACTGTGCAAATCTTGCCAATCCCCGACCAAAATATAACTCAGTCATCAACCCAAAACCCCACCAGATTTGAACACAGTGCAAATCTTGCCCATCCCCCACCAAAATATAACTCAGTCATCAACCCCAACACCCACCAGATTTGAACACAGCTCAAATCTTTCCAGTCCCTCACCAAAATATAATTCAATCCTCAACCCAAAAACAAACCACATTTGAACACAGTGCAAATACTGCCAGTCCCAGACCAAAATATAACTCAGTCATCAACCCAAAACCCCACCAGATTTGAATACTGTGCAAATCTTGCCAATCCCTGACCAAAATATAACTCAGTCATCAACCAAAAACCCCACCAGATTTGAACACAGTGCAAATCTTGCCCATCCCCCACCAAAATATAACTCAGTCATCAACCCAAAAACCCACCAGATTTGAACACAGTGCAAATCCTGCCAATCCTCAACCAAAATATAACTCAATCTTCAACCCAAAAACCAACCAGATTTGAACACAGTGCAAATTCTGCCAATCCCCGACCAAAATATAACTCAGTCATCAACTTAAAAACCCACCAGATTTGAACACAGTGCAAATGCTGCCAATCCCCAACCAAAATATAATTCATTCGTCAACCCAAAAACCCACCAGATTTGAACACAGTGCAAATCCTCCCAGTCCCTAACCAAATATAACTCAGTCATCAACCCCAAAACCCACCAGATTTGAACACAGGGCAAATCCTGCCAAATCCCAACCAAAATATAACTCAGTCATCATCCCAAAAACCCACCAGATTTGAACACAGTGCAAATCTTTCCAGTCGCTTACCAAAATATAATTCAGTCATCAACTAAAAAACCCACCAGATTTGAACACAGTGCAAATCTTTCCAGTCCATAACAAAAATATAATTCAATCGTCAACCCCAAAACCCACGAGATTTGAACACAGTGCAAATCCTGCCAGTCCCCAACCAAAATATAACTCAGTCATCATCCCAAAAACCCACCAGATTTGAACACAGTGCAAATCTTTCCAGTCGCTTACCAAAATATAATTCAGTCACCAACCCAAAAACCCACCAGATTTGAACAGAGTGCAAATCTTGCCCATTCCCCCACCAAAATATAACTCAGTCATCAACCCCAAAACCCACCAGATTTGAACACAGTGCAAATCTTTCCAGTCCCTCACCAAAATATAATTCAATTGTCAACCCCAAAACCCACCAGATTTGAAGATAGTACAAATCCTGCCCATCTCCAACCTAAAATTAACTCAATCATTAATAATAAGACCAAAGCTGTAAAACGGCATTGGGTTGGTTTAGTCTCTTTTAGTATTTACGTTATTTTGCTCTTTTTTACGGTGTTGGAAAGAGTTATTGATAAGATTATGATCGGATTGTTTCTGGACCATATTGTTCTCTCATTTACTGAATTGTCTTTCTTTTGTGTGGGAATACGCGCATCGAGAGTTCGTTACTCATAGATACTCGTATTGGGATTTTGTTACTCAGCGTTCGATACTCAGTGCTTTAAGTATCTCTTGATACTCACGTGAGCTTATGTATAAGTTACTTATTGCGCTCTCCTCGTGATAAAAGATCCAGAACACTTTGGAATTGTACGTCTTCTTGGAATCGTACGTATTCCTTATACGTAATAAGTAATACGTATACGTAAATCGTGATACGTAATACGTAACGCGTAAATTATACGTCTCTTTGATGGTTTCGCACGTATGTAAATTCACGCCTGATTCAGTATTCCAATACACCCTTGACTGGTCCTTGGACTATCCGGTTCATGTAGATATATCGGTCTTAGCTTTTTATGGTGACTTCCTGGATGGTGCTTAGTGGGGTAATCAGCCAGATTATGTTTTCCCGGTTCCCAGAAAATACTGAATTGCCCTTGTTGAGCCCTGTCTTTTAACCAGTAGAAACGCATATCAATGGCTTTAGACCTCTTTTGTTTGATTGTGCCGTTGAGTATGCCCTCCGCTGTATTATTATCGGTTTTTAGTGGCGTGGCAGGTTGTGGGTGTCCCAGCTCAATCAGACATTGTCGGATGGGTAAGGCTTCCCGTGCATTCAGGAATAATGCTGCAACTTCGGCCTTGGCCGCGGATGCCATAACATTCTTGATTATTTTTGCCAATACTAGGATAGCGCCGTTGAATGTGTGATCAGACGTGTCCCCTAGGTAATGATATCCCCCAGCTCGGCTCTTGGCCTCCGGACACACTAAGTACGCCGCGTCGCTATCCACCCGGAGTATCATATCACTTGCCCTGTATACGATGGTCGCGTCGGGATTACATGATGCATAGTTGAGGAAATATTTTGTTGCTGCTAACGTCGTTTTGTTGTTCTTGGCGGAGGCAATATCGTTGAGCGCATGTAACATCGTGTTATCAACTGCTCGGGCATAAAATAGGAATTTTCCTGTGACTTGTTGGATGAATTTTATTTCCTCGTCCGATAGTGTAGTCATGTCCTCGAGCTTTGCGTATTGTATTTTTTCGCCGTAGGCAGGGACGTCCGCGCGTGATGGGCCCGCGAACGTGTGTGTTGGTCTCACGTGTTCGAATTCTTTCAACGCTTGCTCCACGTACCTGTCCATAGACAATTGTACTTCACGTTTGTCGTAGTCCCATTGTAGGTGGACCCCCACATACTGTTTCCCCGACCAGTCCACCTTGAAGGTATACTTGGCGCCGACGGCCGCTACTAGGTGATCTACATCCTCCTGTCGAGTGTATTTGATCCCAAAGTCATCCACCACGAGGGTAAAGTTAATGTCCCGGTCATCATGTAGGAACAGCCCCTCAGTGTGGGGTGCCTTCCTGTATCCGTACTGCTGGAGGTGGTTGACTAGATTGTCGTGGGCGATCTTTCCACTCTGTTTCAATCCATACCATGCCTTTTTGATCCGGGCATATACATGTTCCCCTTGTTTGAGCCCTTCCAAGTTGTACGCTATTCTGATGCGGGGGGGAATCATGTCCCACCGGAACTTTACGTATTCGGGTTCATCCAGTGTGGAGCATAAGTACATGTTAGAAATGTCACCGGTACAGTATTTAGCCCCGGGGGAGGACACTACGCTGTTCCAGTGGGTTTTGATGGTTTCCATGCTTGCCGTCCGGGTGGACACATTACCATGGTACTCCAGTTGGTCTCCCCCTGCTGTGATTCTCGTACGGTAGGGGTCGGCCTTCTCAGGGCGTATGGCGACTGTATATCGGGGATACGTGACCCTTTTGTGTACGGGCACGTCGGCCCTCCTGATCCAGTCCAAGACGTCCATCCCCTCAATGTTATTCTGTTGAAAGCCTTGGAATAACCGGCCGAACTCGTCTTCGCCTGACCTGAGCCATAATTCTTGTATTTGTACTTTGGGGTGCTTGATTAGATCACGGTACGCTGCCCACTTGTTCAAGTCTTCATCCCATATGGACCCCCCGCATGTGAGCTGGGGCTTATATGTTGATTTGTTTGCTCGTTGGGCCTGTTTTGGGACAGGAAGACGGATCGGTTCGCGTGGGTAACTTCCCATTAGTGCCTTGGGTTTGACTTTGGGTTTGGAGTAGTATTGGTCGGATTTATAGTATCGGGACACTTCACCATGTGTGTAGTCGGCCGTGTCCCCATCGGTGAATCTCACCCTGTAGTATTGGTTGGTGTCATCATAGCTTACGACTTCACCTTCGTACCATCCTGAGTTGAATTTCTTCCTAATGATCGTGCCTACTGCCCAGGGGTGTCCCCGGCGGGCGCTGTGTTGTTGTGTACGCGGCACCCTTGGTGGTTCGCGCGCATTTACTGGCTCATCGTTTGATTTTGTATTGGGCCTGTTGGACGCATTTACAGGCACCCTTGTAGGTTTGTGCGCATTCACTGGCTCATCATTTGATTTTGCATTGGGCCTGTTGGACACCCTTGGAGGTTCGCGTGTGCCCATATGCAAGAGATCCTGTATACTCCGTAGGGCCTCATTTACTTGGGTCCCCTGTTCCAGATACGGGATAGGTGGATGGGGCTTACTGGTAACTTCCTTTAGGTCTTGGAGGATCATGAGCAATCGGTCCGTAGATGACGTGAGGGGCATATCGGTCTTGGGGAAGAACGCCACTGTGTTGCTGATTCGGTTAGCGCGGCTGGTCTCCCCGATGCACGTGTAGTTCCTGTAGTGTTTTAAGGCCGGCCCAATGTAGAAGCCTCTTGTTCCATGGTCCTGCCACGCACCGCGTTCTTGCGCTCTGTCGTGAATGATCACCCGACATCCCATGGGGGCGAGGGGGTGCTCGTTGTAGTCATAGATCCCTCGTCTGAGCTCATACGCTGATAGTTTTGGCTGTGTACGTGAAGCCCGTAGCAAGTTGAGGGTAATAAGGGCCTGTGGGATCAGTAGGTCCCAGTCGTCCACCGGGAACTGGTCATCCACCCCATTCAGTCCCGCTATGAAATGGTTCTTGAAGGTCTGTATTGCCCTTTCCGCATGGTTGAGCCGGTGGTCCCCGGGTGACGCTAGTTGGTAATCGAGGTTGTTCTTCGTGATGTACGCAATTAGTTTCTTGGAGGTTTCGTTGTCCATTCGTACTATTTTGGCGCTCACGTTGTCTTCTTTCATCCGTGTGTAGCATGCTGTGAATCCCTGTAGGAGGTCTTCGCTCTTGCGTGACTGGATGGGCTCCACGTCGATGTAGTTGGAATCGTAGTCGTACATGAGGAATACGTACTGGTGCCCACGGCGTGACGTGACGGGGTATCTTCCCGGGAGGTCCCACGCTATGAGTTCCTTCGGTTCGTCGTGGGTGCGTGGCCCTGTTTGGTTAGTTGGTTGCATCTCATTCGTGGATACTATGTCTACGCAGACATTATGTATCTTCGTTTGGTCGACGCGGGGTGGTTCCGTATCTATCGTCGACTTGTTCTTCGGCTTCTTCTTTGGCTTCTTGTGTGTGCTTTGGATGCCTTGCCGTACCATCTGTAGGTGATCCATAGCTGTTTCTTCGGTGAGTGGGAGGTATCGGTTGACGCGTTGCGCAGTGAGACCCGGCCATGTGGCATACAAGCCGCGCTTGATTGCGCGGACCCATGTTTCCTTAGTGGGGTACCCTGCCGCTGCGTGGTAGAATTGGATCAGTTTGGGGATGGCTTGAATCTGGTATGCCCCTGCCCCCGTGTGTATTGGAAATTCGTTTTCTTTATTGTTATTGTTTTGGTCGGCGCTGGTTGCGGCGGTTTCGGTTTTTGTGTTTTGCGGGGGGGGGGGGGGGGGTCTGTCACCCTTGGAGATTTGGCCGTCCCCGTGGGGAGGCCGGGCTGATGGAGGGGAACCATGTAGAGGTTCCTTAGGGGGTCGCGTAGACCGGTGAGTATGATTTGTCGGGTAGGACCGATGACTGTCACGTCATCCTTGGAGAACTTTACGTGGCATCCGGTACTGCATAGTTTGGGCACGGAGACCAAAGGGAGTTCCACTTCGTCAAACTTGTGGCACCCTCGGGCCTCGAGGGGGAGACGGGGTAGGTCTAAGAGGTCCGTTGCCGCCGATATAGCATCTTGCTTCCATTTGCACATCCTATGGTCAGCGCCCCCGGTGTGTCTTGGTGTGCGCCTCCTTGGTATGTTGTTGGGACGAAATGGTCCGTTGCTGCTGAATCTAGAGCTCCATACCCCGGAGAGGTCCTGGTGTAGAACGCGACGTCAGGCTTGAACTGAACTGTCCTCGGGGGCCGAGGACGGGTTTCACTTGAGGGATCACGTAGGATACTGAGTAACTGTGAATCATGATTACTAGATTGTTTATGTATGCTACTTTTGTGTTCCCTCCCACACCGTCAAGAGCGTAGGGGCGTATCGACTATCGTAGTCCGGCCATTCCTGTTGGGGTCGGGCCCATTCCACTGCAGCCAGCGTTCATTGTTCCTGGTGGCTCCACCCATCTGATTGTCGTATGTGGCTCCTTCCTGGTGTCCGGCCTTGCTGTTCCGTCGGTAGCAACTCCGGCCGTCGTGGGTGAGATTCACCCCACACGTGTGGCAGTAATATTTGTATTGTTTCCATTCCTGTCGTGTTGGTTGGCGGGTATCTGGTCTGGTGGTGCGGCTCGCATCGGCCGCCTTGAGTCGGTTCACGTCGGCTTGGAGGACCGCCATTGCTGTTTCCCATTGGTTGGACATAGTCATTGTTGATGCTGCGGTGGCTGTTTCAGTGACTTGGGAGTAAATTTCGTGACATACATTGGCCAGGTCTTGTTGCTTGTTTTCGATTTCGGTGAAGCGTTGTTCTGCCTGAATATTGGTTAGATTCGCCGTAGCCGAATTGTTGTGGTAGCTGCTGTATAGCTCCTTCAGGCGTTGTCCCCAGAACTTCTTGTATTGGGTGAAGCCACACTTAACCATCGTGTCTCTGTGTTTCTTCCAGTCCTTGTCTACTCGGTGTAGGGTGATGGGGTCTTGTTTGCTGCGTGCAAAGGCCTCACGCGAGTAATCGATCATCTGTGCCTCCGTGACGTTCGCTGTCTCTGGGAGTAAGTTGATTTGATGTTGATACTTAGTGAGCTGCCGGAAGTACTCCTTGGGCCCGATTGGGCTCGGTGTGTACGACAATGCATTCATTTTCTTGGTGAGTTCCCGCGTGAGCTGATGCTGGGCGTCGGTAGTACATAGGTCCTCCTCCATGGTTTAGAAGGCTTCGTTTACCGTAGTCCCCCGGGGAAAGGCGTCCGAGCCCGGGTCCTTCAGATCCCCAAGCATGTTGGGGAATTTTTTGGCTGTAAGTAGTAGGGCTTCCCTGTTGTACTTGTTCCACTCTACATAAAGGGCCCGGCTTCGTTTCCAGAGTTTGTATGTGTCGGAGGTGAGCTCGATAGTACTATCGAGTTCTTGTGGTTCCTGTGGAGCCTCTGGGAATGGCGTATGGGGGTCCCTCGAGTGGTACTGCGCTTCTGTTTCCAGTAGAAACGCGTAACCCCCTCCCTGGATGTATTTGATAGAGGGTACCTCTGCTAACGCGTTAGCTAGCGCCTTTTTGAATTCGTATACCTCTATGCTAGTCGGTACTGCTACCGGTTTCACCTGTGTCTCCTCCAGGTGCTCCTTGAGCGACGCATGGTCTTTCTTCTTGGACATCTCGTCGTCAGTATCACTATCCTCCTCACTGTCCTCGGTATAGTCGTAGAGCAACCTGTTCTGTGCTTGCAATTGAGTGTTTTGATCTTCAGTATACTCGAGTATATCCCGGTTGAAGTGTTCGAGCTCTACTAGTTGGTCTCTCAGTTCCCGGATTGAGGTGGGGCCGACGTTTCTGGATGTGTCGATGCTGGTGTCAGGGGTAACTCCTCTTGTTGTGGGGCTGGGGATTCCTTTGGTCTGTGTTCCTTCTGGCATTGGGGTGTGCTAATCTTATCAATAACTAATAAGACCAAAGCTGTAAAACGGCATTGGGTTGGTTTAGTCACTTTTAGTATTTACGTTATTTTGCTCTTTTTTACGGTGTTGGAAAGAGTTATTGATAAGATTATGATCGGATTGTTTCTGGACCATATTGTTCTCTCATTTACTGAATTGTCTTTCTTTTGTGTGGGAATACGCACATCGAGAGTTCGTTACTCATCGATACTCGTATTGGGATTTTGTTACTCAGCGTTCGATACTCAGTGCTTTAAGTATCTCTTGATACTCACGTGAGCTTATGTATAAGTTACTTATTGCGCTCTCCTCGTGATAAAAGATCCAGAACACTTTGGAATTGTACGTCTTCTTGGAATCGTACGTATTCCTTATACGTAATACGTAATACGTTTACGTAAATCGTGATACATAATACGTAACGCGTAAATTATACGTCTCTTTGATGGTTTCGCACGTATGTAAATTCACGCCTGATTCAGTATTCCAATAATTAATCAAAAAACCCACCAGATTTGAAGAGAGTGCAAGTCTTGCCAGTCCCAGCCCAAACTATAACTCAGTCAAATTTTTTAAATATTTCAACGTATCCCCCCCCCCCCCCCCCCAAATTCCCTCATAAACTCCATCTAGAAGGTTACGTTGTTAACTCTTAGGGTTAGTGTTTAACGTTGAACTAACAACTCCACCAATTACGAGCGTACCGGTACCTATCTTTTTTGCACCTCGGGTTTACGATTGAATCGTTCATGGGCGCTGGTACCTGTAGAACCTTCTAACTCCCTCTGGAAGCAAAGTTATGGCAGTAGCAAGATTGGTCTCCCCATGTAACCTTTTTGGTGTTGAAAATTCTTAGTACCCAAATGCACTAATTAGGTGGTGACACACAAACTATGACAGATAACTCACTTCTGTTTCTTTCATGATTCATCTCATCCATAACAGGAACAATATTCATGGTTCAATCACACAAAATATCTGATTTTTTTTTAAATTGCAAATTAGTGTGTATTTTTTCTCCAAATCCAGTACCCCAATGCACTAATTATGTGGTGACACACAAACTATGACAGATAACTCCTCACTTCTGTTTCTTTCATGATTCATCTCATCCATAACAGGAACAATATTCATGGTTCAATCACACAAAATATCTGATTTTTTTTTTTTAATTGCAAATTAGTGTGTACTGTCTATGTGGTACTTGCATTACTACTGGTAGTAATACCTGTAGTAGTACTTGTACTGCTTGGCATGTACTTGATGGTCTGTCCTTTTTCCTTTTTTATGGTCTGTCCTTTTTCCTTTTTTATGGTCTGTCCTTTTTCCTTTTTTATGGTCTGTGCTTTTTCCGTTTTTTTGGTCCGTCCTTTACCCCTTTTTTTTTGTTTTTATGGTCTGTCCCTTATCCGCGGCTGGCGTGCGCGCGCGCGCGCGCGTAGGCATAGCCAGAAGAATCAGGTAAAAAGCTGTTATTTTAATTACATTAAAAACATCTGGTTCTCCAAAGTTTTTTTGGGGGTGTTTAGATAAGCCTCTTTTTTTTGCAGGAGTTGATCTGGAGAACCAGACATTGCATGGTCATTCTGAAGCAAACTCATAACAATAGAGACTTTCAGCTGTTTGGGGATATTTTCAGAATTACCAGGCGATGTCTGGTTCTTGAGATCAACTCCTGCAAAAATTGGCATTCCCGAAACGGAGGGAACCTAAGGTCCGTATTTCGTATGAGAAATGACGGGCCGATGATGACGACCATGAGAATTGAATGATTTTTATCTGTATTCAGGTTAAATCTTATGGTTACTTGCAACCAAAAAATGAGAGTTTGCTACCATAAAAATGAACGCGTCTCATTTCCGTAAATAAATGTTTGGCTAAGCTTTTTAGCGATTTTTAGTCGTAGCGTTTGTACCAAGTCTACTTGTTAAAAACAGATTTTTTTAATATTTCTACGTATTTTCCCCCCCCCAAACCCCCCCCCACATAAACTCCGTCTACAAGGTTACGTTGTCAACTCTTAGGGTTAGTGTTAAACGTTCAACTAACAACTCTACCAATTACAGAAGAAGATTCTTGGTAGAAGGATCTGTTTACACCCCGTGATACGCAAGTAAGGAGGAGGAGAAAGAAAGAAGCGGGGAGGTCTATTGATACAGCCCGTCGCCGAGTCCCGTGCCAAGTATACTCTGGCTGTAACCGACAGTGGAGGTGCTGTACGGGGCGGAGATAGGTAGCTTAAGGTATCCACTTGTTAGTGGAAGGTATAAGGGCTCTATAACCTGTTGTAACTCTAAAAATCGACCGAAAGGTATAGGATAATTGAAATTTAAAGAGAAGTGAGCTCAAGGTCAAGCTCTTAATTTTGCTATGTTATTCTCGTAATTGACCGGTATTCCTGTGTTGTTCGTGTTGGATGTAGGGATGTCTAAACCGGTCATAGATCATGTGCAATTCCATGTGCAATTCGTCGTAAGACAGAGAACACATGATGATGTGACGTAGATATCTTGATACTTGAAGTCATTTTATCTCTGGAGTAGTATAAGTAACTTTTCAAGTGTAGAATGGATATAACCGTCGTAGAATGTACGTAAATACTGTAGGCGTATTTTCGACCGACAACACGCTGGACCTCAGTATCAGTTTAAAAATTTTGTATCCGCACCGTATGAGCCTGGTGATAGGTTCACTTGACTACCTTCTTACGCAATCATCTCCATTATTGTTTCGGGCTTGTATTTGTTTCACCCATGTATTTTGTTCTTGTAACATTGTTATCGCTTTCATTATTTTGGGTCAAATCTCGTTTTAATTTGGTAATTTTTCTTCGCAGCAATCTCTTTCTTGCGAGAAACAATCATTTTCCGGAGTTCTTGTTCGAGATCCGCTGGGTTTTCCTGAACCACCTTTTGTATTTTGTAAATTCCCTCCATGGTTGATTCGATTGTCGATTGGAAGATTAGTATTAGTAGTATCAGTAGAGTAGATTATCTATTCGAAGATTAGTTAGTAGTAACACCTAACACGTTGGTATTTGTTTTGCTCGTCGGAAAGAAAATGAAATAATGAATTATAATGATGAAGTACTAGTGAAAATAATGTATTACTAGTATCTACTAGTAATAACTCATGCAAAATAGCGTAGTTTGTTTTACCGGTACATGAAAGTCGGAATCAACTCGATGGTAATCAACAACACAATTGTCCACGATTTCCATTTCGATAATCAACAACGCAATTGTCCACGATTTCCATTTCGATTCACATTTCCGTGCACCTTATGGAAGAACTGACGCGCCTGCCAACAAATGTTTGGAAGAACTGATGGGATTGACCCGTCCGGCGCTGTGTATTAACCCTCTTAAGGAGTTGACTGTACGTACTGTTCACTACTAAACATATTGTACGAGGAATGTTGCAATCATCACTAAGTAGTAATGCATTTACTTTACGGACCATTTTTGCAATCGAAGTATGGTAGTAAGGAAATCTACCGTACAAGAAATCACATCACACACAAAATAATACATTTAATTTTTTCCTTTCAACGATTCATCTTTCTGACCTCCGTCCTTTCGACCCATTCTACTGATATTTTCCTTCAAACAACTCCGCAACATCATGCCTCCTGTTATCAAAACCCCTCTTCTATTCTACTGCCGTTGTTGCGCGCAGAATGGCAAAAACTCCAAGTTTTTAGGATATAAATCCACGGCAAACAAGCAGGGTACTTTGAAATACGTCTCTGTTGGCCTAAGAAGACATCTTTATTGTCTTGATGAGTGCCGTCATTTTTACCATAGTCAGGGTCTAATTAAACAAAAGATCTATAACCTCTCCACCTCTATCAAAGTGCAGCCTACCTTGCCGTCTGTTCAGCATTCTCTGTCAGATTTTGGGATGACTATGACACAAAACAGTCCATCTGTTCCCCCTTCCCATCTCTCCCAGCACCACACCGTCACAAGTCAATCAGCCACGGGTCTTCATTCCGTTCTAAACCAACAGATTGTCCATGATGTCTTTTTACCGCCAATGGATCGGAACGCCATTGAATCTTACATGGCTGTTTCCGCTGTTCAAGATGAAGATGCATTCCTGCTGAATAATGATATTGACAATTCCGATGACGAGGTTGACAAAGACGAAGACGTAAATGAAAATAATGACAACAATTCTATTAACAACATTGATTGTGGAGACAACGAAGAAGATCACACTAATTGTTCTGATGTTAAAGTCGCTACTGCTCAGCAAGCCCCTCCACCACCATCTTTTCATGAAATCATTAATCTGAACGAAAGAGAGGATGCATTTCAAAGCCACACAAAACTACCGCCGCCCCCTCATCTTCTTGCTGAATTGGAACTCATGAATTTAATGGCCAGACATAAATTGCCACTGAACACATTCAAATCCATTTTCCAGTGGGCAAAGAAAAGTCAAATGAGACCGGGTTTTGATTTTTGCGATGCCAAAATTAGATCTCGGAAAGCAATTTTTGACAATCTCCAATCCAATCTTGGTCTCTCCGATATGAAATTTCATCCTCATAAACTGAATTGGTTACCTGATAATAAGCCCACTCAGGTGTATGTCTGTTCTTTTAAGGATGCCATTTATTCTCTTCTTTCTGACCAGCAGCTAATGATAGAAGAAAACCTCTCATTTCCCGACTATTCCACCCCTCTCTCTCCTGACAATAATCCTGAGTTGAATCCTCATTCTGTAATCTCAGAATTGCATCACGGCTCATGGTGGAAATCTTCTTGGAAAGAAATTTGCAATCCCAATTCGCAAGAAATTCTTGTTCCTATTATATTTTACATGGACGGCATATCTTTGGATGCGCACGGACGACTTACGTTAACACCATTGAACATGACACTCGGTATATTTAATGTGGAGACTCGTTCTTGACCTGAAGCATGGACAACTATTTACTTCCATCCTGACCCCGAATGGGAGTCAACCAGACACTCTCGTCCTGCCACTTCGAAGGAAAAAATTCAGAATCTTCACAATGGTTTGGAAGTAGCGTTTTGTTCCTTAAAAGCCGCGTGTAACGAAGACGGTGGTATCAAATGGAATTATCTTCTGTACGCAAATCAACAGTGGAAGGTAAAAATGAAATTTGCCATTGCCTATGTTATTGGCAACACAGAACTTCACGATAAATTGTGTGGAAAATACGGCTCCTTCAATAAGGGTGTCATGCGGATGTGCCGTCACTGCAATTGTTATTCTCCAAACATAAACATTCCTTCTGTTCAACCTGCAACAAAGAAGTGGTCACCTGCCGATTTGAAAAGAATTCACCGTGTAACGCGTATTTGTACGTACTAAGCGGGCGTATTGCATGAAAAGTCATAAGGGCAAATAATCTTATTTGTAAGGTTATTTCGCAATGAATAATCATCGGCGCTTTTATGTGGATTGTCTCTTTACCGGATTTCCCCATCAGCTCACTCTTCGAAGAATTAACAACTCTAAAACACTATCATGCCCTAAAATCTGTGTACAACCTAGTACTAATTCTACATGATAAGGTACAATTACATGTGATATTTCAATGAGAATATCACGGTGAATTACACGGTAATACGGTAACACGAAAGACCGAACCAAGATGGTTTTGCGTGTGTTTTGTGTCTTAAGATTACATGTGTTTTGCATGCTAGAAATTACACGATACGACGAGTAATTGGTGGAGTTGTTAGTTGAACGTTAAACACTAACCCTAATCCTAAGAGTTGACAACGTAACCTTGTAGACGGAGTTTATGTGGGGGGGTTTGGGGGGGGAAAATACGTAGAAATATTAAAAAAATCTGTTTTTAACAAGTAGACTTGGTACAAACGCTACGACTAAAAATCATTAAAAACAGTACCCAAATAATTATTTACGGAAATGAGATGCTTCTTCTAAAAGCAATAGTAATATCTAGTGGCGCGCGCTCATTTTTATGGTAGCAAACTCTCATTTTTTTGGTTGCAAGTAACCATAAGATTTAACCTGAATAAAGAAAAAAATCATACGATTAAAATCTGTCTTAGATCAAGTTGGTCGTCACGTCATTGTCATCGTTGTCAACCTTGCGATGGCAATGACGGCGGCGAAATTAATTTTCGTTTCAAAAAAACCTTGGAGAACCAGATGTTTTTAATGGAATTAAAATAACAGCTTTTTACCTGATTCTTCTGGCTATGCCTGCGCGTGCACGCGCGCGCATGCCAGCCGCGGATAAGGGACAGACAATAAAAACAAAAATAGGGGTAAAGGACGGACCAAAAAACGGAAAAAGGACAGACCATAAAAACGGAAAAAGGACAGACCATAAAAACGGAAAAAGGACAGACCATAAAAACGGAAAAAGGACAGACCATCAAGTACATGCCAAGCAGTACAAGTACTACTACAGGTACGGTACTACTACCAGTAGTATTGCAAGTACCACATAGACAGTACACACTAATTTGCAATTAACAAATAGAAATTCAGATATTTTGTGTGATTGAACCATGAATATTGTTCCTGTTATGGATGAGATGAATCATGAAAGAAACAGAAGTGA
Source organism: Pseudo-nitzschia multiseries (assembly GCA_037355745.1). Taxonomy (NCBI): domain Eukaryota; phylum Bacillariophyta; class Bacillariophyceae; order Bacillariales; family Bacillariaceae; genus Pseudo-nitzschia; species Pseudo-nitzschia multiseries. Next base: position 12,074,876 of record CM074782.1, on the reverse strand, counting down.
GTTATCTGTCATAGTTTGTGTGTCACCACCTAATTAGTGCATTGGGGTACTGGATTTGGAGGAAAAATACACACTAATTTGCAATTAACAAATAGAAAATCAGATATTTAGTGTGATTGAACCATGAATATTGTTCCTGTTATGGATGAGATGAATCATGAAAGAAACAGAAGTGAATTATCTGTCATAGTTTGTGTGTCACCACCTAATTAGTGCATTGGGGTACTGGATTTGGAGAAAAAATACACACTAATTTGCAATTAACAAATAGAAATTCAGATATTTAGTGTGATTGAACCATGAATATTGTTCCTGTTATGGATGAGATGAATCATGAAAGAAACAGAAGTGAGTTATCTGTCATAGTTTGTCTGTCACCACCTAATTAGTGCATTGGAGTACTGGATTTGGAGAAAAAATACACACTAATTTGCAATTAAAAAATAGAAATTCAGATATTTAGTGTGATTGAACCATGAATATTGTTCCTGATGAAAGAAACAGAAGTGAGGGGGGCGGGGGGGGGGGGGGGGGGACTAATATTTTAAAAAAGTTTCCTTAACATTCACCCCCTCAAAAGTGAAGTATGACTCAAGCATGGTATGTAGTATGAGTATGTACTGGATCTAAGAACAAATCTTTTGAAACTGAGTTATATTTTGGTCGGGGATTGGCAGGATTTGCACTGTCTTCAAGTTTGGTGGTTTTTTTGGTTGATGATTGAGTTCATTTTAGGTTGGGGATGGGCAGGATTTGCACTGTCTTCAAATCTGTTGGGTTTTTGGGTTGATGATTGAGTTCATTTTAGGTTGGGGATGGGCAGGATTTGCACTGTCTTCAAATCTGGTGGGTTTTTGGGTTGATGATTGACTTCATTTTAGGTTGGTAGGATTTGCACTGTCTTCAAATTTGGTGAGTTTTTGGGTTGATGTATGAGTTATATTTTGATCAGGGATTGGCAAGATTTGCACTGTCTTCAAATCTGGTGAGTTTTTGGAAAGATGACTGAGTTATATTCTGGTCGGGGACTGGCAGGATTTGCACTGTCTTCAAATCTGGTGGGTTTTTTTTGGGTTGATGACTGAGTTATAGTTTGGTTGGGGATTGGCAAGATTTGCACTGTCCTCAAATCTGGTGTGTTTTTTGGATGATGATTGAGTTCATTTTAGGTTGGGGATGGGCAGGATTTGCACTGTCTTCAAATATGGCAAGTTTTTTGATTGATGACTGACTTATATTTTGGTCGCAGATTGGCAAGACTTGCACTGTCTTCAAATCTGGTGAGTTTTTGGGTTGATGACTGACTTATATTTTCGTCGGGGATTGACAGGATTTGCACTGTCTTCAAATCTGGTGAGTTTTTGGGTTGATGACTGCTGAGTTATAGTTTGGTCGGGGATTGGCAAGATTTGCACTGTCCTCAAATCTGGTGTGTTTTTTGGATGATGATTGAGTTCATTTTAGGTTGGGGATGGGCAGGATTTGCACTGTCTTCAAATATGGCAAGTTTTTTGATTGATGACTGACTTATATTTTGGTCGCAGATTGGCAAGACTTGCACTGTCTTCAAATCTGGTGAGTTTTTGGGTTGATGACTGACTTATATTTTCGTCGGGGATTGACAGGATTTGCACTGTCTTCAAATCTGGTGAGTTTTTGGGTTGATGACTGCTGAGTTATAGTTTGGTCGGGGATTGGCAAGATTTGCACTGTATTCAAATCTGGTGAGTTTTTGGGTTGATGACTGACTTATATTTTGGTCGAGGATTGGCAAGATTTGCACTGTCTTCACATCTGTTGAGTTTTTGGGTTGAGGATTGAGTTAATTTTAGGTTGGGGATTGGCAAGATTTGCACTGTCTTCAAGACTGGTTGGTTTTTGGGTTGATGACTGAGTTATAGTTTGGTTGGGGATGGGCAGGATTTGCACTGTCTCCAAGTTTGGTGGGGTTTTGGGTTGACCACTGAGTTATAGTTTGGTCGGGGATTGGCACGATTTGCACTGTCTTCAAGTTTGGTGGGTTTTTTGGTTGATGATTGAGTTAATTTTAGGTTGGGAATGGGCAGGATTTGCACTGTCTTCAAATCTTGTGAGTTTTTGGGTTGATGACTGAGTTATAGTTTGGTCGGGGATTGGCATGATTTGCACTGTCTTCAAGACTGGTGGGTTTTTGGGTTGATGACTGAGTTATAGTTTGGTTGGGGATTGGCAAGATTTGCACTGTCCTCAAATCTGGTGGGTTTTTTGGTTGATGATTGAGTTCATTTTAGGTTGGGGATGGGCAGGATTTGCACTGTCTTCAAATCTGTTGGGTTTTTGGGTTGATGATTGAGTTCATTTTAGGTTGGGGATGGGCAGGATTTGCACTGTCTTCAAATCTGGTGGGTTTTTGGGTTGATGATTGACTTCATTTTAGGTTGGTAGGATTTGCACTGTCTTCAAATTTGGTGAGTTTTTGGGTTGATGTATGAGTTATATTTTGATCAGGGATTGGCAAGATTTGCACTGTCTTCAAATCTGGTGAGTTTTTGGAAAGATGACTGAGTTATATTCTGGTCGGGGACTGGCAGGATTTGCACTGTCTTCAAATCTGGTGGGTTTTTTTTGGGTTGATGACTGAGTTATAGTTTGGTTGGGGATTGGCAAGATTTGCACTGTCCTCAAATCTGGTGTGTTTTTTGGATGATGATTGAGTTCATTTTAGGTTGGGGATGGGCAGGATTTGCACTGTCTTCAAATATGGCAAGTTTTTTGATTGATGACTGACTTATATTTTGGTCGCAGATTGGCAAGACTTGCACTGTCTTCAAATCTGGTGAGTTTTTGGGTTGATGACTGACTTATATTTTCGTCGGGGATTGACAGGATTTGCACTGTCTTCAAATCTGGTGAGTTTTTGGGTTGATGACTGCTGAGTTATAGTTTGGTCGGGGATTGGCAAGATTTGCACTGTATTCAAATCTGGTGAGTTTTTGGGTTGATGACTGACTTATATTTTGGTCGAGGATTGGCAAGATTTGCACTGTCTTCACATCTGTTGAGTTTTTGGGTTGAGGATTGAGTTAATTTTAGGTTGGGGATTGGCAAGATTTGCACTGTCTTCAAATCTGGTGGGTTTTTGGGTTGATGACTGAGTTATAGTTTGGTTGGGGATGGGCAGGATTTGCACTGTCTCCAAGTTTGGTGGGGTTTTGGGTTGACCACTGAGTTATAGTTTGGTCGGGGATTGGCACGATTTGCACTGTCTTCAAGTTTGGTGGGTTTTTTGGTTGATGATTGAGTTAATTTTAGGTTGGGAATGGGCAGGATTTGCACTGTCTTCAAATCTTGTGAGTTTTTGGGTTGATGACTGAGTTATAGTTTGGTCGGGGATTGGCATGATTTGCACTGTCTTCAAGACTGGTGGGTTTTTGGGTTGATGACTGAGTTATAGTTTGGTTGGGGATTGGCAAGATTTGCACTGTCCTCAAATCTGGTGGGTTTTTGGGTTGATGATTGAGTTCATTTTAGGTTGGGGATGGGCAGGATTTGCACTGTCTTCAAATCTGGTGGGTTTTTGGGTTGATGATTGACTTCATTTTAGGTTGGTAGGATTTGCACTGTCTTCAAATTTGGTGAGTTTTTGGGTTGATGTATGAGTTATATTTTGATCAGGGATTGGCAAGATTTGCACTGTCTTCAAATCTGGTGAGTTTTTGGAAAGATGACTGAGTTATATTCTGGTCGGGGTCTGGCAGGATTTGCACTGTCTTCAAATCTGGTGGGTTTTTTTTGGGTTGATGACTGAGTTATAGTTTGGTCGGGGATTGGCACGTTTGGGTTGATGACTGAGTTATAGTTTGGTCGGGGATTGGCACGATTTGCACTGTCTTCAAGTTTGGTGGGTTTTTTGGTTGATGATTGAGTTAATTTAGGTTGGGAATGGGCAGGATTTGCACTGTCTTCAAATCTTGTGAGTTTTTGGGTTGATGACTGAGTTATAGTTTGGTCGGGGATTGGCATGATTTGCACTGTCTTCAAGACTGGTGGGTTTTTGGGTTGATGACTGAGTTATAGTTTGGTTGGGGATTGGCAAGATTTGCACTGTCCTCAAATCTGGTGGGTTTTTTGGTTGATGATTGAGTTCATTTTAGGTTGGGGATGGGCAGGATTTGCACTGTCTTCAAATCTGTTGGGTTTTTGGGTTGATGATTGAGTTCATTTTTGGTTGGGGATGGGCAGGATTTGCACTGTCTTCAAATCTGGTGGGTTTTTGGGTTGATGATTGACTTCATTTTAGGTTGGTAGGATTTGCACTGTCTTCAAATTTGGTGAGTTTTTGGGTTGATGTATGAGTTATATTTTGATCAGGGATTGGCAAGATTTGCACTGTCTTCAAATCTGGTGAGTTTTTGGAAAGATGACTGAGTTATATTCTGGTCGGGGACTGGCAGGATTTGCACTGTCTTCAAATCTGGTGGGTTTTTTTTGGGTTGATGACTGAGTTATAGTTTGGTTGGGGATTGGCAAGATTTGCACTGTCCTCAAATCTGGTGTGTTTTTGGGTTGATGATTGAGTTCATTTTAGGTTGGGGATGGGCAGGATTTGCACTGTCTTCAAATCTGGTGGGTTTTTTTGTGTTGATGACTGAGTTATAGTTTGGTCGGGGATTGGCAAGATTTGCACCGTCTTCAAATCTGGTGGGTTTATGGGTTGATGACAGTGTTTCAATTTGCTTGGGGATTGGCAAAATTTGCACTGTCTTCAAATCTGGTGAGTTTTTGGGTTGATGACTGAGTTATAGTTTGGTCAGGGATTGGCATGATTTGCACTGTCTTCAAATCTGGTGGGTTTTTGGGTTGATGTTTGAGTAAACTTTAGGTTGGGGATGGGCAGGATTTTTACTGTCTTCAAATCTGGTGGGTTTATGGGTTGATGACCGAGTTATAGTTTGGTTGGGGATTGGCAAGATTTTCACTGTCTTCAAATCTGTTGGGTTTTTGGATTGATGACTGAGTTATATGTTGGTCGGGGATTGGCATGATTTGCACTGTCTTCAAATCTGGTGAGTTTTTGGGTTGATGACTGAGTTATAGTTTGGTTGGGGATTGGCAGGATTTGCACTGTCTTCAAGTCTTGTGAGTTTTTGGGTTGATGACTGAGTTATAGTTTGGTTGGGGATTGGAATGATCTGTACTCTCTTCAAATCTGGTGGGTTATTTGATTGATGATTGAGTTAATTTCAGGTTGGGGATGGGCAGGATTTGCACTGTCTTCAAGTTTGGTGGGTCTTTGGGTTGACGATTGAGTAAATTTAAGGTTGGGGGTGGGCAGGATTTGCACTGTCTTCAAATCTGGTGGGTTTTTTGATTGATGATTGAGTTAATTTAAGGTCGGGGATGGGCATGATTTGCACTGTCTTCAAATCTGTTGGGTTTTTGGGTTGATGACAGAGTTTTAATTTGCTTGGGGATTGGCGAAATTTGCACTGTCCTCAATTCTGGTGAGTTTTTGGGTTGATGACTGAGTTATAGTTTGGTCAGGGATTGGCATGATTTGCACTGCCTTCAAATCTGGTGAGTTTTTGGGTTGATGACTGAGTTATAGTTTGGTCGGGGATTGGCAGAATTTGCACTGTCTTCAAATCTGGTGAGTTTTTGGATTGATGATTGAGTTAATTTTAGGTTGGGGATGGGCAGGATTTGCACTGTCTTCAAATTTGGTGGGTCTTTGGGTTGATGATTGAGTTAATTTAAGGTTGGGGATGGGCAGGATTTGCACTGTGTTCAAATCTGGTGGTTTTTTGGGTTGATGACTGAGTTATTGTTTTGTTGGGGATTGGCAAGATGTGCACTGTCTTCAAATCTGGTGGGTTTTTGAGTTGATGACAGAGTAATAGTTTGGTCTGGGATTGGCAGGTTTTGCACCGTGTTCAAATCTGGTGAGTTTTTTGGTTGATGAATGAGTTATAGTTTGGTAAGGGATTGGCAAGATTTACACTGTCTTCAAATCTTGTGAGTTTTTTGGTTGACGACTGAGTTATAGTTTGGTAAGGGATTGGCAAGATTTGCACTGTCTTCAAATCTTGTGAGTTTTTGGGTTGATGACTGAATTATAGTTTGGTCAGGGATTGGCAGGATTTGCACTGTCTTCAAGTCTTGTGAGTTTTTGGGTTGATGACTGAGTTATAGTTTGGTCGGGTATTGACATGATTTGTAATCTCTTCAAATCTGGTGGGTTTTTTGATTGATGATTGAGTTAATTTTAGGTTGGGGATGGGCAGGATTTGCACTGTCTTCAAGTTTGGTGAGTCTTTTGGTTGATGATTGAGTTAATTTAAGGTTGGGGATTGGCAGGATTTGCACTGTCTTCAAATCTGGTGGGTTTATGGGTTGATGACCGCGTTATAGTTTGGTTGAGGATTGGCAAGATTTTCACTGTCTTCAAATCTGCTGGGTTTTTGGATTGATGAATGAGTTATATGTTGGTCGAGGATTGGCAAGATTTGCACTGTCTTCAAATCTGGTGAGTTTTTGGGTTGATGACTGAGTTATAGTTTGGTTGGGGATTGGCAGGATTTTCACTGTCTTCAAATCTGCTGGGTTTTTGGATTGATGACTGAGTTATATGTTGGTCAGGGATTGGCAAGATTTGCACTGTCTTCAAATCTGGTGAGTTTTTGGGTTGATGACTGAGTTATAGTTTGGTTGGGGATTGGCAGGATTTGCACTGTCTTCAAGTTTGTTGGGTTTTTGGGTTGATGATTGACTTCATTTTAGGTTGGGGATGGGCAGGATTTGCCCTGCCTTCAAATCTGGTGAGTTTTTGGGTTGATGACTGAGATAGTTTGGTCAAGGATTGGCAGAATTTGCAAAGCTTTCAAATCTGGTGGGTTTTTGGGTTGATGACTGAGTTATAGTTTGGTAAGGGATTGGCATGATTTGCACTGTCTTCAAATCTGGTGGGTTTTTTGATTGATGATTGAGTTAATTTAAGGTTGGGGATGGGCAGGATTTGCACTGTTTTCAAATCTGGTGGGTTTATGGGTTGATGACCGAATTAGTTTGGTTGGGGATTTGCAAGATTTTCACTGTCTTCAAATCTGCTGGGTTTTTGGATTGATGAATGAGTTATATGTTGGTCAGGGATTGGCAAGATTTGCACTGTCTTCAAATCTGGTGAGTTTTTGGGTTGATGACTGAGTTATAGTTTGGTTGGGGATTGGCAAGATTTGCACTGTCTTCAAATCTGGTGGTTTTTTTGGCTGATGATTGAGTTCGTTTTAGGTTGGGGATGGGCAGGATTTTTACTGTCTTCAAGTTTGGTGGGTTTATGGGTTGATGACTGAGGTATAGTATGGTCGGGGATTTGCAGGATTTGTAGTGTCTTCAAATCTGGTTGATTTATGGGTTGATGATTGAGTTAATTTTAGGTTTGGGATGGGCAGGATTTGCACTGTCTTCAAATCTGGTGGGTTTATGGGTTGATGACTGAGTTATAGTTTGGTTGGGGATTGGCAGGATTTGCACTGTCTTTAAATCTGGTGGGTTTTTGGGTTGATGGTTGAGTAAATTTTAGGTTGGGGATGGGCAGGATTTGCACTGTATTCAAACCTGGTTAGTTTTTTGGTTGATGACTAAGTTATAGTTTGGTCGGGGATTGGCAGGATTTGCACTGTCTTCAAATCTGGTGAGTTTTTGGGTTGATGAGTGAGTTAATATTAGGTTGGGGATGGTCAGGATTTGCACTGTCTTCAAATAATTGGTATGATTGAGAAGAACATAGACAGCTTGCTTGTAGATCTGGTAGCTCGTAATTACCGGTAGCTCCTACAACTTGCTTGTTTGAATGTAACCCCACCCCTATGAATGTAGATACCTTGCTGATAGCTTACACATAAATTTGGTTGGTTGGCTAATTGTAGAATTGGTACTGGTAAGAATTGGTGGTACAGATCAGAACACCTTTGGTAAATCTGATCTTACTTGATGCACACGCGTTATCGTACGAGTACTTCTTACCATAACTTTACTGACACATACTTACAATACATACAGTAACTACCTATTCAACAACTCCACAGGGCCCCTGCAAAGCACTAATTAACCTGCCGTGACAAAGACAATCGAACTGTAACAATGATCGTATTACTCACTAAGTCAATCGACGGTAAGGAAGATCGCGTTTTGTTTTATTACTGTTACGACACACTTTTTCTAGTTTATCAGACCCAGAGCACTCTACGAGCTGTGGAGGACCGACGAATGGCGTTTCCCACAGAGAAACGCAGTTGAGCTCGAAGACTAATCCGGATTAGCCTGATCAGCTACCGGCATCAACCCTCAAGGATGTAAAAGAGGCAGTTGCTTGTGGAGCCCCGGAATAGACCAACACCAGGGCGGCCTCCCTTGAAAGAAGAGGCCGAAGACTCGAACCAAGGTGGTGGCTCCACCGGGTTACGAGATCCAGCAAAACAAGCAAAGGAAAAAAGGGCTGGACGATTCAGATGAAAGAGTCGCCCAGGTTGGCATCAGTTGAAAGGAATCAATATTCAATTCGAGAACACTGATCTTTCACTGAAAACAAGAATGACGTGAGCCAGAAGATTGAGCCAGAAGTATTCTGCGGTGAAACGGATTGCGAAGAACATCTGCTTGTGAAGGAACAGATTGCGCAAGAAACATCTGCTCGCAAGAGAACCGAGAACACCAAATCTCGAAGATCGGAAGATCGCAAAGATCCAAAAGGAAAAAGAGAACACTAAAATTCTCAGGAAACAATCTTTCATCACAGAAATACAGATTGAGCAAATCCCAAGAAAGGATAGGAAAGCTCACAATCTTGATTTGCGACAAAAGCAAAAGCTCACACAAAATACAGACAAACCGGAACAAAAGTTCGATCCGAATAATCAGAAAGCACAAAACAAACCGGAACGAAAATTCGATCCGGATATACAAATAGATAAGCAAATCACACTCGACAGCAGTCAACATCAACCAATCATCTCACAACCAATCCTTCGATTAAATTACACTCTCTTTATCCACATACCAACTTCCATCGAATACCATCCTACGAATCGACCGTCCATACTCCAAAACGATCATTTGAAATCCCTCCTTCATCATGGCTACAGCAAGAAAAACAAGATCAAAAGCAAAGCCAAAGGACGATGACGACTATGACTCCAGCAGTGAGGAAGAAACAAAAATGGACGTGGATCAAGATCTACCAGGAATCACCATGGATGGTAAGAGCGATGAGGAAAGTATGGATGAGGGCAGATTGAATGAGAAAACAATCATGCGTGTAATGGAAAAGGCTATGACTGATCCAGAAATGAACTCAACTTGGAAAAGAGTCATCGACAAGGAAGTAAAGAAAAGGATCAGAGCCATACAAGATGCAGTGGAGCAACACAGTAATCCAGATGATGTCAATAAAAGTGACAGCAGTGACGATGATGATGATGATGAGAACCAACAAGGTGACAGTTCAAGGTCGAAGCGATACAAAAGGAGGTCCTTCCAACCCAAAATAAAAATCAATGGATTCAACAATGGAAAGATCCTGAACCCAGAACAGCTTGCTTTCAGAAGCAGCCTAATGGATTTCGGTATCAACTATGAATCAGCTGAGGAAATAATGAGGGGAGGAATGTCGAATATTAGTGCTTTGCAGGGGCCCTGTGGAGTTGTTGAATAGGTAGTTACTGTATGTATTGTAAGTATGTGTCAGTAAAGTTATGGTAAGAAGTACTCGTACGATAACGCGTGTGCATCAAGTAAGATCAGATTTACCAAAGGTGTTCTGATCTGTACCACCAATTCTTACCAGTACCAATTCTACAATTAGCCAACCAACCAAATTTATGTGTAAGCTATCAGCAAGGTATCTACATTCATAGGGGTGGGGTTACATTCAAACAAGCAAGTTGTAGGAGCTACCGGTAATTACGAGCTACCAGATCTACAAGCAAGCTGTCTATGTTCTTCTCAATCATACCAATTATTTGAAGACAGTGCAAATCCTGACCATCCCCAACCTAATATTAACTCACTCATCAACCCAAAAACTCACCAGATTTGAAGACAGTGCAAATCCTGCCAATCCCCGACCAAACTATAACTTAGTCATCAACCAAAAAACTAACCAGGTTTGAATACAGTGCAAATCCTGCCCATCCCCAACCTAAAATTTACTCAACCATCAACCCAAAAACCCACCAGATTTAAAGACAGTGCAAATCCTGCCAATCCCCAACCAAACTATAACTCAGTCATCAACCCATAAACCCACCAAATTTGAAGACAGTGCAAATCCTGCCCATCCCAAACCTAAAATTAACTCAATCATCAACCCATAAATCAACCAGATTTGAAGACACTACAAATCCTGCAAATCCCCGACCATACTATACCTCAGTCATCAACCCATAAACCCACCAAACTTGAAGACAGTAAAAATCCTGCCAATCCCCAACCAAACTATAACTCAGTCATCAACCCAAAAACTCACCAGATTTGAAGACAGTGCAAATCTTGCCAATCCCTGACCAACATATAACTCAGTCATCAATCCAAAAACCCAGCAGATTTGAAGACAGTGAAAATCTTGCCAATCCTCAACCAAACTATAACGCGGTCATCAACCCATAAACCCACCAGATTTGAAGACAGTGCAAATCCTGCCAATCCCCAACCTTAAATTAACTCAATCATCAACCAAAAGACTCACCAAACTTGAAGACAGTGCAAATCCTGCCCATCCCCAACCTAAAATTAACTCAATCATCAATCAAAAAACCCACCAGATTTGAAGAGATTACAAATCATGCCAATACCCGACCAAACTATAACTCAGTCATCAACCCAAAAACTCACAAGACTTGAAGACAGTGCAAATCCTGCCAATCCCTGACCAAACTATAATTCAGTCATCAACCCAAAAACTCACAAGATTTGAAGACAGTGTAAATCTTGCCAATCCCTTACCAAACTATAACTCATTCATCAACCAAAAAACTCACCAGATTTGAACACGGTGCAAAACCTGCCAATCCCAGACCAAACTATTACTCTGTCATCAACTCAAAAACCCACCAGATTTGAAGACAGTGCACATCTTGCCAATCCCCAACAAAACAATAACTCAGTCATCAACCCAAAAACCCACCAGATTTGAACACAGTGCAAATCCTGCCCATCCCCAACCTTAAATTAACTCAATCATCAACCCAAAGACCCACCAAATTTGAAGACAGTGCAAATCCTGCCCATCCCCAACCTAAAATTAACTCAATCATCAATCCAAAAACTGACCAGATTTGAAGACGGTGCAAATTCTGCCAATCCCCGACCAAACTATAACTCAGTCATCAACCCAAAAACTCACCAGATTTGAAGGCAGTGCAAATCATGCCAATCCCTGACCAAACTATAACTCAGTCATCAACCCAAAAACTCACCAGAATTGAGGACAGTGCAAATTTCGCCAATCCCCAAGCAAATTAAAACTCTGTCATCAACCCAAAAACCCAACAGATTTGAAGACAGTGCAAATCATGCCCATCCCCGACCTTAAATTAACTCAATCATCAATCAAAAAACCCACCAGATTTGAAGACACTGCAAATCCTGCCCACCCCTAACCTTAAATTTACTCAATCGTCAACCCAAAGACCCACCAAACTTGAAGACAGTGCAAATCCTGCCCATCCCCAACCTGAAATTAACTCAATCATCAATCAAATAACCCACCAGATTTGAAGAGAGTACAGATCATTCCAATCCCCGACCAAACTATAACTCAGTCATCAACCCAAAAACTCACAAGACTTGAAGACAGTGCAAATCCTGCCAATCCCCAACCAAACTATAACTCAGTCATCAATCCAAAAACCCAACAGATTTGAAGACAGTGAAAATCTTGCCAATCCCCAACCTAAAATTAACTCAATCATCAATCAAAAAACCCACCAGATTTGAAGACAGTGCAAATCCTGCCAATCCCCAACCTTAAATTAACTCTGTCATCAACCCAAAAACCCACCAGATTTGAAGACAGTGCAAATCCTGCCCATCCCCAACCTAAAATTTACTCAACCATCAACCCAAAAACCCACCAGATTTGAAGACAGTGCAAATCATGCCAATCCCTGACCAAACTATAACTCAGTCATCAACCCAAAAAATCACCAGAATTGAGGACAGTTCAAATTTTGCCAATCCCCAAGCAAATTAAAACTCTGTCATCAACCCAAAAACACAACAGATTTGAATACAGTGCAAATCATGCCCATCCCCGACCTTAAATTAACTCAATCATCAACCAAAAGACTCACCAAACTTGAAGACAGTGCAAATCCTGCCCATCCCCAACCTGAAATTAACTCAATCATCAATCAAATAACCCACCAGATTTGAAGAGAGTACAAATCATTCCAATCCCCGACCAAACTATAACTCAGTCATCAACCCAAAAACTCACAAGACTTGAAGACAGTGCAAATCCTGCCAATCCCCAACCAAACTATAACTCAGTCATCAACCCAAAAACTCACCAGAATTGAAGACAGTGCAAATTTTGCCAATCCCCAAGCAAATTGAAACACTGTCATCAACCCATAAACCCACCAGATTTGAAGACGGTGCAAATCCTGCCCATCCCCAACCTTAAATTTACTCAATCATCAATCAAAAAACCCACCAGATTTGAAGACAGCGCAAATCATGCCCATCCCCAACCTTAAATTAACTCAATCATGAATAAAAAAACCCACCAGATTTGAACACAGTGCAAATCCTGCCCATCCCCAACCTTAAATTAACTCAATCATCAATCAAAAAACCCACCAGATTTGAAGACAGTGTAAATCCTGCCAATCCCCAACCTTAAATTAACTCAATCATCAATCAAAAAACCCACCAGATTTGGAGACAGTGCAAATCCTGCCAATCCCCAACCTTAAATTAACTCTGTCATCAACCCAAAAACCCACCAGATTTGAAGACAGTGCAGATCCTGCCCATCCCCAACCTAAAATGAACTCAATCATCAACCAAAAAACCCACCAGATTTGAGGACAGTGCAAATCCTGCCAATCCCCAACCAAACTATAACTCAGTCATCAACCCAAAAACCCACCAGTCTTGAAGACAGTGCAAATCATGCCAATCCCCGACCAAACTATAACTCAGTCATCAACCCAAAAACTCACAAGATTTGAAGACAGTGCAAATCCTGCCCATTCCCAACCTAAAATTAACTCAATCATCAACCAAAAAACCCACCAAACTTGAAGACAGTGCAAATCCTGCCAATCCCCGACCAAACTATAACTCAGTGGTCAACCCAAAACCCCACCAAACTTGGAGACAGTGCAAATCCTGCCCATCCCCAACCAAACTATAACTCAGTCATCAACCCAAAAACCCACCAGATTTGAAGACAGTGCAAATCTTGCCAATCCCCAACCTAAAATTAACTCAATCCTCAACCCAAAAACTCAACAGATGTGAAGACAGTGCAAATCTTGCCAATCCTCGACCAAAATATAAGTCAGTCATCAACCCAAAAACACACCAGATTCGAATACAGTGCAAATCTTGCCAATCCCCGACCAAACTATAACTCAGCAGTCATCAACCCAAAAACTCACCAGATTTGAAGACAGTGCAAATCCTGTCAATCCCCGACGAAAATATAAGTCAGTCATCAACCCAAAAACTCACCAGATTTGAAGACAGTGCAAGTCTTGCCAATCTGCGACCAAAATATAAGTCAGTCATCAATCAAAAAACTTGCCATATTTGAAGACAGTGCAAATCCTGCCCATCCCCAACCTAAAATGAACTCAATCATCATCCAAAAAACACACCAGATTTGAGGACAGTGCAAATCTTGCCAATCCCCAACCAAACTATAACTCAGTCATCAACCCAAAAAAAACCCACCAGATTTGAAGACAGTGCAAATCCTGCCAGTCCCCGACCAGAATATAACTCAGTCATCTTTCCAAAAACTCACCAGATTTGAAGACAGTGCAAATCTTGCCAATCCCTGATCAAAATATAACTCATACATCAACCCAAAAACTCACCAAATTTGAAGACAGTGCAAATCCTACCAATCCCCGACCAAACTATAACTCAGTCACCAACCCAAAAACCCACCAGATTTGAAGACAGTGCAAATCTTGCCAATCCCCGACCAAACTATAACTCAGTCATCAACACAAAAAAACCCACCAGATTTGAAGACAGTGCAAATCCTGCCAATCCCCAACCAAACTATAACTCAGTCATCAACCCAAAAACCCACCAGTCTTGAAGACAGTGCAAATCATGCCAATCCCCGACCAAACTATAACTCAGTCATCAACCCAAAAACTCACAAGATTTGAAGACAGTGCAAATCCTGCCCATTCCCAACCTAAAATTAACTCAATCATTAACCAAAAAAACCACCAAACTTGAAGACAGTGCAAATCCTGCCAATCCCCGACCAAAATATAACTCAGTTTCAAAAGATTTGTTCTTAGATCCAGTACATACTCATACTACATACCATGCTTGAGTCATACTTCACTTTTGAGGGGGTGAATGTTAAGGAAACTTTTTAAAAATATTAGTCCCCCCCCCCCCCCCCCCCCCCCGCCCCCCTCACTTCTGTTTCTTTCATGATTCATCTCGTCCATAACAGGAACAATATTCATGGTTCAATCACACTAAATATCTGAATTTCTATTTTTTAATTGCAAATTAGTGTGTATTTTTTCTCCAAATCCAGTACTCCAATGCACTAATTAGGTGGTGACAGACAAACTATGACAGATAACTCACTTCTGTTTCTTTCATGATTCATCTCATCCATAACAGGAACAATATTCATGGTTCAATCACACTAAATATCTGAATTTCTATTTGTTAATTGCAAATTAGTGTGTATTTTTTCTCCAAATCCAGTACCCCAATGCACTAATTAGGTGGTGACACACAAACTATGACAGATAACTCACTTCTGTTTCTTTCATGATTCATCTCATCCATAACAGGAACAATATTCATGGTTCAATCACACTAAATATCTGATTTTCTATTTGTTAATTGCAAATTAGTGTGTATTTTTTCTCCAAATCCAGTACGACCCCAATGCACTAATTAGGTGGTGACACACAAACTATGACAAACACAGATAACTCACTTCTGTTTCTTTCATGATTCATCTCATCCATAACAGGAACAATATTCATGGTTCAATCACACAAAATATCTGATTTTCTATTTGTTAATTGCAAATTAGTGTGTATTTTCCCTCCAAATCCAGTTCCTCAATGCACTAATTAGGTGGTGACAGACAAACTATGACAGATAACTCACTTCTGTTTCTTTCATGATTCATCTCATCCATAACAGGAACAATATTCATGGTTCAATCACACAAAATATCTGAATTTCTATTTGTTAATTGCAAATTAGTGTGTACTGTCTATGTGGTACTTGCAATACTACTGGTAGTAGTACCGTACCTGTAGTAGTACTTGTACTGCTTGGCATGTACTTGATGGTCTGTCCTTTTTCCGTTTTTATGGTCTGTCCTTTTTCCGTTTTTATGGTCTGTCCTTTTTCCGTTTTTATGGTCTGTCCTTTTTCCTTTTTTATGGTCTGTCCTTTTTCCGTTTTTTGGTCCGTCCTTTACCCCTATTTTTGTTTTTATTGTCTGTCCCTTATCCGCGGCTGGCATGCGCGCGCGTGCACGCGCAGGCATAGCCAGAAGAATCAGGTAAAAAGCTGTTATTTTAATTCCATTAAAAACATCTGGTTCTCCAAGGTTTTTTTGAAACGAAAATTAATTTCGCCGCCGTCATTGTGATGACCAACTTGATCTAAGACAGATTTTAATCGTATGATTTTTTTCTTTATTCAGGTTAAATCTTATGGTTACTTGCAACCAAAAAAATGAGAGTTTGCTACCATAAAAATGAGCGCGCGCCACTAGATATTACTATTGCTTTTAGAAGAAGCATCTCATTTCCGTAAATAATTATTTGGGTACTGTTTTTAATGATTTTTAGTCGTAGCGTTTGTACCAAGTCTACTTGTTAAAAACAGATTTTTTTAATATTTCTACGTATTTTCCCCCCCCCAAACCCCCCCACATAAACTCCGTCTACAAGGTTACGTTGTCAACTCTTAGGATTAGGGTTAGTGTTTAACGTTCAACTAACAACTCCACCAATTCGTGAAATTACAGACCTCAACAAGGAGAGTATCAAATCATTCATGCATGGATTGAAATCAATCAGTCCAGACTGTCCTAATCCAAAAAGTATCCACTATGGTAACAGACTATCATCAAGGCTTCTCACATGGGCGAATTGGGCGCGGTATCAACCATTGATTGGAGTTAAACCAAGAGCAATTGACTGGAACGCAAACCCAAACAATCTGGAACTGCAACAATTCAGAATCAAGATGATGGAGTCGAGCGTGAAATCACAGGAAAAGTCAACCCCACCTGAGTTAAAGGACCTTACGAAATTCAGAGAATGGGAGGAAGACTTTCGACAAAACTTGAGATACAGATTCAACTCTGAAGGTTTCCCAATCCTGTAAGTCATAAGACCCCAAGAGAAGGAAGATGTTACTGATGAAGCCAGGTCTGGAACAGTAGGGCAAGGTCCAACAGATACCTATCCAACTTGGAGTGACTACAATGAAAGGTGCGGTGTTTTGTCAGGCCACCAGTACGATGAGGATAACAACGTCGTCTGGAGGTTGCTATGTGATGCAACAAGGAAAGGACCTGGTTGGGAATACGTGGCACATTTCCAAAATACTGAGCTGAACTCAGGTAATGCTAGAAATGCTTTCATTTCATTGATGCAGCATGTGTACACTGACACCAATATCACTATGGTTCTGAACAAAACCTACCAGGAAATGAAAGAATCACATTACACTGTCGATGCTAAGAATTATGATTGGAACAAACACAAGAGGAGCTGGACTGCCTTCCATGGAACAATCCTGTGATTTGAAAAGAACCACAATGAAAGAAGATTTGTTTGGGACTTTATCAATTCAATCAGTGATGAGCGACTTGATGCTGCCAAGGCCGATGCAATTGACGGGAGCAAAGACTATCGTGACAACTTCAATGAATGTTTGATTCTATTCACCAATCGGCTTGGATTGAAGAAGCTTGCAAATGGAAAGCATAAAAGAGGTTCCAGAAGTGTGTATTCTGTGGGCACGACAAGCAACAAGAAGCAGAAAACAACTGGAACGTTTACAGGAAAAGTTGAATGCAAGCCCTATCCAACAAGTGTTTATAAAACAATGTCAAAAGAACAGCGCCAGGAGCTTTACCAGATGAGACAGGCAAAGAAGAAGAGAAATCTCAAGGCTGCTGAGACCAAAAAGGCAAAAGATGCTGAAAAGGAAGGAGCAGGTGATAGCTTTGGATCAAAATCTAAGAAATGACATCATAACCGGACACTAGAAAACAAATTGTTAAAAATGGTGAGCCGGTCATTATACAAGATGAATATTCCTGTAGATTTTGATGATGGAGAAAATGAAGAAGGATACTGCGAGCTAGACTCACATGCAGACACCACTGCCGCTGGAAGCAACATGATATTGCTCAATCCTGATCAGATCACAACACATGTTGATGTTGCGCCCTTTTCTGAAGAATACAAGCCCATCAAGAAGATCCCGATTGGAAGTTGTGCTACTGCTTGGACAAATCCAACATCAGGTCAAGTATACATCATAGTGTTCCATCAAGCGCTGTACTTTGGGAGTAAATTGAAGAACAGCTTGATATGCCCAAATCAAGTGAGGGATTGCAACTTCAACTCTGTTGAAGAAACACCCCGTCAGTTTGACCCCAGATCCAAGCATGGAATTACAATCCAAACGCCAATGGAAGATGACGACCCCAGAAAAGTCTTCATAAAGCTGAGTAAGAGAAATGTGATTTTGTATTTCCCCACAAGGAAGCCAACGAGAATGGAGCTTGATGAATGCCAACATTTGATAGCAACAAATGACACCCCATGGGATACTCATTCACTGAAGTTCAGGATGGCTGAGTTAGCAATCGACAATGGTGACCCAATTTCAGGGGACCAGTTTAGCATTCAAGCCATGTCGACCAAAGATGATCAAGCCATGTCAACTGAGGATGCAAGCTCGATTGTAACGGAACCTACAAGTAATGTTACAGATATGATCTCCAAGACTAGCTTAGAGAACAGGCATCCAAATCTCATGCAGCAATGCAAACTGATGAGATTGCATCAGGTATCAACCAGAAGAATGCTAACCGAATGTCAAATTGCAACAGATGGCAATATTTCTCATCGGATTTCTTCAGTAACAAATATTTCAAGCGCGCGAAGGGTAGACCAATTTTTGTTTGATGACACAGAATTTGACTTCATGGAAGTTCCTGAAGATGAATCAAAACAAGCCCCTAGCTTGCAAGGAATTGACAATACACTTGAGAGGAGGTCTCTTGATAGAAGAAATCAATGGGGGCCATCAGTGATAACTATTGAAGGTCCAAACAAAGTTGATTGTGAATGATTAGCCAAGACTTGGAATATTAGTTTCAAAAAGGCTGAACAGACACTGAAAGTCACGATGCAGAAGGCACTCAGGAATTTGCAACTACCATTGATGAAGAGGCTGCCTACGCAGCGCTTTAGAAACAAGAGAATTGCACAAGGAACCTGGTACACTGATACATGGCATGCTAGGAGCACCAGTATTATGAGACAAGAAAAATGTGCGCAGATCTTTACAAATGGAAATGGGTTTGAAGTATTTATACCAATACAGGACAAATCGCAAGCGCATCAAGGGTTGAAAATATTCATTCATGAAGTTGGAATCCCTGAGCATTTAATCTCTGATGGTGCTCCAGAACAAGGATCTCCAAGAACCTACAAGACCCACTGGAATTCAATTGTAAAGCGCAACCATATTTATCAGACATTCATACAACCGCATTGCCCATTTCAAAATCGAGCAGAGCAAGCGATTGGTCATCTTGGGGGTGCAATCACAACCAAGTCAGCAAAGAAGAAATCACCGAGGAGATTATGGTCATTTTGTGGTGAACTATGTGCAAATATCAGTCAGAGAACAGCATCGAGCAACCCTTCTTCAATGGGGAGAACTCCATTTGAATTGGTTCATGGCTATAGGCCCGATATTACACTATACACTTCATCAGAATGGTATGATTTTGTGTTTTACTTTGATAAAGGTGATTCTTCCTTGCGTGGAGTTGAAAGCTTGGGTCGATGGTCGGGCCCTTGTGGCAATAAGATAGGTGGAGGTGATTGTTTTTGGATCCTGACCGAATCAGCAATACCAATATCTACAAATTCAAGAAGGCCTGTCAAGGAATATGAATGGAGGGATAGAGATATCCTCAGAAGAATGGAAGCAATCGACAAATCAATTGAATCCAAGATTGGTGATGAAGTGAAAGACAGCGCGTCTTTCTTCCAGGAAAACTACCCGGAGCCTCAAATGGAGCTATTTGAGGAACATCCAGTGAAATCGTCTGATCTGAAACTTGAAATGGCTGAGCCAGAAGCGTCAGTAGAAGATATTGATGAACCAGATGAGTATCTGGGGAACGAAGTAATCATTGAAAGAAATGATGAAAGGCTCAGGTATTGGAATACTGAATCAAGCGTGAATTTACGTACGTGCAAAATCATCAAAGAAACGTATAATTTACGTATTACGTATACGTAATACGTAATACGTATTACGTATAAGTAATGCGTACGATTCCAAGATCTTCTATCGCAAGCTGAGTGCAATAAGTAAACGTGAAACACGACCAACGCGCGTAGTACGATAAGTAAATTATACATAAGCGCACGTGTGTATCAAGAGATACTTAAAGCACTGAGTAGATATACGCGATGGGAAGATCGGAAGATCGAGCTCTCGATATGAGTATCACCACACAAAGGAGGGACGATATGGTCCAGAAACAATCCGATCATAATCTTATCAATAACTCTTTCCAACACCGTAAAAAGAGCAAAATAACGTAAATACTAAAAGTAACTAATCTACCCCAACGCCGTCTTACAGCTTTGGTCTTATTAGTTATTGATAAGATTAGCACACCCAATGCCAGAAGACACACAAACCGAAGGAATACATAGTCCCACAACAAGAGGAGTCACCCCAGACACCAGCATCGACAATTCCAGAGACATAGGCTCAACCGCGATCCGTGATCTGAGGGACCAACTGGTAGAGCTCGAACAGTACAACCGGGAGTTACTCGAGTACACCAAAGAACAAAGCACTCAATTGCAGACTCATAACAGACTGTTATACGACTATACCAACATCAAATCAACTTGCTCCCAGAGACGGCAAATGTGACCGACGCGCAGATGATTGATTACTCACGCGAGGCGTTCGCATGCAGCAAACACGACCCCACCACACTGCACCAAGTAGACGAGGATTGGAAGAAGCACCGGGATACGTTGGCTACGAGTGGATTCACCCAATACAAAAAGTTCTGGGGACAACGCTTGAAGGAACTTTACAGCAGCTACCACAACACAACAAATACAGCAAACCTAGCAGACATTCAGGCAGCACAACGCGTCACCGAGCTCGAGAAGCAACAACGTGAGCTGGCCCAGGTATGCCAAGAAATATACTCCCAGGTCGCTGAAACAGCGACGGCGGCGTCGACCATGACCATGACAAACCAATGGGAGACAGCGATGGCCGCCCTCCAAGCCAATGTGAATCGACTCAAGTCAGCTGACGCAAGTCGCACCAATGGGCCCAACACACGCCAGCCCGCGCTTCAAGCGTGGTACTACACATGCGCCGGTGAGGCCAGCCGCGCTAACCGAATCAGCAACACAGTGGCGTTTTTTCCCAAGACCGATATGCCCCTCACGTCATCTACGGACCGATTGCTCATGATCCTCCAAGACCTAAAGGAAGTTACCAGTAAGCCCCATCCACCTATCCCGTATTTGGACCAGGGGACCCAAGTAAATGAGGCCCTACGGAGTATACGGGATCTTTTGCATATAGGTACACGCGAACCTCCAAGGGTGCCCAACAGGCCCAATACAAAATCAATCGATGAGCCAGTGAATGCGCGCGAACCTCCAAGGGTGCCGGTGAATGCGCGCGAACCTCCAAGGGTGCCGCCTACACAACAACGCAGCGCCCGCCGGGGACACCCCTGGGCCGTGGGCACCATCATTAGGAAGAAGTTCAACTCAGGGTGGTATGAAGGTGAAGTCGTAAACTATGATCACACAAACCAATACTACAGGGTAAGATTCACTGATGGGGACACAGCCGACTACACACATGGTGAAGTGTCCCGATACTATAAATCCAACCAATACTACTCCAAACCCAAAGTTAAACCCAAGGCACTAATGGGAAGTTACCCACGCGAACCGGTTCGTCTCCCCGTCCCGAAACAGGCCCTACAAGCAAACAAATCAACATATAGGCCCCAGCTCGCATGTGGGGGGTCCATATGGGATGATGACTTGAACAAGTGGGCAGCATACCGCGATCTAATCAAGCACCCCAAAGCGCAGATACAAGAATTATGGCTCAAGTCAGGCGAAGACGAGTTCGGCCGTTTATTCCAAGGCTTTCAACAGTGTACATTGAAGGGATGGACGTCTTGGACTGGATCAGGAGGGCCGACGTGCCCGTACACAAAAGGGTCACGTATCCCCGATAACACAACCAACGCGCGTAGTACGATAAGTAAATTATACATAAGCGCGCGTGTGTATCAAGAGATACTTAAAGCACTGAGTAGATATACGCGATGGGAAGATCGGAAGATCAAGCTCTCGATATGAGTATCACCACACAAAGGAGGGACGATATGGTCCAGAAACAATCCGATCATAATCTTATCAATAACTCTTTCCAACACCGTAAAAAGAGCAAAATAACGTAAATACTAAAAGTAACTAATCTACCCCAACGCCGTCTTACAGCTTTGGTCTTATTAGTTATTGATAAGATTAGCACACCCAATGCCAGAAGACACACAAACCGAAGGAATACATAGTCCCACAACAAGAGGAGTCACCCCAGACACCAGCATCGACAATTCCAGAGACATAGGCTCAACCGCGATCCGTGATCTGAGGGACCAACTGGTAGAGCTCGAACAGTACAACCGGGAGTTACTCGAGTACACCAAAGAACAAAGCACTCAATTGCAGACTCATAACAGACTGTTATACGACTATACCAACATCAAATCAACTTGCTCCCAGAGACGGCAAATGTGACCGACGCGCAGATGATTGATTACTCACGCGAGGCGTTCGCATGCAGCAAACACGACCCCACCACACTGCACCAAGTAGACGAGGATTGGAAGAAGCACCGGGATACGTTGGCTACGAGTGGATTCACCCAATACAAAAAGTTCTGGGGACAACGCTTGAAGGAACTTTACAGCAGCTACCACAACACAACAAATACAGCAAACCTAGCAGACATTCAGGCAGCACAACGCGTCACCGAGCTCGAGAAGCAACAACGTGAGCTGGCCCAGGTATGCCAAGAAATATACTCCCAGGTCGCTGAAACAGCGACGGCGGCGTCGACCATGACCATGACAAACCAATGGGAGACAGCGATGGCCGCCCTCCAAGCCAATGTGAATCGACTCAAGTCAGCTGACGCAAGTCGCACCAATGGGCCCAACACACGCCAGCCCGCGCTTCAAGCGTGGAAGCAGTACAAATACTACTGCCACTCGTGTGGCGTAAATCTCACCCACGACGGCTGGAGTTGCTACAGCCGCCGTAACAAGGCCGGCCACCAGGAAGGCGCCACCTACGACAATCAGGTGGGTGGGGCCACCAGGAACACAGACCGGTGGTTGAAGTGGAACGGTCCCAACCCCAACGGCAACGGCCGACCCATGATTGTGGATGCTCCCCCTAGGTCTTGACGGCGTGGGGGGGAACACAGTAGTAGCATACATAAATCTAGTAATCACGATTCTCAATTACTCAGTATCCTACATGTTCCCTCGCGCGATATCCTACCCAGGCCAACCCAGCGTACAGTTACCTTTGCGCCAGACGTCGCGTTCCATATCCGCGCCCCTCCTGGATTTGGGGCCCTGGACTCGGCGGCTACGGACCATTTTGTCCCATCTACGTATCAAAGGGGGGCGCATCAAGACACACCAGGAGCACTGACGGTCGGTTGCGCGAATGGGAGCAAGATGCTCTCTACAGCAACTGACCTGTTAGACCTCCCCAGGCTCCCCATTGAGGCACGCGGGTGCCATAAATTCGATGAGGTGGACCTGCCATTGGTCTCAGTGCCTAAGTTATGCAGTGCCGGGTGCCACTTGGAGTTCTCGAAAGACAACGTGACGGTACTCGGGCCCACTCAGCACGTCATACTCACCGGTCAACGTGACCCCCTAAGGAATCTCTACATGGTTCCCCTCCACCAATCCGACAAGCGGGAGATGGCTAAATCTCCAAGGGTGACAGACCCCCCGCAAACCGAAACCGAAAACGATCGCCGCGCCAGCCAAAACCACAACAACCCCCCGCAACACGAAAACGGCTGCGGCGACGACCAAAACCAAAACCATAACAAAGAAAACGAATATTCAATACACACGGGGGCAGGAGCATACCAGATTCAAGCCATCCCCAAGCTGATCCGATTCTACCACGCAGCGGCAGGATACCCCACTAAGGAAACATGGGTCCGCGCAATCGAGCGAGGCTCGTTTGCCACGTGGCCGGGACTCACTGCGCAACGTGTCAACCGATACCTCCCCCTCACAGAAGAAACGACTATGGGTCACCTACAGATGGTTTGACAAGGCATCCAAAGCACACACAAGAAGCCAAAGACCAAGCCAGTGACCGATACAGAGCCGCCCCGCGTCGACCGAAAGAAGATACATAACGTCGGAGTAGACATAGTATCCACCAATGAGATGCAACCAACTAACCAAGCGGGGCCACACGCCACAGCCGAATCGAAGGAACTCATAGCGTGGGACCTCCCAGGAAGATACCCCGTCACGTCACGCCGTGGGCACCAGTACGTATTCCTCATGTACGACTACGATTCCAACTACATCGACGTGGAGCCCATCCAGTCACGTAAGAGCGAAGACCTCCTACAGGGATTCACAGCATGCTACGCGCGGCTGAAAGAGGACAACGTGAGCGCCAAAATAGTACGAATGGACAACGAAACCTCCAAGAAACTAATTGCGTACATCACCAAGAACAACCTTGATTACCAACTAGCGTCACCCGGGGACCACCGGCTCAACCATGCGGAAAGGGCAATACAGACCTTCAAGAACCATTTCATAGCAGGACTGAATGGGGTGGATGACCAGTTCCCGGTGGACGACTGGGACCTACTGATCCCACAAGCCCTCATTACCCTCAACTTACTACAAGCTTCACGTACCCAGCCGAAGCTATCCGCGTATGAGCTCAGACGCGGGATCTATGACTACAACAAGCACCCCCTCGCCCCTATGGGCTGCCGGGTGATCATTCACGACAGGGCATAAGAACGCGGGGCATGGCAGGATCATGGAACAAGGGGTTTTGTTAATTTCCTTTTGAAACTGGCTGTTGAGCTGATTCAATCCAAAGGCAAAGAAGAGCAACAGGAACTGTGGCTGCAGGCCGGTTGAGGTGCCGGTCTGTTTGTGGTCTAATATTTCTCTGATATCCACTACGATTGAACGCTAATCCAATCAGATCTATTCTAACTACCGGTGGGCTCAGTCAGTTAGATCTTAGGCTTGTAGTTCTACAGTAGGACGCAAGAACGTCCGATGCAAGGTTTAAGGTTGAATAATCAAATAATCTAAAAGTATAAGCGCATCTGCTTGCTAGAGAGCAAGCGACCACTTTAAAGATCACGCTGCCGCTAATACAGCATGATATCGTTACGAATATACGGTAAAATACCGTGTTACGAGAAAATATCGTGTTGCCGCTAATACAACACGTATTTTTATGCAGCAGACAAGCAAGTTCGTGAACACAAAGATCGAACCTCTGCTGTCTTTTCTTGAAAACGAAAACACTTAACGCGATGGCTAGCATATGCTAGTTTCTGCCGTGTGTTCTTTCTTTGATCTCTAAGTATCGACAATTCGATCGTACGAGTGACGATCATTTGGCTGGCAAGACTGAGCCATTTGGTCAATAATGAGATACTTGGCTCGCAAGGCCGAGCCATATGGTAAATAATGAGATACCCGGCTCACAAGATCGAGCCATTTGGTCACCAAAATGAGATGCTTTGGCCCACCGATTGAGCCATTTGGACCATACGGTTAAACATTATGATCCACGTACAACCAAGCTGTACGCGTGTGGGTAAAGAATGAGATGCCACTGTACCATCGTTACATACGCTTACCTTGGACATGAAAGGAATTTAATACTCCCCATGTGTCCATGAGAAAGCATCCTCTAAGATCCGATGCAATCGTCCTGTAGTAAATCACCTGTGTTTCCACAGTAGTGAAAGATGGGCTTGAGCAATGGATACACCACTGAATGTCCCCAATGTTTTGTGAGGATATCAGCGCAATTATCTTTGCCCGCAAGATGTTGCATGAGGATGAAGCCTCTAGCTATCATGCTTCTGACATAGTGATATGAGAGAATGTGATGCCTCTTGTGGAGCCTCGCGTATGGGAATGTGGAGGTTTGGATCATCTTTTCATTGTCTCCCCATGTGTAGGATGTGTCGTGTACTCTAGTACCAAGATACCTGAATGACTGTCGAATGTCAACAATTTGCTCAATACAGGTTCTAGCAGATACAAACTCAGCGCCAAAAGTGGCTGTTTCGGATGTTGCTTGCTTCTTGGAGAACCACATGATGGGGGTCTTGTTTGCAAAGTGCAGGATCCCAGTGACAGCTTTACCACTTAGGATGTCATGCATTAAGTTTGCATCATAGAAATGAGACAATACGACTACCTTACCTAGGGGTTTAGGTGCATCGCTTGGTAGGTCTTCAGAATGCTCCCCATATACGGTATTGGACCAGTCCGTACTGTTGCCTTGAGTGAGTACAAAATCTGGTATGCCCACTCTGAATCTGATTTTGAAATGACGAAACTTGGAGATGTAACCATAGATTCGTTTGGCTCTGTTGAGATGGCCTTCCCTAGGTTGCACGCGAAAGCTTGATAAGGTCATGACAGCAGTCTGCACATCAAACCGTCCAATGGCAATGACCCACTGGAGTGAGCCCACCATGCTTTGATACTTTTGGATATCAGTATCTCCTAGGAATGATGATGAGTCTAGCTCTGGGTGATCATTCTCAGCAAGGGGTGAATGGAACCTAGTGGTGGGCTTGCAGCCAAACATTTGTTCATAGGAGGCCTCCATTTTCTCTATGAACTTGATGGGGTTCATGCAGAGCACACCATGTTCATCTCGTTCGAAACCACATCCCAAATGAAAGTTCATTGGGCCAGAGCCCTTTAATTTGAAATTGTAAGGTTCAGACTGTAGGATGACCAGAAAGGTTTCAGGGTTGGCCATACATAAGCAAAGGTCGTCAACATATGTGCATATCAGCTCGTATACTGGCTCCCCATGTTTGTTGTGGCCAGGTTTGATAAAGATTTCAGGCTCTGCCTTGGATCTTTCAAAACCTAGTTCAATGAGGCAGGCAGCTAGCATATCACCAAAACACTTGCCAGATGATCGAAGTCCATATAGAGCCTTGTAAATCACTAGTAGGTGACCCTCTAGTGATCCAAATTCAGCACCAGCCTTGATGCATACTTTCTCACAGGTAACAGCTTCTAGGTATGCATTCCCAATGTCGGTTCCCCATGCTTCTAAACTATTCAGTTCAGCAAGGAATAGGCACATGCGCAAGCCTCTAAGTGAAACAACTCCTGCATACACACTGTGAATGGGAGCTTCAGTAAGATTACCATTCGCAACTAGCCGGGCTTTGTGTCGCCCATCGTGCTTGACTGCATAAATCATGTGGACCTTGATTTGTTGGAAGCCAATGGGTATATTGCTAGCCTTGTAGATACCTTTGTCAATAAAGGTGTCATATTCTTGAAGCTGTGACATTTCCAGCGCTATGGCATCCTGCCATTTGGTATTGCCATTGGCTGTGTCAAACTGGATGGCTTCGTCATGATTGCGAGGTACCTTGAATCCATACTGATACTGTGGGGCAGTGCGAAAGGAGCGAAGTTTGGCTTGGTGGATTAGCCTGTCTAGCTTCTTGGTTCTTCTGGCAAGTGAAACAATGCGTTTGAGATGTTTCCACCCAGGTTGATCAAGCATGTTGTTGTCCTTTGCATATTTGGCTACAGTAACAGGGTCGTCTGCAGCTACATTGGAGAGAGGTTCATAGGTGCGCTCCATGTTTTCCCACTCAATCCATAGGTTGTATTTGGAACCTTTGTATTGGGGGTGCTTGTTGTCAAGGGGACCTTGATGACCAAGTATGCGGCGAAAGGACCAAAGTTTGCCATCTTCTTGAGTGATATCTCGGTGGATATAATTCATGACATCATTGTAGGCGATGATATCTTCAAGTTCATCATCTGTATGCTTGCACTTGAACTTGATGAAGTCCTTATTTTGCTCAATGCTGTTTTCAACGTCAACAACTGTCATTCTTTTCTGGGTGCCATCAGGGAGGGGCATAAGAAAAGAGCGACCTTGCAAGTCAGCAACAGGGATAGCAGGGATGGTGATGGGTTTGCCATCATCGTCAAATTGGGCGTTGCCTTCTTCATCAGTAACAACTACCTTAGATGGGCCTACAGACGGGATAGCAGGATTGATAGGTGGAGGTGTGGCGGCACTGACATCAAAATATGCTAGCTCAGGGGGGCCAAAATCATCTTCAGTAACAGGGACACCGGTAGGGGTCTTGCTGAAGATGTGAGAGGTGGGAGGACCATCAAGAATCTCCCCATAGTTGTTAGGGAGTGGAGAAGGTACATAGCTGCGTGTATTAGGAACCTTGGAATAAAGGAAGGTAGGCAAGGATGGCTTTGGGATGTGCAGAGGAGGTGATGATGGTACGGCACAGGGTGGTGTAGGATGTTGGAAGGAGGGACTATCACCAGAAGACTTAGGAGTGAGGGAAGCATCCTTAGCTTTGCGCCATGCAAGAAAGCCATCATCAGTGAACAAGCCGGCGCGCTTGTTGCGATGCTCAGGAGTTAGAGCAGTGCGTACACCAGAGCGATCAAGGAGTTTATTGGTGATGGGATCCCAGATGGTGAAACATAGACCATTACCAACATGCGCAGCAATGCCAACAAAGTGACCAAGACATTCAGTGGTTTGTGAGCCAAACTGGGTGTCAGGAGTCTTGTAGTAGACAGGCTCAAACCAGAAGAAACTAAGGTATGGACTGATGTCACCAATGATACCAGTAGCAATAAAGAAAGGCTGTTTGTCAGAGAGTGTGGGATCAGACAAATGATTCATGAGTCGGCCAACATATTGCATACAAAGAAGCCAGAGGTGCGGTGGAGTGCCTGTGCGATCCATGATTCTATTGACAATGCGTTTGAAGGTCTGGTATCGCCGTTCAAAGAGATTTTGGTGTTGATGGTATGGTTCACTTTGCCATAAGCCAATCCACATCATCTTGAGGTAGTCAAGAACCGATTTGCTGGACTGGTAAGATCCATGATCACAGAGCAATCGGAGTGGTCTACCCCATTGCCGAACAAAGTTTTGGAGACAAGGGAGAAAATCAGCGGTAGTCCTCATTTCTTCAACATGGATGATATGAGATTTGCGACCAAAGAAAACTTGAGCAATCTTGGAACCACCATTGATAGCAGGGGTGTCTGAATAGATGACGTCAGAGAGGACATCATCATTAAGAGGCCGGACATTCATGGCAGGCTGTGGGGATTGGAACCTTTTGAAGATGTTACCATCGGGACTAAGTGACATGGAGCCATACTGTGTGGAATTGTTGAAGGTGGCCTTGATACGGTCAAGGGAGATCCATCCAAAGAAGGGTTTCAGGGACAGGTAATCGATATCAGTGGGCGATTGAACATGGGCTGCAGCAGTGATAGAGGTGGAAGGAGATTGATTAGAGCACCTACTAAGGATGTCTTGATGAATATAATCAGTGGGGCTAAGCCAAAATGAAGTATCAGAAACATCCAAGGCCTGTAGGGGGGAGGTAGTGCTGTTGGACAAGAAGGAGGTGACTGTAGAGGAGGTGCCAATGTTGATATCCCTAATCGCACCAAATTCATCATAATCTTGATATGGAAGTGATGTGGAAACAGGCGGGTATTTCTGAATGAAGGTATCATCCTGTGGGGTATATGCTTTATCCAATACAGATGGATTCCAATGCTGATCACTTGTCATTATGACATGGGGAAGACTAGCAAATTCTGCACGGGTATACTTGCGCATAGCAAGGTAAGGTAAGCCATGGCATATGCTGAGGGGAAAGACATGACCATCAGTAGTGGTAATGACTTGGGAGCCGCCTGTCTTGAGAGAGGAATCATCCACGATAGAGTGGTATGCTTCCATCTGGGGGGAAGACAAGATAGATGGGTGTTGTCCGGTGTATGCACTCTCATGAAAGATGAGAATGACAGGACCTCTGTTGGAGACAGAGTAGGCGCCGCATGTTGCAATAGGGATGTTCTGGATTTGGTGGTTGTTTATACCAGTTACATTGACATATCTTGGGGGAATATCTTTAGAGATGAGACATGCGTCACTGCCGATGATACACCCATTTGCACCTCTGTCAACCATAGCAGAACCAGGTGTGGATACAGCAGTTTTGCTGGAGTGATACGTAGCGATGGGGTTTGCTGATGAAACAGGAGATTCACATTCCAGCGGTGCCCAATAGTGAAAATTCACTGATCGTGAGGTTTGTTCAACAGGGATATAGACATTGCCTTCTTTCTTGTAAAGTATATCAGGGTTGTCTGCAAGGAATCGGGCTGGGTGTGCAGGAGAGACAGAAGACTTGAGGGGCCTGGTGTCTGATTGGGAAGATGATTGGTATACACCAAGTGATGCATGGAACGCAGATCTGGCTGAGCTCTCATCAGCAGGCAATAGGACTTGCTCAGTAGCGGGTGAGGGGGCCTGCTCATCAGTATGGTGCTCATAAGCCCGGCGAGTGATTGGTTTGCTGGAATTGGGGTCCGGTGGTAAGACAGCATCGAGGAGCTCAGGCCGGAGGCAGGCAACTAGACGCTTCTTGTCATCAGCTGTGAAGCCAAGCCAATGCTTCATGCCTTGCTTAGAGAGAGTTGTCCAAACTGCAGATGGGAGCCGTGTGGTCGGGTCTGGTGTTCTTCCAGCCTTGTAAACAGCGTAGTCTTGATAGTCACCATTAAAATCAATAGGAGGTAAATATAATGCCGAGTCGTCAGTGATAGCAGAATATGTGGACTGTGTCATAGAAGACAAATCATGAGTATTGGCTTTGACAGACATCCGACTTCGAGGTTGGGACAGGGAAGCTTGGGAATCCAGTCTGGTGGCTTCAAGGAGGAGGGTATTTTTCAATTCACTGATAGCAACGGCTTCATGCTGCCTAAACTTAATCAAGTCCTGTGCTGCAGGAGGATCATCAACCTTATAGAACTGTTCACTGAGCTGGAAGCTGCTACTACAGGCCTTGCAAAGGTGCGTTTTGACAGTATCAAAATCAAGTGGCCTTTGTGGATCGCGTAGTGTGTTGAGATATTCCAACTGGGCGAACCACTGGGTGATGAATTTGACCTTGGTATCCTTCCACGTTCTCAAATCAATGTCCAATAGTTGTTGCATCACGATGGAGGTATCATATACTTTGTATTTGGATCTGTCGTGCAATGACACAAAGTCAAAGAAGGCTTGTCTACCATCTCTTGAGGAGGTATGGCTGAGCACGCAGGAGTAGGAGAGATCACTTTGGAGGGCATGTAGGACAAGGGTCCAGAAGAAAGCACATTGCTTGTCATGGAGAGCCTTTTCATACCCGACGAGCGGTGTATCAGGCCAGCTTGGATCAAGGAATGTGCGAGTATCTATGTCAGACGTTTCCAGCTTTGCCTTGAATTTTACAAGCCAGCGTTCAAACTTTGCATCATTCTGCAGGATGGGAAATGTGGATTCATCCCTTGATTTCTTGGTCCAGGATTCATATCTAAGCTGTTCGATTGGTTTGGAGGATCTCTCTGGTTGTCGTTGAGGTGTGCCGTTGACATTGCGCGCTGTTGTTTCAACGTCATTCCCAGATTCTCTTCTGGCTCTGATAATCCCGCGACAGTAGCTCTTAAAGGCGGCCTTGGTATAGTGGGTTCTATCTTCCCAGTCCAGTCCTTGTTCTGTGAGATGTTGTCCAAAATCTATGACTCTTTGTAGAGTCATCTGTACATGTCGGTAAAGGGGTGTTCTTGTTCCCCTTTCAAGGAATGCTAGATCACCAATGTTTTCGATGTACAAGAAGTCTAACCATGTCCTGTACCGACCGGCAATGAGCGCCTCGCACAGGGTGTCGTTTTGCTCCTTTGATACATCGAAGGATTCATGCAAGAAGGTGGCTAGTGGTCGGTCAAACGATGGGAAGAGGTCTTCGATTGGTGTGTTCTCTTCACCCTCTGGGCTTGGATTATTCTGTTGATCAGGTGCCATGCCTGCTGTGGGCAGAAGGGGTGTGGTTGCAGCACTTCCGGGTTGGAGTGTTTGGAATCGTCCTGTCGACCTGCTTCTCGTTCTGCCGGCAGCCGGGACGTTGGGCATGGCTGCGTTTTGCGATTATCGCGTATGGATTAAGGCAATTATCGGTGGATAGTTGCAGTCGGTGTTTATTGTTGTGTGTAATCGGATCAGAGAACCATCAATCGTCGTCCGTAGTCGAGTCAATTGATGATCTGCTGTCGGATTGTCGTCTCCGTCGGGTGCTTCTTCTTCTTTTGCAAGCTTCAACAAGCTTGCGACTGTTAATCTGTTAATTTCCTTTTGAAACTGGCTGTTGAGCTGATTCAATCCAAAGGCAAAGAAGAGCAACAGGAACTGTGGCTGCAGGCCGGTTGAGGTGCCGGTCTGTTTGTGGTCTAATATTTCTCTGATATCCACTACGATTGAACGCTAATCCAATCAGATCTATTCTAACTACCGGTGGGCTCAGTCAGTTAGATCTTAGGCTTGTAGTTCTACAGTAGGACGCAAGAACGTCCGATGCAAGGTTTAAGGTTGAATAATCAAATAATCTAAAAGTATAAGCGCATCTGCTTGCTAGAGAGCAAGCGACCACTTTAAAGATCACGCTGCCGCTAATACAGCATGATATCGTTACGAATATACGGTAAAATACCGTGTTACGAGAAAATATCGTGTTGCCGCTAATACAACACGTATTTTTATGCAGCAGACAAGCAAGTTCGTGAACACAAAGATCGAACCTCTGCTGTCTTTTCTTGAAAACGAAAACACTTAACGCGATGGCTAGCATATGCTAGTTTCTGCCGTGTGTTCTTTCTTTGATCTCTAAGTATCGACAATTCGATCGTACGAGTGACGATCATTTGGCTGGCAAGACTGAGCCATTTGGTCAATAATGAGATACTTGGCTCGCAAGGCCGAGCCATATGGTAAATAATGAGATACCCGGCTCACAAGATCGAGCCATTTGGTCACCAAAATGAGATGCTTTGGCCCACCGATTGAGCCATTTGGACCATACGGTTAAACATTATGATCCACGTACAACCAAGCTGTACGCGTGTGGGTAAAGAATGAGATGCCACTGTACCATCGTTACATACGCTTACCTTGGACATGAAAGGAATTTAATAGGTTTCTACATTGGACCGGCCTTAAAACACTACAGGTACTACACATGCGCCGGTGAGGCCAGCCGCGCTAACCGAATCAGCAACACAGTGGCGTTTTTTCCCAAGACCGATATGCCCCTCACGTCATCTACGGACCGATTGCTCATGATCCTCCAAGACCTAAAGGAAGTTACCAGTAAGCCCCATCCACCTATCCCGTATTTGGACCAGGGGACCCAAGTAATTGAGGCCCTACGGAGTATACGGGATCTTTTGCATATAGGTACACGCGAACCTCCAAGGGTGCCCAACAGGCCCAATACAAAATCAATCGATGAGCCAGTGAATGCGCGCGAACCTCCAAGGGTGCCGGTGAATGCGCGCGAACCTCCAAGGGTGCCGCCTACACAACAACGCAGCGCCCGCCGGGGACACCCCTGGGCCGTGGGCACCATCATTAGGAAGAAGTTCAACTCAGGGTGGTATGAAGGTGAAGTCGTAAACTATGATCACACAAACCAATACTACAGGGTAAGATTCACTGATGGGGACACAGCCGACTACACACATGGTGAAGTGTCCCGATACTATAAATCCAACCAATACTACTCCAAACCCAAAGTTAAACCCAA
Organism: Pseudo-nitzschia multiseries; assembly: GCA_037355745.1. NCBI lineage: Eukaryota > Bacillariophyta > Bacillariophyceae > Bacillariales > Bacillariaceae > Pseudo-nitzschia > Pseudo-nitzschia multiseries. The sequence goes on along the minus strand of CM074782.1, from coordinate 12,041,372 downwards.
GGCACTAATGGGAAGTTACCCACGCGAACCGGTTCGTCTCCCCGTCCCGAAACAGGCCCTACAAGCAAACAAATCAACATATAGGCCCCAGCTCGCATGTGGGGGGTCCATATGGGATGATGACTTGAACAAGTGGGCAGCATACCGCGATCTAATCAAGCACCCCAAAGCGCAGATACAAGAATTATGGCTCAAGTCAGGCGAAGACGAGTTCGGCCGTTTATTCCAAGGCTTTCAACAGTGTACATTGAAGGGATGGACGTCTTGGACTGGATCAGGAGGGCCGACGTGCCCGTACACAAAAGGGTCACGTATCCCCGATAACACAACCAACGCGCGTAGTACGATAAGTAAATTATACATAAGCGCGCGTGTGTATCAAGAGATACTTAAAGCACTGAGTAGATATACGCGATGGGAAGATTGGAAGATCAAGCTCTCGATACGAGTATCACCACACAAAGGAGGGACGATATGGTCCAGAAACAATCCGATCATAATCTTATCAATAACTCTTTCCAACACCGTAAAAAGAGCAAAATAACGTAAATACTAAAAGTAACTAATCTACCCCAACGCCGTCTTACAGCTTTGGTCTTATTATCAGGTGCATTGTCAAGGATAGGGTGCGAGATTTGCAAAACAGGCCAATTGGACTAAGGAATGAGAATCCCATACTAGACACGAGGGTGTACAAATTGCAACTACCTGATGGCACCATTGAGGAGTACACAGCAAATATTGTTGCAGAGAGTCTGTACAGTTCTGTCGATGATGATGGACAAATGTTCACAATGTTAGATAAGCTAATTGACCATGAATGCAACAACACCGCTTTAAGTGATGAGGAAGCCACAACTATAGGAAAAAATGGCCGTCAAAGCCATAAGCCTACAACTAGGGGTTGGAGGATTCTTGCCAGCTGGAAAGATGGGTCAGAATCATGGTGCAAGCTCAGTGACGTTAAAGAATCATTCCCAGTGCAACTAGCTGAATACGCTGTCAACAATTGGTGGAGTTGTTAGTTGAACGTTTAACACTAACCCTAAGAGTTGACAACGTAACCTTCTAGACGGAGTTTATGTGGGGGGGGGTTTGGGGGGGGGAAAATACGTAGAAATATTAAAAAAATCTGTTTTTAACAAGTAGACTTGGTACAAACGCTACGACTAAAAATCGCTAAAAAGCTTAGCCAAACATTTATTTACGGAAATGAGATGCTTCTTCTAAAAGCAATATTAATATCTAGTGGTGCGCGCTCATTTTTATGGTAGCAAACTCTCATTTTTTTGGTTGCAACTAACCATAAAATTTAACCTGAATATAGAAAAAATCAAACGATTAAAATCTGTCTTAGATCAAGTTGGTCGTCACGTCGTCATCAACCTTCCCAGATGAGAGTTCAACCTTCCCAGATGAGAGTTGGTGAGAAATAATATCGGACTTGTTAGAATTGGTACAATTTGTACATGAATGAGTCGGACTTGATGTATTTACAGTCATATACCGGTTCGTACTCTGAATTCGATCAAAAAAGCGAAATATTGTACGGTACGTACGGTGAGTAGGGACTGGACAGATTTGCACTGTGTTCAAATCTGGTGAGTTTGTGGGTTGACGATTGAATTAAATTTTGGTTAGGGACTGGAAAGATTTGCAGTGTGTTCAAATCTGGTGGGTTTTTGGGTTCACGATTGAATTATATTATGGTTGGGGACTGGAAAGAGTTTGTGGGTTGACGATTGAATTATATTTTGGTTAGGGACTGGAAAGATTTGCAGTGTGTTCAAATCTGGTGGGTTTTTGGGTTCACGATTGAATTATATTATGGTTGGGGACTGGAAAGATTTGCACTGTCCTCAAATCTGGCGGGTTTTTGGGTTCACGATTGAATTATATTTTGGTTAGGGACTGAAAACTGACAAACCGAGGCGCGAAATATAAAAATCAAATCAGATGAGAGTTCGAATTTAAAATATAGCTCGCGCGAAGAATGACGTCACTTGATTGGTAGTATAGATCAAGTGGTAGGATCAGTATGAAGGTAGCTAAATACAGCATGAGTATGTACTGGATGAGGGGGGGGGGGGGGGGGCGCGCCGGGGGGGGGGGGGGGGGGGGGGGATGTTGTCCAAATTTGAAAAACTAAAAATTAAAAAAAATAGTTTTTTTCACCGAGGCGCGAAATATTGTACGGTACGTACGGTGAGTAGGGACTGGAAAGATTTGCACTGTGTTCAAATCTGGTGAGTTTGTGGGTTGACGATTGAATTATATTTTGGTTAGGGACTGGAAAGATTTGCATTGTGTTCAAATCTGGTGGGTTTTTGGGTTCACGATTGAATTATATTTCGGTTGGTGACTGGAAACATTTGCACTGTGTTCAAATTCGGTTGGTTTTTGGGTTCACGATTGAAATATATTTTGGTTAATGACTGGAAAGATTTGCACTGTGTTCAAATCTGGTGGGTTTTTGGGTTGATGACTGAGTTATATTTTAGTTAGGGACTGGAAACTGAGTTATATTTTGGTCGGGGATGGGCAGGATTTGCACTGTGTTCAAATTCGGTTGGTTTTTGGGTTCACGATTGAAATATATTTTGGTTAATGACTGGAAAGATTTGCACTGTGTTCAAATCTGGTGGGTTTTTGGGTTGATGACTGAGTTATAGTTTGGACGGGGAGGGGCAGGATTTGCACTGTGTTCAAATCTGGTTGGTTTTTGGGTTGACGATTGAATTATATTTTGGTCAGGGACTGGAAAGATTTGCACTGTGTTCAAATCTGATTGAATTATATTTTGCTTAATGACTGGAATGATTTGCACAGTGTTCAAATCTGGTGGGTTTTTGAGTTGACGATGACTGACTTATATTTTGGTCGGGGATGGGCAAGAATTGCACTGTGTTCATTTCTGGCTACTAGTTTTGGGGTTGAGTATTGAGTTATATTCTTTAAATCTGGTGTATTTATGGGTTGACGACTGACTGATATTGTGGTTGTGAACAGGCAGGATTTACTATTGTTAGAAACTATTGGTAACTTTTTCAATCAACACTGATGGTGGTTGTTTTTCTTTCTGGAATTCATCATAGAAATTTTTAATTTCTTTACACATTCCCTTGACTTTGGTATGATCTATCTCATCCCTCAAGTACAATCCGTTCAATGTTTTACACCTTGACAAAACAACATATATCCAATGTTGCATCCTATAGTTCCAACTCGAAACCAAAATATTGTCTATGGAATGCCCTTGTAATTTATGCACAGTTCTAGCATGGGAAATGTTGAGAGGGAATTGTTTGAGTTTGACGCTCAAATTCTGTCTTGATGATTTGTGACTGATGTGCTCACTAAACAGAGAAGGATACTTGCACAAGGCATAAATATCTTTTTCGGGCAATTTGAGGTTGTATATGGGTTGTTCTTCTGGAGTATTGGTATCTGTTAGAATAACTTGTATAGATTCAATTTTATCAGCATCAATGCAATTGACATAATAGCCATTGATCACAACACTCTCAAGGGCTTCAAACCTGTTCATCTCTTGTTTCAAAATCAAACCTTTAAATTCACTCATTGAACCGTTAGCTATAGATTCTTCAACAGATATATTGCTTGTTATCATGATGGGACAACCAATATATAGCTTTAGAAATGGATCAACATGTGTACTTCCTCTTCTTTCTGTAACATCTGCATCAGAGCAACAACTGTAAAATATATCTCCTTTATCTGGAAAGGCCTTGTAATCTTTTCTGCTTTTGGCATATTTGTATTCAACATTGGATGCTCGTATGCATATGGTGTGCAAGGGAATAGGGTCTTCAATGTTCTTGGAATGGGTTTGTTGTAAATGAAGGGCAAAAATTGCATCATTGATTGCACACCTGTCTTTGTTTGTTGGTACAGCATAAGATATTGCCATTGGTAAAGAATCACTCTCAATCACTTTCCTTGAGTTGATAAGCTTAGCATCTTCTTCACTAAGCCCAATTTTAAAAATTCTTTCTAACAACTTTCCATATGATGCATCTTCCTGAAACCTGTGGTTTGTTTTTAATTCCAGCATCACATTGACAGCATCCCTGAACATTGTTGTATATTGCTCATCATATATTTTGGTTCCATTTATGGGAGGTAGCTGATTGAAATCTCCAGCAAAGAGTACATTGATACCACCGTACAATGTATTTGTTCTTGGAGCATCTTTCAATTCATTTAATGTTTTATGCAGCCTGTTTAACAATGAATAATTTGCAAAGGATATTTCATCAATAATGATCATTTCTGTGTCAACCCAATCTTCTTTGAATTCACTTAATTTTTCAAGGTATGAATCGTTCTCTTTCACTGGAATGTGGCAAGCACTATGAAGAGTGCTACCATGAATTGACACTGCTGCACATCCAGTTAAAGCTGTAACAACAATTGTTTGCCTTGTAAACTTGATGTTCAAATTTTCACAGAATTCCTTGCAATAAGACAGAATTGCTCTGATCACGCGACTTTTCCCTGTACCACCTGCACCCGATAGAAATGCTATGGATTGTTGTCTATGTTCATGCATTTCTTGCAACATCTGAACTGTTGTACTGAAGTTGATCTTGTCACGCCTTGAAATAGATGAGTCAAAATCATCGTTCTCTTCCTCCTCACCAAATTCATTGAATGGTGCAAGTCTTCCCAATTCACCAGATAATCTTCTCCTTGTGTTTCTTGTTTTTTTCATTCCATTTTTCTTTTGTTTTTCATAAACTCTCAGTACAAATCCAGAGACAATGTATACAAATGCTATCATTTGATGTTTGTCACCATTGAATATCTCTTTACCATATGCAATCATGTTTTCACAAGTACCCGTGGCAGATAAGTTTGTGATCTCTTCATTTGTAACAACAGTATGGTGTGTTACCATCACTTTAATCATGTTTGTGATGTCAAGCTCATGCCAATCCCTGCCCATATCTGTATCTTCACCATCTTCCATTAATGATACTCTAGAAGCTGAACAAAATATTGTTTTTGTTTGGTCAATATTTGGTGCCTTAATCAAATTGTGTCCACAATGATTGCTTCCTGCCTTAGTAATGATTGATGTGTTGAAGGAAAATAGATTATGACTCGTTCTAAAACAGTTGTCATCATCCAATCCTAAAACTGTGTTCCCAAAAAGATCCAATTCATCCAAGATGTTGATATTATTTCTGTTGTTGTCTTCTGCATTTGATTCATCATGTTTCCACCTAGTATCTGGTGGTAAGGTCACTCTCTCTAGTGCATCTTTTGCACGTCCACCCATCAAGCTGTTATGTGTCCTTTGAATATTCTTCAAAATATTCTGATGCTCTTGTTTTAGCAAACCATTTGCTAAAAAAGATTGAAAATAGGGAAGATATTTGGAATTCAATTGGAGGTCAGAAAGCTTTCTGAATGGTGAAAATAACACACTTGCTCTTTTAGCATAATCTTCCATTGCTAAAGCAATTTCCTGGTGTTCTTCATTTTCATGCTGTGGGACAAAATCCATAATTTGTTTGTTCCTAAAGTTTGACGTCGATTTCAAATCATAGTGACAGATACCTGGAAGTTTAGGTTTTTTGTATTCATCACAAAATGAATGGTTTTTTGAGGGATGGTTATCCGTAAAGTCCAGTGATGTCTTACTTCTTCTCATTTTTGTATAATACTTTGATGCAAAATCATAAAGACACACACCCTCTAGTTCTGTTGGTCTGTAAATATAATTTGCAACTTTTGATAGATAAACTGGCAAGTCTTCCTCATTGTCACTTTCATTGCCTTCTTTCAGTTTTAGAACACCATCAACAACATGATCATTCTCAATATAATTGCTCAACACCAATGTTGAAAACTCTTCTGAGAACCTAAATCTTGTATGGTTTCTTGTCAGGTAGGCAGCCATTGGTGCTGAAGTGATGTTATCTTGTGTCACTTTGAACAATGCATTTAGAATAGCTCTTATTCCAACCTTTTCTCTCATCAGATCATCTTCTTCATTTGTTTCGTTTAGTTGTGCTGTAGAGTCATTTCTGTGGTTTACTGTGTTTGGTTCATCATGTTCTTCATCATTCATTGTGACATTTTCATTTTCTTGTCTCTGTTGTTCACCAAGTTGTTTGATTACTTTTTCTGCAACTGCACTGATCTTTTCTTTATCATCCTTTTGTGTACTTTTTGAGGCATAACATGTCAGGTAATAAATCCCTGCACCATCTACCCCCCAAATAACATTGTTGTTGCATTGAAAAATAGAACTTACAATACTATTGTTTGAATTGGCAAAACAATCCTGATGTGTTCTCTCATGTTCCCAGACAAACAATTGTTTCTTGTTGCATTTGCCTGTCCAATCAAATGATGTCAATTCTTCATCTTCAAAATGTATCTTTGTTTCATCACAAGCAGGAAGCGGGAGCTTGAACCTACATTCACCATTTTTGTCCTTTTTGTGACATGAGCTTGCATGTGTTGAGGCATGCAAATTGCGTAACAAATTAACAATGTGAAGGTTTTTTTGGTATTTCATTGATCCAAGGCGCGGGAAACGACCACTTTTAATTTGGGCAGCAGTTTCTTTATGCAATGCCATTTCCATTGTCACCTGACATTTTGATTGCTTAGTCACACCATTCCAAAACTTGTGATACATGAAATATTGTTCTCCAGTTTCATTTGATGTTGGTATACTTTTGAGGAAATCTAAACTTTCACGCGCCATATCTTCACTTGTGTAAAGTTTAGAGCAGGCTCTGCATTTGAAAATTGCTTTGTCACCCAGTGATGTGTGACCATGTTTAAGTCTCAATCTCCTTAAATCCTGTTCTGTGCATTTTTCAAAAGATTCTGAAACCAAACTTAAACACTCAGGATTCCTGCACTGAATAGAATCAAAGTTCTGAAACAATTTTGTTGTCAGTATGTTTTGTGCATACTGTTTCATGGTCTCTATTGCCCCATCTTGCTTGTCCTCCGTATGCAAATCTTGTAGCAGGTCATTCCATTTATTTATCCACAAAACAAAATGTGCATGCAGAGTGCCACGTCCTTGTTCTTCAACTGCAACACTATATGCTTCTAAATCTCCAAATAAACCCATATCTTTGATGTTACCTTCCTTGTTATCCCATCCCAATATGAACTTGATGGTTATTTCCAAAATATTTTCAAATTCAATAGCACAAATACCTGGATATGTTGTTCTTATCGATGAGCACTCTGTCACAAACTGAAAAAGATCACAATCATCAATGGGTGGTTGTTCTCGCTTAAAAAGATCTGGGAAATCCTCAGAAGTAACTTCTTCATCCTTGGATTTTGACATCACTCTAATCCTAAAATTGATTGAATCATTTGGAGTGATGGTGAATAGAATGCAAGGCAATCCATAATGTGCCATCAGTTGAAACATTTTCTTTCTAGCAATATCAGAAGCTGCATTTGTATTTCCCATTGAACTTGTTACTCCCCTTATTTTAGAAAGAAAAAAGTCTTCATTTGTTTCTGGCAGAACATTTCCATCTAGAAAATTGATTGATGCTTGTTTGAGTTGAACTGGGTCAAGCTGTGAAAAGTTGCACCTCAGGTTTTTTGTTGTTTTTAAATAGGAATGTTTCACCATTTTGACTCTTTGTACAAAATTGTACATAACTGCTACAAATTCACCCTGATGAAAGCATGGTGATGATAACTCTGATAAATATTTCAGATAATCAGGACTCATTCTCTCTTCTCCATCCACATCAACAGATCCAATGCCATATGGAAATTGAAGTGGGAAAGAACGCAAAAAATTGTTTCCTTCATAATCTTTCAGTATGTTGTTGGATGTTCTACAGATCATGGTGGCATTCTTGTCAATGAGATCTTCTATACAGTGGTCCTTGAAATGTTTATCTGTGTCAAATCCTCCATTGGTTGTGCTGGGTAGATTCTCATCAGGAAAGATGACATGCATTTCAAATTGTTGTTCAATGTTTGAGTTCGAAGATGGTATTTGATTGGTCTTGTCAACAAAAAGAGGTAAAATGATATGAGTATCATTTATGTTTTCATCCTCAAGGTAACCCATATTTTGTTTCATCCAATGCAAGGCTTTTTTCACTTTTTGTATTCTGAACTCCATTTTCTTTTTTACTGCCAGTTTTTGTTGGTTAGTGAATGATCCTGTTAGGATCACTTGGATTTGATTCTTCCCAATTGATTCCAGATAGTTGATAACGCCAGTTGTATATTCCAAATTGTTTCTTCTCAAAAAGTGATACCCTTTAATCATTTGATGCTGTCCAGCATGGAAATGAAATATGTGTTGGCTGATTCTCACATCTGAGATAATGGCAAGTTCTGTTGCTGTCAAATCTAATAGTTCGTTAGGAGGATAGCCATGCAAGAGTCCATTTGCTATAGCATATTTTGGAAGCTTGGCTTGTTTATTATTGTTCTTTTTCATGCTCTCAATACCATTATAGCATTGGCTGCAGCACCCAAATTGGGAGATAACTTCTCTATCACTAGAAGGCTTGATCGCATATGTCTTTGGTGACAAAATGAAATCATTGAAGGCAATTCTTTCATTGTTGATTCTTCTAGTCCCATTGATACATTTTTGTGTGTATTGTTTCAGAACTTGGTTTCTAGCTGTCACAGAAGCAAATTTAAACGGCATATTGTCCCACTTGATTTTCTTCTTGTGAAAATAATCTCTAACATATGGATGTGCTAGAGAACTAAAGTCAAGTTTTTTTTCATCACCTGTTCTTATGAATCTGTCACAGATACAGCAAACTTTTGCTTTGAACTTTCCCTGAGAAAAAGTAATCAATTTATTTTTTGCTTTAAATGCCTCTTCATAGGCTTTCTGAATGGCATGAGTTGTCACAAGCATTATCAACCTGTTTCAAAATATTGTAGTGAAAATGATCAATAATATTAGGTAAAAAACTGGATATTCAGAGCCATGTAGATTTGAAATTGTTGAAAACATTTCCAATTTGCTTGCCTAACGTACCTGTGATATAAATTTGGGCCAAATCTGGTGAATACTTTAATAGTCGACTTAGTTAATGTTAGGTGGAGGATTGGCAAAATCTGCACTTGGGTTGATGATTGGCAGGATTTGCACCGTGTTCAAATCTGGTGGGTTTTTGGGTTGATGACTGAGTTATATTATGGTCGGAGATTGGCAAGATTTGCACTGTCTTCAAATCTGGGGAGTTTTTGAATTGATGATTGAGTTATATTTTGGTCGGAGATGGGCAAGATTTGCACTGCGTTCAAATCAGGTGGGTTTTTCGGTTGATGATTGAATTATATTTTGGTTAGGGACTGGAAAGATTTGCACTGTCTTCAAATCTGTTGAGTTTTTGGGTTGATGACTGAGTTATATTTTGGTCGGGGATGGAAATATTTGCACTGTGTTCAAATCTGGTGAGTTTTTGGATTGACGACTGAGTTATATTTTGGTCATGGATGGGCAGGATTTGCACTGACTTCAAATCAGGTGAATTTTTGAATTGATGACTGAGTTATATTTTGGTCGGGGATGGGCAGGATTTGCACTGTCTTCAAATCTGGTGTGTTTTTGGGTTGATGATTGAGTTAAATTTTGGTCGGGGATTGGCAAGATTTGCACTGTGTTCAAATCTGGTTGGTTTTTTGGTTGATGACTGAGTTCTATTTTGGTCGGGGATGGGCAGAATTTGCACTATCTTCAAATCTAGTGCGTTTTTGGGTTGATGATTGAGTTATATTTTGGTCGTGGATTGGAAAGATTTGCACTGTCTTCAAATCTGGTGAGTTTTTTTATTGATGACTGACTTATATTTTGGTCGGGGATGGGCAGGATTTGCACTGTCTTCAAATTTGTTGAGTTTTTGGATTGATGACTGAGTTATATTTTGGTCCGGGATTGACAGGATTTGCACTGTCTTCAAATCTCTATAATTTTGGTACGGGAATAGACTTATTATGTTTTGTTTTTGTACACAAATGTTATGCTTTGCTGATTTAGATTTTTCAATTTATGACAGTTGAGAAAAAGATGATGAATAATATGTTTTTTTGTATTTGTTATGTAATTGCTTTTGGGATGGTATGCGATTATGTCAATTGTTTTTGATGCGATAATTCTTTTTGGTTAAATCTGATAATCTTCTGATAAGGTGGCATTGACCCTTTGTAATTAACATGATTTCTGTTAATCTGGAGATGATACTTCAATCCTGATAGTTCTGTCCTACAGGAAAGCCAACAAAGCGTGTTGCATAGTAGCTGTATTCACCATTGTTTTTGCGTGTGAAGATGTCCCACAAATCATTCTCACGGATGTATGAATATTTCTCTTCTGGAGTCTTCACCTCTTCTGGACAATGATAGGTTTCAAAGATTGCATGTGTACTGTCATCCTTGAATATTTTGTCAATGGAACTATTAGGAGGAGCATTGTTTGGTATTTTGATATGAGTTGGAGAAAATGGAAGAAATGTTTTTTCGGCATTTTTCTGTTCTTCACTACAAAAAATCTTGACGATCAAATCTCTGAATTCTTCCATAGTCTGTGTTTCAATGGTAGGGTATCTGTCAGGATTAGGGAAGGCAACAAAAGCAACATGTCCATATTTGCTGGTGGGTGTGTCTTTTAGAGCTTTGTTAGTGTCATGTGATTCCCTCAGAATAAGAGTTTCCGTGCATCTCACATCAAAATGATCAGGACCTAGCTCAGGATACTTGTTCAAATTACCTTCTCTGATTGCTTTCAACACAGGAAACGCAAAACCAGCTTCACCCATAACATTAAGAAGCTGTGCACCCATCATTCTATCATCCGTGCAAAATTTGAAAACTTCTACCACATTCTGCTGATACTTTCGTGGGCTGCTCAACTTTCTAGGTTTAATGATTTTCTCTTTTTTAACTGGAGATGGAGGTTTTCTGGTGACAGTGGTAGTCTTTTTCTTAGAGTCATCAATGGAGTTTACAGCCTTTCTCGTTGGCGCCATATTGAAAAGAATGATTGATTAGATGCTGCTGTATTTGAAGTGTTTATTTTATCGTGATTAGGATGGGTTTTTCATCGAGAAAAAAGTGTGCAAAAATTGCAGTGGTAATGCAGGGACCAAAATACCTTCAAAATCCACACAGTAGTGTGTGAAGTAATTCCAAATTAATTGTTTGCCTGCTAATTCTACGTTATCCTGTCAAATGATTTTGAGAACCTGGGACTTGACACTGTTGTGATAGATTAAAACAATGAAACAAGATTGCCTTGGAATTTGCAATAGGTCAATTGGATTAATCATAGATAATAAAATAAAGATTTTTTCACAAACCTGGGACTTCATAGTAATGGAATTGATTAAGATGATCGAATTGAAGATACTATGATGTGAAAAGTACTCTAAAAAATATTCAACATGTGTCTTCCAATTATACCATGCGTGGGGCACGTGTCATGTATGTGCATGTGATGTATGTGTGAGCATGTCTCGCGCACAAAATAAATTCAAAGCATAGAGGGAATGAGAAATTAACATCTAACAAACAAATTTTAATTTTTTTAATGTAATCTGTCTTTTGCACGTATTAGACCCCCCAAAAAGGGGGTCGTGGGGAAAAGAACTTAATTTTCTTTATAGTTTCTTTTATGTTTTTTTGCTTCACGGTGATATTGAACCTTGAACAAACGTTTAGTATAGGTGGAAAGCAATTCAGTCATTTTTTGATTCTTCTCTGCATCTGATTCACATTCACATATAATGTGAAATTTTGAAACAAGTGTGTGCACTTCAGAAAAATTGCCTTGACTTGCAAACATTCCAGAAGCTGTAGGCTTGTAAGCTTCTGCTGAAACGTAATATGCATAGTAGAGTAGATGAATCATATATTCTTTGTCCAAATCATCAATATGTTTCCAAACAGACTCTGCAATCATAACCATATTCTGCAGAAGTGTAACCTGTAAACCAGCATCATACTGTTTTGTTTTTGTCTTGTTATATGCAGTCCAAAATAGCAAAATACGGATCGTGTTTATGGATGAACCACTACCAGCGTGGATTACTCCTCCTGGAATTTCAGAAAAAGACAGCAAAGGACACCGTACGAGTCTGGCTGCTTTGAATTCAAAATTTTCGAGCAGATTGGGTGTAATCGATTCATTTTTGTCGCCTTGGACATGACGTTCACCATGAATAATCCTGAATAAATCACCAAATGCTGTTTGAAAATATTCATCCAAGGCTTCTTCCGTTTCTCCCATATTTTTGATTTTTTGAAAAAATGATTCTGGAATATTTATCCAATTCAAAGCCCGAACAGATGATAAACCTTTCTGAATGAGATCAATCGCTGTTCTATAACCAACCTTTTCTTTTTGACTTGGTTCAACCACTTTTGTTGTACTCTGCCCTCCTGTAAGCAGCATTCCAAATTGTTTTTCAAAACGATGTCCCATCAAATCTAAGTGCATGGCCTGATCACCACGTACTTCAGTGATTATTAGGCTTGGTGTAGCAACCTTCCAATATTGAATTTCTTCTTTTGGAATTGTTCGGGGTAAACACATATTCATAGTGGTTTCTTCAATAAATTTTAACAAAGAAACCATATGACGCATTTCAAAACCAGTTTTATCACAAAACTTTTTCCATGCCGGTTTAAGTGCTAGGTGCGTTGGACTGAAAGACAGATGCATTTCATATCTGAATGCTTGTATTGGTTGTGCGGAATGATCTGCTTTCCTTGCCTTAGAAACAACTGACTTGAAAAAATCCCAATGTTTCATAATTTTGGCTTGGATGCTATCAACAATTTGCAACTGTGTAGCAAACAATGGATCTTCAAGTTTTGGCACATAAAACGCAGCTCTTTCAAACGTCATAGTAACAAATGGGTGATCTATCATTTCTTCACATTTCATGCGTTTGTAAGATATTGAATGATTGGGTTGAGAAATTTCAAGCAAAACATCATTAGAAAAAGATCCATTTGTCATAGATTTCAATGGTTGAGGAGTAGCATTCCTCAATTCAAATTCCTTGACGCACTCTGCAGCAAATTGACAGGCATTAGCATGAGTGGAAAAAGCTGTTATTCCATGCATCTCACCACAGATACAAGCAAATGTTTTTTGTTTAAGACTCAATTTCAACTGAAGCTTGTTCTGATACCATGCATATCGAGATTCAGCTCTATAATTCATTTCATCTGGTATGCATTTTGGGACAGTGTCTTCCATGGATTGGCAGTTTTGTAAGTGTTTACTTGCTTTTTTTGCATGGCCCATAACTTGCCCACATTTACATATGAAACCCATCACCGAAGTTGGCATCGCATATGGTATTTCCTTGTCATTATCATGAAAGATATAACTGCATAATCCAGACATCATGTCGATTGCTTTTTCTTTAGATAGTTTTCTAATTTCCACTAGATTGGGTTTGTTGTATTTTGATAGAGGATCATTTTTTTTCATTGAACCGATTGGCTTCCCTTTATTCTTTGTCTCTTGATTATCTGACATCCTTTTAACAATCTGGTGATCGTCCGGTGGGGTTGTCTCATTTATCGTCACATCTATTTCTGTTGTTGTTGCTGTTGCGTCATTACCAGAAATTGTTGTCGTCTCTGTCCCTGCAACCGTTTTGTAAATCACCGTGTCCTGTCCAATATTTTCTAAATTCGTTTCCTTAACAATGCCAACATTCACATTGGAATTACCATTGTCATCCATTGCTGCTTCTAGCATGACAGAAATTGTTTTTGACTCCATTTTTCCTTCAAGTGTCTTCTCCGTACCCACAGTTATATTGGCATTGTCATTACTTTCTTTACCCTCTAAATCCATGGGAGTTAGTGTCGTCAAAGCAGGATTGTTGGTGCTCGATAAATTGCTGATCATGATGGGATTTTTCCTGTCGGGTGCTGTATCGGTTGCTGCGTTGGTGGGCGATAAATTGCTGTTCATTATAGGATTGTTCCTGTCGGGTGCTGTATCGATTGCTGCTTCTAGCATGACAGAAATTGTTTTTGACTCTGTTTTTCCTTCTAGTGTCTTCTCTGTACCCACAGTTGTATTGGCATTGTCATTGATTTCCTGATCATCCAAATCCATGGGAGGTATATTGCTTTTCATGATGGTTTGTTCCTGTCGGGTACTGTGAAGTTATGTGCTTGTTTTCGTCTTTTCCTCTTTGTAGATCAGTATTCTTATGTTTTGTGTCTCTCAACAGCTGAAAAACCCACGAGATTTGAGCACAGTGCAAATTATTTCAATCCCTGACTAAAAAGTAACTCAGTCATCAGTTCAAAAATTGAACAGATTTGAAGCCAGTGCTAATCTTTCCAATCCCCGACCAAAATATAACTCAATCCTCAACCCTAAAACATAACAGATTTGAACACAGTGCAAATCCTGTCAATCCCCGACTAAAATATACTCAGTCATCAATCCAAAAACCCACCAGATTTGAACACAGTGCAGATCTTTCCAGTCCCTAACCAAAATAAAACTCAGTCGTCAACCCTAAAACCCACCAGATTTGAACATAGTGCAAATCCTGCCAGTCTCCGACCAAAATATAACTCAGTCATGAACCCAAAAACCCACCAGATTTGAACACAGTGCAAATCTTTCCAGTCCCTAACCAAAATATAATTCAGTCATCAACCCAAAAACCCACATGATTTGAACACAGTGCAAATCTTGCCAGTCCCTAACCAAAATATAATTCAGTCATGAACCCATAAACCCACCAGATTTGAACACAGTGCAAATCTTTCCAGTCCCTAACCAAAATATAATTCAGTCATGAACCCAAAAACCAACCAGATTTGAACACAGTGCAAATCTTTCTAGTCCCTAACCAAAATATAATTCAGTCATCAACCATACGTTCGAAAAAGAATCTCGTACGTACCGGTACCGGTACGACGTTTGAAAAAGAATCGTCCGAAGATTCTTTTTTTTTTCCGTACGTACGGTACGAATTATCTACGTAGTACTACAAAATCATGTAGAATTCTACATGATGCACTAGATACTTCACCGGAATCGGACGCGAAAAAAAAAAAAACTGTCTCCCACACAAACAGTAATAATCTTTTCTTACCTTGCGCCAGACAAAAAAATCACTTTTTTTATCTCTTGACAAAAATAACAATCCTTTCACAATCAGCCTTCTCACATCCAACTTATTTGAGTAGAGTTGCTATTTGGCACTCCGTCGGTGAACGTGGGATTCCACCTTATACTTCTTTATCAGTATTTGGCAGGTTATCCGTGCTCTTATATTTTAGTCTGAAATAACAGCCTTGTACTGAAAAAAGAATTAGCTCACATTGGACAAGAGGTGGTTTGCTGGATAGATAGTAGTGTTCTTGGACTTGATCACCCAAACATATACGTCTTGAGAGCAATAAATCTGCATCCATTGCTTCTATATCAACAGGCACGAGGTACTGTTTTTCGTGACAGAGGGTACTAAGAAGGCTGCAAATCAACGGCAGCAGCAACAACAACCATTTCATCCGGACGATTGTCGGAACAACGATTGTCGAAACAAGCAACGGTACGAATGAGAGAAATAGCCAATGGCGACAGCAATTGATTGGTCTTTACTCCACCGGCATTACTGATAATGTATTTCCTCTCTGTTTTTTTCTTATTTTCATAGGAACGGATCAGAAGCAACGAATCGAAACCGAATCCTCAACCAGCAACCAAAACCATCAAATAGAGGCAGGGAACAATCGAAGCAAGCGGGAACGATCGAAGCAATCAAACAAATAGACCGTATCAACAAATCGAACGTATCAACAAATCGAAAGCATCAACAACGGGAGCAGACAGCAACATCGGTGAAACTGAAGGTGCGGCATCGATCGGACCAACGTCAGCATTCAATCGATCGGCATGTAGATTATATTATTCGTTGTTATTATTTACGCTATGTAGTACATCAATAGATACTCACCCATTTTGTTCAATTATCATGTTCCTTTCTCAGACACAACCGGCGAAACGCTACTCCTTCTTTTTACCGGCGCTTGGCAACGAATCAGCGAAACGCTCCTCCTCCACCGAAGCGGCAACGAATCACCAAAACGCTCCTCCTCCACTTTCAAGCGGCAACGAATCAGCGAAAACGCTCCTCCTCCACCGGCAAGCGGCAACGAATCAACGAAAACGCCCCTCGAATCGTCGAAACGCTCCTCCTCCACTTTCAAGCGGCAACGAATCAGCGAAAACGCTCCTCCTCCACCGGCAAGCGGCAACGAATCAGCGAAAACGCCCCTTGAATCAGCGAAAACGCTCCTCCTCCACCGGCAAGCGGCAACGAATCAGCGAAAACGCTCCTCCTCCACCGAAGCGGCAACGAATCACCAAAACGCTCCTCCTCCACCGGCAAGCGGCAACGAATCAGTGAAAACGCTCCTCCTCCTCCTCCACCGGCAAGCGGCAACGAATCAGCGAAAACGCTCCTCCTCCACCGAAGCGGCAACGAATAACCAAAACGCTCCTCCTCCACCGGCAAGCGGCAACGAATCAGTAAAAACGCTCCTCCTCCACCGGCAAGCGGCAACGAATCAGCGAAAACGCTTCTCGAATCGTCGAAACGCTCCTCCTCCACCGAAGCGGCAACGAACTAGCGAAAACGCTCCTCCTCCACCGGCAAGCGGCAACGAATCAGCCAAAACGCTCCTCCACCGGCAAGCGGCAACGAATCAGCCAAAACGCTCCTCCTCCTCCTCCACCGGCAAGCGGCAACGAATCAGCGAAAACGCTTCTCGAATCGTCGAAACGCTCCTCCTCCACCGAAGCGGCAACGAATCACCAAAACGCTCCTCCTCCACCGGCAAGCGGCAACGAATCAGCGAAAACGCTCCTCCTCCTCCACCGGCAAGCGGCAACGAATCAGCGAAACGCTCCTCCTCCACCGGCAAGCGGCACTCCATCGGCAAATCGATTCGTCACCATCCGGAACACCAATCGATCGGCACAACAATGGGATTCAGATCAACAACAAAGCAATTGCCAGCAAAAGCAATCAAGCAAAAATCAAAGAGGAAATTTGGGAAGACAATTAGAAAGAAACTGACTTCAAATTTTCTCAAAAATGCAGCACCGTCATCATCAACAATCCACCAGACTTACAAACACTTGTCGGAGATAAAACCTAACAAGACAGCAAAAGGGGACAGGAATCGGGAAACAAAAGCAATTTTCAAACATGTCAAGGAAATAGCATTGAAATCAGTTAACAAAAATGGGTTTAAAGGAAAATTCCTGGATACGAATTGGGGCCGGACGACAGTTGGAGAGAAGAAATATTCTTTGGCACAGGCTGTGTCTATTGACAGTTTCAAGACATTGGATAGTACCAACGAGAAGTTTGTTCTAGCATTTGCAGAATCAGAACCATCATTGAGACTCTTTGCAAAAGCTTCCAGACAATTCGCAAAACAATGCTTGGGTACTCCCAAAAATATAGAAATCACAAGAACATTTGCTGGTCAGATTGTTGAATCTAAACCCAAAATAGGTCGAGGAACCAAATGTGACAGTGTAAACAGTGGATATGCTATTATTGGGATGAGACCAAATCGATTGAAATCAGGAAATGGTGTGTACGTTTTCAAAAACAATGTGGACTCGACAACAAAATACAACCTTGAACAGAAAGCCCTACACATTGTGAAGGAAATGCAGCTTAGTTTAACTCCAATGTCCAAATTTGTCAACCTTGAAACGACTGTGATGAATGAGGTTGTTAATCGTACAACGTTGAATGCAATCGGCCATCACGCAACGGCCTTTGCTATTGGAAAGGATTATCACTCAAAATGCCATACCGATGCCGACATGTTCTATACAAGGCTGACAGTTATTGCTCCAAAACATGTAAGTGATGAAGAGGTGATTTATTACTTTGTCTTCCCCAGGTATGGAGTGAAAGTGCCATTGAGGTCAGGCGATACTCTATTGTTCAATCCATTAGTATTACATTGCTGTTCGAATCCAAAATACGAAGGCTGTTATATTATGAGCGCATATGTATCTCGCAAAACTGTACTTAGAGCTAACCCTCTATAGTAATATTAAACAATAATTTTAAGTTAGTCATTACATTCACCCTTGCTACTCAATTGGAACTGCTGTCAGAACTATCGCTGTCTGAACTGGATACATAATATGAATAGATAATCAAGTTGATTTAAGGTTGGGGATGGGCAGGATTTGTAAGTTCGGTCTTTGACGAACGAGTTATATTTTGATTAGGGACTGGAAAGATTTGCACTGTGCAAAAATTGGTGGGTTTTTGCGTTGACGATTGAATTATATTTTGGTCGGGGGTCGGAAGAATTTGCACTGTCTTCAAATCTGTTGGGTTTTTTGGTTGATTACTGAGTTATATTTTGGTCGGGGATCGGCAGGATTTGCACTGTGTTCAAATATGGTTGGTTTTTTGGTTCACGATTGAATTATATTTTGGTCGGGGGTCGGAAGAATTTGCACTGTCTTCAAATCAGATGGGTTTTTTCGTTGATTACTGAGTTATATTTTGGTCGGGGATTGGCAGGATTTGCACTGTGTTCAAATATGGTTGTTTTTTTGGTTCACGATTGAATTATATTTTGGTAAGAGACTGGAAAGATTTGCAAAGTGTTAATTGGCGGGATTTGCACTGTGCTAAAATCTGGTTGGTTTTTGAATTGATGACTGAGTTATATTTTGGTTAGGGACTGGAGAGATTTGCACTGTGTTCAAATCTGGTGAGTTTTAGGGTTGACGATTTAATTATATTTTGGTTCGGGACTGAAAAGATTTGCACAGTGTTCAAATCTGGTTGGTTTTTGGGTTGATGGCTAAGTTACATTTTAGTCGGGGATTGGCAGGATTTGCACTGTGCTAAAATCTTGTGGGTTTTTGGGTTCATGACTGCGTTATATTTTGGTCGGGGACTGGAAAGATTTGCACTGTGTCTAAATCTGGTGGGTTTTAGGGTTGACGATTTAATTATATTTTGAGTCGGGACTGAAAAGATTTGCATTGTGTTCAAATCTGGTTGGTTTTTGGGTCGATGACTGCGTTATATATTAGTCGGGGACTGGCAGGATTTGCACTGCGCTAAAATCTTGTGTGTTTTTGGATTGATGACTGCGTTATATTTTGATCGGGAATCGGCAGGATTTGCACAGTGCTAAAATCTGGTGGGTTTTTGGGTTGATGACTGAGTTATATTTTAGTCGGGAATTGGCAGGATTTGCACTGTGCTAAAATCTGGTTGGTTTTTGAATTGATGACTGAGTTATACTTTGGTTAGGGACTGGAAAGATTTGCACTGTGTCTAAATCAGGTGGGTTTTAGGGTTGATGTCATTATATTTTGGTTAGGGACTGGAAAGATTTGCACTGTGTTCAAATCTGGTTGGTTTTTGGGTTGATGACTGAGTTATATTTTAGTCGGGGATTGGCAGGATTTGCACTGTGCTAAAATCTGGTTGGTATTTGGGTTGATGACTACGTTATATTTTAGTCGGGGATTGGCAGAATTTGCACAATGCTAAAATCTGTTGGGTTTTTTGGTTGATGACTGAGTTATATTTTAGTCGGGAATTGGCGGGATTTGCACTGTGCTAAAATCTGGTTGGTTTTTGAATTGTTTACTGAGTTATATTTTGGTTAGGGACTGGAAAGATTTGCACTGTGTCTAAATCTGGTGGGTTTTTGTTTTAGGGTTGACGATTTAATTATATTTTGGTTAGGGACTGAAAAGATTTGCACTGTGTTCAAATCTGGTTGGTTTTTGGGTTGATGACTGAGTTATATTTTAGTCGGGCATTGGCAGGATTTGCACTGTGCTAAAATCTTGTGTGTTTTTGGGTTGATGACTGCGTTATATTTTGATCAGGGAACAGCAGGATTTGCACAGTGCTAAAATCTTGTGGGTTTTTGGGTTGATGACTGAGTTATATTTTAGTCGGGAATAGGCAGGATTTGCACTGTGCTAAAATCTGGTTGGATTTTGGGTTGATGACTGAGTTATATTTTAGTCGGGAATTGGCAGGATTTGCACTGTGCTAAAATCTGGTTGGTTTTTGGGTTGATGACTGAGTTATATTTTAGTCGGGAATTGGCAGGATTTGCACTGTGCTAAAATCTGGTTGGTTTTTGAATTGATGACTGAGTTATACTTTGGTTAGGGACTGGAAAGATTTGCACTGTGTCTAAATCAGGTGGGTTTTAGGGTTGACGTCATTATATTTTGGTTAGGGACTGGAAAGATTTGCACTGTGTTCAAATCTGGTTGGTTTTTGGGTTGATGACTGAGTTATATTTTAGTCGGGGATTGGCAGGATTTGCACTGTGCTAAAATCTGGTTGGTTTTTGGGTTGATGACTGAGTTATATTTTAGTCGGGAATTGGCAGGATTTGCACTGTGCTAAAATCTGGTGGGTTTTTGGGTTGATGACTGACTTGTATTTTAGTCCGGAATTGGCAGGATTTGCACTGTGCTAAAATCTGGTTGGTTTTTGGGTTGATGACTGCGTTATATTTTAGTCGGGAATTGGCGGGATTTGCACTGTGCTAAAATCTGGTTGGTTTTTGAATTGTTTACTGAGTTATATTTTGGTTAGGGACTGGAAAGATTTGCACTGTGTCTAAATCTGGTGGGTTTTAGGGTTGATGATTTCATTATATTTTGGTTCGGGACTGAAAAGATTTGCACTGTGTTCAAATCTGGTTGGTTTTTGGATTGATGACTGAATTATATTTTGGTATGGGACTGGAAAGATTTGCACTGTGTTCAAATCAGGTTGGTTTTTGGGTTGATGTCTGAGTTATATTTTAGTCGGGAATTGGCAGGATTTGCACTGTGCTAAAATCTGGTTGGTTTTTGAATTGATGACTGATTTATATTTTGGTTAGGGACTGGAAAGATTTGCACTGTGTCTAAATTAAGTAGGTTTTAGGGTTGATGATTTAATTATATTTTGGTTAGGGACTGAAAAGATTTGCACTGTGTTCAAATCGGGTTGGTTTTTGGGTTGATGACTGTGTTATATTTTAGTCGGGGGTTTGCAGGATTTGCACTGTGCTAAAATCTGGTTGGTTTTTGGGTTGATGACTGAGTTATAGTTTAGTCGGGAATTGGCAGGATTTGCACTGTGCTAAAATCTGGTTAGTTTTTGGGTTGTTGACTGAGTTATATTTAAGTCGGGGATTGGCAGGATTTGCACAATGCTAAAATCTGGTGGGTTTTTGGGTTATTGACTGAGTTATATTTTAGTCGGGAATTGGCAGGATTTGCACTGTGCTAAAATCTGGTTGGTTTTTTAATTGATGACTGAGTTATATTTCGGTTAGGGACTGGAAAGAATTGCACTGTGTCTAAATCTAGTGGGTTTTAGGGTTGACGATTTAATTATATTTTGGTTAGGGACTGAAAAGATTTGCATTGTGTTCAAATCGGTTTGGTTTTTGGGTTGATGACTGAGTTATATTTTAGTGGGGGATTGGCAAGATTTGCACTGTGCTAAAGTCTGATGGGTTTTTGAATTGATGACTGAGTTATATTTTAGTCGGGAATTGGCAGGATTTGCACTGTGCTAAAATCTGGTTGGTTTTTGGGTTGATGACTGAATTTTATTTTGGTTAGGAACTGGCAGGGTTTGCACTGCGCTAAAATCTGGTTGGTTTTTGGGTTGATGACTGAGATATATTTTAGTCGTTTATTGGCAGGATTGGCACTGTGCTAAAATCTAGTGGGTTTTTGGGTTGATGACTGACTTATATTTTAGTCGGGGATTGGCAGGATTTGCACTGATCTAAAATCTAGTGGGTTTTTGGGTTTATGACTGAGTTATATTTTAATCGGGAATTGGCAGGATTTGCACTGTGCTAAAATCTGGTTGGTTTTTGAATTGATGACTCAGTTATATTTTGGTTAGGGACTGGAAAGATTTGCACTGTGTCTAAATCTGGTGGGTTTTTGTTTTAGGGTCGACAATTTAATTATATTTTGGTTTGGGACTGAAAGATTTGCACTGTGTTCAAATCTGGTTGGTTTTTGGGTTGATGACTGAGTTATATTTTAGTCGGGAATTGGCAGGATTTGCACTGTGTTCAAATCAGGTTGCTTTTTGGGTTGATGACTGCGTTATATTTTAGTCGGGGATTGGCAGGATTTGCACAATGCTAAAATCTGGTGGGTTTTTGGGTTATTGACTGAGTTATATTTTAGTTGGGGACTGGCAGGATTTGCACAGTGCTAAAATCTGATTGGTTTTTGAATTGATGACTGAATTATATTTTGGTTAGGGACTGAAAAGATTTGCACTGTGTTCAAATCAGGTTGGTTTTTGGGTTGATGACTGAGTTATATTTTAGTCGGGAATTGGCAGGATTTGCACTGTGCTAAAATCTGGTTGGTTTTTGGGTTGATGTCTGAGTTATATTTTAGTCGGGAATTGGCAGGATTTGCACTGTGCTTAATTATGGTGAATTTTGGTTGATGACTGAATTATATTTTGGTTAGGGACTGGAAAGATTTGCACTGTGTTCAAATATGGTGTGTTTTTGAGTTGATGACTGAATTATATTTTGGTTAGGGAATGGAAAGATTTGTACTTTGTTCAAATATGGTGGGTTTTTGTATTGATGACTGAGTTTTATTTTGGTCGTGGACTTGCAGGATTTGCACAGTGCTCAAACCTGGTGGATTTTTGGGTTCGTGACTGAGTTATATTTTAATCGTAGAATTTCTTACCATAACTTTACTGACACATACTTACAATACATACAATAACTACGTACTCAACAACTCCACAGGGCCCCTGCAAAGCACTAATAATCTTGAAAAGTCATCAGCATTCAGATGGTGGGTGCACAAAATTTTGAGAAGGAAGGATCGAATCCTTAAGGCAGCCAAAACAGCAAAGTATTGGTTGAAGACTCACAAATATGGTGTTGAATTACCACATTCAATCACACAAGCGCTGGCTATTGATAAGAAAACAGGCACTGATCACTGGGAAAGAGCAATTCATAAAGAAATGACCAACAATATGGCTGCGTTCGAATTTTCTGATGATGATGTTATTCCAGTCGGTCACAAGGAAATAACCACCCATATGATTTTTGACATCAAGCTCGGATCCCTCACAAGGAAGGCTAGATTGGTAGGAGATGGGCACAAGGTTCCTGCCATAGCAAAAGAGAATACATATTCATCTGTTCCCAGTCGCGACTCAGTAAGAATATTTTTCTTGCTAGCAGCACTGAACGATTTGAAGGTTCTCTCAGCAGATATTCAAAATGCATATTTGACAGCCCCAATAAAAGAGAAATACTTTCTAAGAGCGAGAGCTGAAGATGGCTTTCCTCCAGATCTTGCAGGAAGACCTTGCAAGATAGTTCGCGCATTGTATGGACTGCCAGTTGCAGGCGCATCTTTCAGATCATACCTCACACAGCATTTGAGAGATCTTGGATATTCCCCATGCAAAGCAGATCCGGATGTGCACTTACAAATTGAAACCAGGAAAGATGGATCCAGATACTGGGCAATGCTCATTGCCTATGTAGACGATATCTTATGTTCTGGTGAAGATCCAAAGTTCCAGCTTGAAAACATTGAACGAAAGTTCAAATTGAAGGATGATACGATCGAAGAGCCAACTCTGTATTTGGGAGCAGATATTGGAAAATTTTACTTTGAAGGTGATTCAAAACCAAGATGGTCATTATCAAGCACCAAATATACGGCGAAAGCTGTTGCAGCAGTCGAACAAGAGCTAGGAACTGAAAAATATGGCTACAAGTATCTACCAAAATATAAAAAATGTGTCGTAAACAAACGCAATCGGTCTTACGATCGATTGATTTAGTGAGTAAGATCATTGTTGCAGTTCAATTGGCCTTGCCGATTGAATCGACAGGTTAATTACTTGTCGGAAATTACTCGTCGTATCGTGTAATTTCAAGCATACAAAACACATGTAATTCTTAAGACACAAAACACACGCAAACCATCTTCGATCGGTCTTTTGTTTTACTGTATTATCAGGTTATCCACCGTGATATTCTCGTTGAATATCACATATGATTGTACCTTATCATGTAGAATTAGTACTAGGTTGTACGTAGATTTTAGGGCATGATAGTGTTTTAGAGTTGTTAATTCTTCGAAGAGTGAGCTGATGGGGAGAATTTCGCTAAGAGGCAATCCACATGGAATCATCAACGATCATTCACTCAGGAATAACCTTAAGAATAAGGTTATTTGCCCTTATGATTTTTCGTAATACGCCCGATTAGTACGTATGAATACGCCTTTACACGGTGAATTCTTTTCAGTCCCCTTCAGTCATAAATCCTCCAACCGTTAAGCGGCCGGATTCTATGACTTAACCTATTCATCGTTAGTCATTTGTTAGATACCAAACTTTATCCAGTCTACCATCAGAGGCCCTATCAAAAGAAATGGGGAGGCATTTTGCCATTCATTCTGGCTTGTACCAAGGCATTTTGCCCTGATCCTTGCCCGATTGATATATTGTTATCCATGGATCGAGATATCCATTTTCCTTTCATTCCCTGAATGCTTCAATCGAACAATTTTTTTTTTTTACCACATGCATCGAGAACAGTGTTCCCAGAAAACAGCGCCACTCATTAGCTTAGTAAACAAATCAGCAATATTTGTCGAACCTGGTTCCTTTGCAACTCGGATAATCCCTGCTGCAATAGATTCTCTGGCCTTGTGGTATGCAATGCTGTTATGCTTTTTCTTACATGGGCTTTCAGGTCGTGTAACATTTGTGACAACAGAATCATTATCACAATACACATTGGTGCTCCCATCAATTGGAACACCCATCATTCTCAACTTGTATCGTAGACCTTCAACCAATTTGATTGCAATTTTCAAAGCAATGATTTCAGATCCAAAAGTTGACGTTTCAACTGTTGTTTGCCTTTTGGAAAACCAAATGATCGGTGCATTATTAATGAAGATAATAACCCCGGTATGAGACCTTCTCGTTGCCTTGCATCCGGCATGATCAGCATCAACAAAACAACTCATCGTCACATGTTTTCCCAAAGCTTCAGGCATATCTGCTGGTATGACTTCAGCAGCACCAGGATAAAATTCAGACCAATCACATTTTTGAAATTTACTCTCATCGACGCTTGGTACAGTATCGTCAAAAACCAATTTCGACCTGTTGTACTTTTTCAAATATGCAAATATATGAAACAACTGATTCAAGTGCCCAATCCTTGCTTGTGCCAGATACCTTGACATCAGCGAGACTGGCATTACAATGTCTAGCCTTCCTAATTCACAAATCCACCTGAGGACTCCAATTAAACCTTGATAGTAGTTTTGCAATTCAGGATTCAATTCTTCTGATATATCAATTTCCGGTCGATAATCATGTGACAGCGGACTGGACGCTGATTTTGGTAGATACTTGTAGCCATATTTTTCAGTTCCTAACTCTTGTTTGACTGCTGCAACAGCTTTCGCCGTATATTTGGTGCTTGATAATGACCATCTTGGTTTTGAATCACCTTCAAAGTAAAATTTTCCAATATCTGCTCCCAAATACAGAGTTGGCTCTTCAATAGTATCATCCTTCAATTTGAACTTTCGCTCAATGTTTTCAAGCTGGAACTTTGGATCTTCACCAGAACATAAGATGTCGTCTACATAGGCAATGAGCATTGCCCAGTATCTGGATCCATCTTTCCTGGTTTCAATTTGTAAGTGCACATCCGGATCTGCTTTGCATGATGAATATCCAAGATCTCTCAAATGCTGTGTGAGATATGACCTGAAAGATGCACCTGCTACCGGCAGGCCATACAATGCGCGAACTATCTTGCAAGGCCTTCCTGCAAGATGTGGTGGAAAACCATCTTCAGCTCTCGCTTTTAGAAAGTATTTCTCTTTAATCGGGGCTGTCAAATATGCATTTTGAATATCTGCTGAGAGAACCTTCAAATCATTCAGCGCTGCCAGCAGGAAGAATATCCTCACTGAATCCCGACTGGGAACCGATGAGTAGGTATTTTCTTTTGCCACTGCAGGAACTTTATGACCGTCCCCTACTAACCTAGCCTTCCTTGTTAGGGATCCAAGCTTGATGTCAAAAATCATGTGGGTTGTTATTTCCTTGTGACCGACTGGAATAACATCATCATCAGAAAATTCGAACGCTGTCATATTGTTGGTCATTTCTTTGTGAATTGCCCTTTCCCAGTGATCAGTGCCTGTTTTCTTATCAATAGCCAGCGCTTGTTTGATTGAATGTGGCAATTCAACGCCATACTTGTGAGTCTTCAAGCAATACTTTGCTGTTTTGGCTGCCTTAAGGATCCGTTCCTTTCTTCTCAAAATTTTGTGCACCCACCATCTGAATGCTGGTGATTTTTCAAGATTATTGTTGACAGCATACTCAGCTAATTGCACTGGAAATGATTCATTCACATCGCTTAGCTTACACCATGATTCGGTGCCATCTTTCCAACTGGCGAGAATCCTCCAACCCCTAGTTGTCGGCTTATGGGTTTTCCTGCCATTTTTTGCTATGGTCGTGGCTTCATCATCAGTTAGTGCAGTGTTGTCGCATTCGTGATCAATGAGTTCATCTAGTAGAGTGAACATCCTTCCGTCATCATCAACAGAACTGTACAAACTCTCTGCAACAATATTTGCCGTGTATTCCTCTATGGTGCCATCAGGTAGTTGCAATTTGTACAGCCTCGTGTCTAGTATAGGATTCTCATTTCTGAGTCCTATCGGTCTGTTTTGCAAGTCACGCACTCTATCCTTGACAACACACCTGAGTCTCTCATCATTTCTTTCAATGATCACTTCATTGCCCAGATATTCATCTGGTTCATCAATATCTTCTACTGACGCTTCTGGTTCAGCCATTTCAAGTTTCAGATCAGGTGATTCTACTGGTTGATCCTCAAATAGCTCCATTTGAGGCTCCGGGTAGTTTTCCTGGAAAAAGGACGCGCTATCCTTCACTTCATCACCAATCTTGGATTCAATTGATTCGTCAATTGCTTCCATTCTTCTGAGGATATCTCTATCCCTCCATTCGAATTCCTTGACAGGCCTTATTGAATTTGTAGATATTGGTATTGTTGATTCAGTCAGGAGCCAAAAACAATCACCCCCACCTACCTTATTGCCACAAGGACCCAACCATCGTCCCAACCTTTCAACGCCTCGAGTAGAAGAATCACCTTTATCATAGTAAAACACAAAATCATACCATTCTGATGAAGTGTATAGTGTAATATCGGGCCTATAGCCATGGACCAATTCAAATGGAGTTCTCCCCATTGAAGAAGGGTTGCTTGATGCTGTTCCCTGCCTTATGTTTGTACATAGTTCACCACAAAATGACCATAATCGCCTCGGTGATTTCTTCTTCGCTGACTTGGTTGTGATTGCACTCCCAAGGTGTCCAATCGCTTGTTCTGCTCGATTTTGAAATGGGCAATGAGGTTGTATGAATGTCTGATGAATATGGTTGCGCTTTACAATTGAATTCCAGTGGGTCTTGTAAGTTCTTGGAGATCCTTGTTTGGGAGCACCGTCAGAAATCAAATGCTCTGGGATTCCAATTTCATGAATGAATGTTTTCAATCCTTGATGCGCTTGTGATTTATCCTGTATTGGTATAAATACTTCAAACCCGTTGCCATTTGTAAAGATCTGCGCACATTTCTCCTGTCTCATAATACTGGTTGTTCTAGCATGCCATGTATCAGTGTACCAGGTTCCTTGTGCAATCCTCTTGTTCCTGAAGCGCTGTGTAGGCAGCCTCTTCATCAATGGTAATTGCAAATACCTGAGCGCCTTCTGGGTTGTGACCTTCAATGTCTGCTCAGCTTTCTTGAAACTAATATTCCAAGTTTTGGCTAGGCGTTGACAGTCAACTTTGTTTGGACCCTCAATAGTTATCACTGACGGCCCCATTGATTTCTTCTATCAAGAGACCTTCTCTCAAGTGTATTGTCAATTTCTTGCAAGCTAGGGGCCTGTTTTGATTCCTCTTCATGAGCTTCCATGAAGTCAAATTCTGTATCATCAAACAAAAATTGGTCTACCCTTCGCGCGCTTGAAATATTGGTTACTGAAGAAATTCGATGAGCAATATTTCCATCTGTTGCAATTTGGCATTCAGTTAGCATTCTTCTGGTTGATACCTGATGTACTCTCATCAGTTTGCATTGCTGCATGACACTTGGATGCCTGTTGTCTAAGCTGGTCTTGGGGAGCATACCTGTAACATTACTTGCAGGTTCTGTTACAATCGAACTTGTATCCATGGCTTGATCCTCTTCGGTCGACATAGCTTGAAGGCTAAACTGGTCCCCTGAAATTGGATCTCCATTGTCAATGGCTAACTCGGCCATCCTGAACTTCAGTGAATGTGGATCCCAAGGGGTATCATTTGTTGCAATCAAATGTTGACATTCATCAAGCTCCATTCTTGTTGGCTTTCTTGTGGGAAAATATGAAATCACATTTCTCATACTCAGTTTGATAAAAACTTTCTTCGGATCATTATCTTCCATTGGTGTTTGAATTGTAATTCCATGCTTGGATCTTGGATCAAATTGACGTGGTGTCTCTTCAACAGAATTGAAATTGCAGTCCCTCACCTGATTTGGGCATATCAAGCTGTTCTTCAATTTGTTCCCAAAGTACAGCGCTTGATGGAACACTATGATATATACTTGGCCTGATGTTGGATTTGTCCATGCCGTAGCACAGCTTCCAATCGGGATCTTCTTGATGGGCTTGTACTCTTCAGAAAAAGGGGCAACATCAACATGTGTTGTGATCTGATCAGGATTCAGCAATACCATATTGCTTCCTGCCGCAGTAGTGTCTGCATGTGAATCTAGCTCACAGTATCCTTCTTCATTTTCACCATCATCAAAATCTACAGGAACATTCATCTTGTATAATGACCGGCTCACCATTGTTAACAATTTGTGTTCTAGTGATAGTGTCCGGTTATGATGTCATTTCTTAGATTTTGATCCAAAGCTATCACCTGCTCCTTCCTTTTCAGCATCTTTTGCCTTTTTGGTCTCAGCAGCCTTGAGATTTCTCTTCTTCTTTGCCTGTCTCATCTGGTAAAGCTCCTGGCGCTGTTCTTTTGACATTGTTTTATAAACACTTGTTGGATAGGGCTTGCATTCAACTTTTCCTGTAAATGTTCCAGTTGTTTTCTGCTTCTTGTTGCTGGTTGTGCCCACAGAATACACACTTCTGGAACCTCTTTTATGCTTCCCATTTGCAAGCTTCTTCAATCCAAGCCAATTGGTGAATAGAATCAAACATTCATTGAAGTTGTCACGATAGTCTTTGCTCTCATCAATTGCATCTGCTTTTGCAGCATCAAGCCGCTCATCACTGATTGAATTGATAAAATCCCAAACGAATCTCCTTTCATTGTGATTCTTTTCAAATCTCAGAATTGTTCCATGGAAAGCAGTCCAGTTTCGCTTGTGCTTGTTCCAGTCATAATTCTTAGCATTGCCAGTGTAATGTGAATCTTTCATTTCCTGATAGGTTTTGTTCAGAACCATAGTGATATTGGTATCAGTGTAAGCATGTTGCATCAATGAAATGAAAGCATTTCTGGCATTACCAGAGTTCAGAGCAGTGTTTTGGAAATGTGCCACATATTCCCAACCAGGACCTTTTCTCGTTGCATCACATAACAGCCTCCAGACGACGTTGTTATCCTCATCATACTGATGACCTGACAAAACACCGCACCTTTCATTGTAGTCACTCCAAGTTGGATAGGTATCTGTTGGACCTTGCCCGACTGTTCCAGACCTGGCTTCATCAGTAACATCTTCCTTCTCTTGGGGTCTTATGACATACAAGATTGGGAATCCCTCAGAGTTGAATCTGTATCTCAAGTTTTGTCGAAAGCCTTCCTCCCATTCTCTGAACTTCGTAAGGTCCTTTAGCTCAGGTGGGATTGATTTTTCCTGTGATTTCACACTTGATTCCATCATCTTGATTCTGAATTGCTGTAATTCCAGATTGTTTGGATTTGCTTTCCAGTCAATAGCCCTTGGCTTGACTCCAATCAATGGTTGATACCGGGCCCAATTTGCCCACGTGAGAAGCCTCGATGATAGTCTGTTACCATAGTGGATACTTTTTGGATTAGGACAGTCTGGACTGATAGATTTCAATCCATGCATAAACGATTTGATGCTTTCCTTGTTGAGGTCTGTAATTTCACGAATATTAGACATCCCTCCCCTCATCATTTCTTCAGCTGATTCGTAGTTGATACCAAAATCCATTAGGCTGCTCCTGAAAGCAAGCTGTTCTGGGTTCAGAAATCTACCATTGTTGAATCCCCTGATTTTTATCCTGGGTTGGGACAACCTTCTTCCCAGTCGTTCTGCTCTTGCATCCTTGGCATTTTGGTTTTCTTCATTGTCACTATTCTCACCATCCGGGTCCTCGCCTCTACTTTCTGCATCTCTTATTGTCCTGATCCTTTTCTTTACTTCTTGGTCGATGATTCTCTTCATGGTTGAGTTTGTTTCTGGGTCACCAAGGGCCCTTTCCATTACTTGCATGATTTTATCTTCAAACTCATCGTCATCTTCCCTACCTCCTCCTCTGTTGTTCTCATCAGAATCCTGTGGATCGTCCACTTCCATTTTTTCTTCTTCTTCTTCGCTGTTGTCGTTTGCTCTAGTTCGGACCATGGTGCAGAATTGTGTATTCTAATGGTCGGATGGTCGCTTTGAAGAGAGTTTTGGAGTATTCGGAGGATGGATGTTTGATGGACGTTGCGATCGAATATTCCATCGAAGGTGGTGTGTGTGGGAAGAGAGTGTAATTTAATTGAAGGATTGGATGTGAGATGGTTGGTAGATGTTGTATGACTGTTGATTCGCTTATCTATTTTGTATTATGTATATCCGGATCGAATTTTCGTTTCGGTTTGTATATACTTTTGTTCGGATCGAGTTTTCGTTCCGGTTTGTGTGAGCTTTTGCTTTTGTTGCAAATCAAGATTGTGAGCTTTCCTATCCTTTCTTGGGATTTGCTCATTGCGTATTTCTGTGGCGAAAGATTGTTTCCTGAGAATTTAGTGTTCTCTTTTCCTTTTGGATCTTTTGTTCTTCGAGATTTGGTGTTCTCATATCTTTGGATTTTCGTTTTCGTGCGGGCAGATGCTTCTTGCAATCTGTTCATTCGCAGATGCTCCTTGCAATCTGTTCTTTCCAATCTGTTTCACCACAGGATACTTCAGGCTCAATCTTCTGGCTCGCATCGTTTTTTGTTTTCAGTGAAAGATCAGTGTTCTCGAATATTGATTCCTTTCAACTGATGCCAACATGGGCGTTTCGTTCGGCTGAATCGTCCAGTCTCTTTTCCCTTGCTTGTTTGCTGGATCTCAAAACCCGGTGGAGCCACCACCTTGGTTCGGTTCTTTGGTCTCTTCTTTCAGGGAGACCGCCCTGGTGTTGGTCTATTCCAGGGCTCCACAAGCAACTGCCCCTTTTACATCCTTGAGGGTTGATGCCGGTAGCTGATCAGGCTAATCCGGATTAGTCTTTGAGCTCAACTGCGTTTCGTTTGGAAACGCCATTCGGTCCTCAGCATTGTAGGATGCTGGCCACAGCTCGTAGACGCTGTGGGTCTAATAAACTATAAAAAATGTGTCGTAAACAAACGCAATCGGTCTTACGATCGATTGATTTAGTGAGTAAGATCATTGTTGCAGTTCAATCGGCCTTGCCGATTGAATCGACAGGTTAATTACTTGTCGGAAATTACTCGTCGTATCGTGTAATTTCAAGCATACAAAACACATGTAATTCTTAAGACACAAAACACACGCAAACCATCTTCGATCGGTCTTTTGTTTTACTGTATTATCAGGTTATTCACCGTGATATTCTCGTTGAATATCACATATGATTGTACCTTATCATGTAGAATTAGTACTAGGTTGTACGTAGATTTTAGGGCATGATAGTGTTTTAGAGTTGTTAATTCTTCGAAGAGTGAGCTGATGGGGAGAATTTCGCTAAGAGGCAATCGACATGGAATCGTCAACGATCATTCACTCAGGAATAACCTTAAGAATAAGGTTATTTGCCCTTATGATTTTTCGTAATACGCCCGATTAGTACGTACGAATACGCCTTTACACGGTGAATTCTTTTCAAAAATCAGCATCCAGTCCACTGTCACATGATTATTGACCGGAAATTGATATATCAGAGGAATTGAATCCTGAATTGCAAAATTACTATCAAGGTTTGATTGGAGTCCTCAGGTGGATTTGTGAATTAGGAAGGCTTGACATTGTAATGCCAGTCTCGCTGATGTCAAGGTATTTGGCTCAAGCAAAAAAGGGACATCTAAACCAGTTATTTCATATATTTGCATATTTGAAAAAATACAACAGGTCGAAATTGGTTTTTGATGATACAGTACCAAGCATTGATGAGAGTAAATTCCAAAAATGTGATTGGTCTGAATTTTATCCTGGTGCTGCTGAAGTCATACCAGCAGATATGCCTGAAGCTTTGGGAAAACATGTGACGATGAGTTGTTTTATTGATGCTGATCATGCCGGATGCAAGGCAACGAGAAGATCTCATACTGGTGTTATTATCTTCATTAATAATGCACCAATTATTTGGTTTTCCAAAAGACAAACAACAGTTGAAACGTCAACTTTTGGATCTGAAATCATTGCTTTGAAAATTGCAATCAAATTGGTTGAAGGTCTACGATACAAGTTGAGAATGATGGGTGTTCCAATTGATGGAAGTACCAATGTGTATTGTGATAATGATTCTGTTGTCACAAATGTTACACGGCCTGAAAGCCCATGTAAGAAGAAGCACAACAGCATTGCATACCACAAAGCGCGTGAATCTATTGCAGCAGGAATTATCAGAGTTGCAAAGGAACCAGGTTCAACAAATATTGCTGATTTGTTTACAAAGCTAATGAGTGGCGCTGTTTTCTGGGAACATTGTTCTCGTTGCATGTGGTAAGAGATTTAATAAAAGGAAAATCAATCGTTTGATGGAATGTTCGATCGATTGTTCGATCGAAGTAACAAGTTGATTTTGTTCGATCATGGAATAAATCGATCTGCCATGAGCATTTCAAAATGGATAATTTGATCAATGAATACAATATATCAAACCGGCAAGGATCAGGGCAAAATGCCATGATGCAAGCCAGAATGAATGGCAAAATGCCTCCCCATTTTTTTTGATAGGGCCTCTGATGGTAGACTGGATACAGTTTGGTATTCAACATACATGACTCACGATGAATAGATTAAGTCAAAAGATCCAAACGCTTAATGATTGGATTTACGACTGAAGGGGACTGAAAAGAATTCACCGTGTAACGCGTATTCGTACATACTAAGCGGGTGTATTGCATGAAAAGTCATAAGGGCAAATAACCTTATTCGTAAGGTTATTTCTCAATGAATAATCATCGGCGCTTTTATGTGGATTGTCTCTTTACCGGATTTCCCCATCAGATCACTCTTCAAAGAATTAACAACTCTAAAACACTATCATGCCCTAAAATCTGTGTACAACCGAGTACTAATTCTACATGATAAGGTACAATTACATGTGATATTTCAATGAGAATATCACGGTGAATTATACGGTAACACGAAAGACCAAACGAAGATGGTTTGCGTGTGTTTCGTGTCTTATTTACGTGTGTTTTGTATGCTTAGAAATCGACACGACGATACGACAAGTAATTTGACGACGAGTAATTAACCTGTCAATCGGCAAAGACGATCGAACTGTAACAATGATCTTACTCACTAAATCAATCGATCGTAAGACTGATTGCGTTTGTTTGTTACGACACACTTTCTTTATTATACACGTGACCTCTTCGTTAAACAGTGTGCCTTCTTCTGGGTCCTAATGTTGGAAGTCTTCAAAAGTGATCTATCCGCATTGTGTGTACACAGCCATTATACCACCACACGTAATGGACGTCAAGCATACTTTGATTTTGTAAACCTCCACAGCGAATCGAAAGCCAAGGTATATGACAACTCGACTCAACTACAGGCGTTGCTAAAGTTGAATCTAAGCAATTGGAAAGAATCCAAAGTGAAATTCATCACACATTGGTTTGAGGAATTAAACCACCTCAAAAAGCTCCGTCCTCCCAACAAATCCCTTGAATACCATACTGCAAAATCAGCATTATGTCAGGCATGCTATTGCAACTTTCAGCTAAGTGAACAGTTTGCCAAAGTCAAGGATCCAGGTGGCACGAATAGCACCGTGACAGATGCAGTCGCTGAAGCAGCTGCTATTCACAAACTCAAAATCATGCTCCTACTCAAAGCAACTTGACTCAATTCCCAGTCCGCGATGTCGGCTCCTAAGTCAACAGTACGTGCACATGTTCACGACTTCTCATCTGGACAAAGTCAAAACCATGACGACTATGCTCTCCCTATCGAATTTGAAGGTGACTATCAAGACTATGCGGTATTCAAGGCTGGACGTACCCCTGACCCTACCACGCGCCTGCCCACAGGCATATGGAAGGCCCTATCACGTCAATACGTGAAGAGTTGGCTTAGTTTTTCTCCGGAAGGCAAGAAAATTGTGGCCGCATCGTTACGACATGATTTGCTCTCAAAGGATCAACCTGACCCTAACAATGTCAAGCCCATCACCCGGAAAGCATACCAACATGGACATTCTGTCTCATTCCTAGAAGAAGATACCTCGAACAAAGATGACCATGTCAATTCCTCAGCAGACCTACATCCTGCTGTAGAAAATGAACGTAGAGGCGTTTTCCATGCATCATTGGGTGTATACAAGTCTCAAACTTCTTCCTCCAAGGACCAAAGACCTCTCAAGTCTTCCGTGTCACCCACGCATCCCGCTCGATTCCTCTCCAAAACCCCTGACATTCGGTACAAAAAGGACGGTGACACTCAAATACCTGTGGGAACATCCTCTTATTCTGCCAATTTTCACCAATGGTATAATCCCGACGATGATCTGACCTTTTCACACGATACGTCGGACGTAGTCAAGTAACATCGCACACATATTGTGCCCACAAAGCTACGATCACTAATCCCGGTTTTGCCATGGTCAATCGCGGTGCAAATGGTTGCATCATCAGCAATGATGCATGCCTCATCTCCAAAGATATCCCACCACGATATGTCAATGTCACAGGCATTAACAATCACCAGGTACAAAATATTCCCATTGCTACATGCGGAGCTTATTCTATATCAAATAGAGGTCCCGTCATTCTCATTTTCAATGAATGTGCATATACGGGCCGACACCCTTCTATCTTGTCCTCCAGCCAGATGGAAGCATATTTCTCCACTGTTGATGACACATCCATCAAAGTGGGCGGTGGACAGGTAATCACCACCTCCGATGGATATGCACTGCCTCTTAGCATCCGGCATGGTTTACCATACCTTGCGATGCGAAAGTACACGACTATTGAGTTTGACACGCTCCCACATGTTATCATGACATCCGATAAGCACTGGGACCCATCTGTTCTCGATACCACAATCAGTGCAAAAGATGAACAATTTCTCCAGAAATATCCTCCTCAGCCGCAACAACTTCCATATACCGAATACGACAAATACAGAAACCCACGTTGCCTTGAAGGGTTAGATATCTCTGTGTCTCCTGGCTCTTCCACGGTCACGTCTCTCAGTTCGTATTCCAGCCACTCCACTCGGTCTCCCTTCCTCCCTATTGATGATCATGGAACCAGCGATTGCTCATTCTGGCTTACTCCTACCGACTACGTTCACCAGGAACGCCTTGCATGCTGTACTTCCCCTCCAATCTCTGGGACAGTCACTGCGTTTCCAACGGACTGTACTGCTAGTGATATTACACGTATTGCAGCTA
This sequence comes from Pseudo-nitzschia multiseries, assembly GCA_037355745.1. NCBI lineage: Eukaryota > Bacillariophyta > Bacillariophyceae > Bacillariales > Bacillariaceae > Pseudo-nitzschia > Pseudo-nitzschia multiseries. Next base: position 12,005,348 of record CM074782.1, on the reverse strand, counting down.
CGCCCCGTGAGCGATATCCCAACGAACATGATTACTTATCTCTGAATCCTTTCTTTTGTTGGGTTTCCACAGATCGCATCAAAGCTACGTTTGAAAACTCAACGCAATATGGTTCGTTAGCGATTAGTCCTGATGGAAACATTTTCAAACGTTTCCATTCCCCCCAACCGGCTATGAATGTTCGACCCTTCAATGATGACATACTGTCTGATGCTGTCTATTCAGATGTCCCAGCAATTGATGGCGGCTCCAAACTTGCTCAGATCTTCTTCGGCCGAAAGTCACATATCATACATGTTGAGGAAATGCGTACCACCGGCGATTTTCTATCATGCTTCCAGAACTTTGTTCGAAAATGGGGCAGGCCCATTTGCCTCCTTTGCAACCACAGTAACTACCAATCTAGTAAGAAAGTCACTGACTATCTCAAAATGTTATGGATTGGACTCTGGCAAAGTGAACCTTACCACCAACACCAGAATCCATTTGAACGGCGATATCAAACGTTCAAACGCATTGTCAATCGCGTCATGGACCGTACAGGCACACCACCACATCTCTGGCTGCTGTGCATGACATACGTTGCCGGACTCCTCAATGTTATTTCTGATCCTACTCTGTCAGACAAACAACCAGTCTTCATTGCTACCGGTACACTTGGCGACATCAGCGCATACACCAGTTTCTTCTGGTTCGAACCTGTTTATTTCAAGACCAATGACTCCCCTTTTGGTACCCAGTCTACCGAACGTCTGGGTCATTTTGTCGGCATTGCCAAACATGTTGGCAATGGACTTTGTTTCCGAATATGGGATCCAGTTACCAACAAATTGCTTGACCGGTCTGGTGTACGCTCTGCTCTTACGCCTGAGTCTCGCAACAAACGCGCGGGCCTATTCACTGATGATGGTTTCATCAAATGGTGTAAAGCCAAGGATTCCTTGCCCCGACTATACGCCACTGGTGACGCTCCAACATTCAAACATGGGGAGCATACCACTACGAGTAGCCCCATTGAAGATTCTACAACACAGGGCATCTCAGCTACTCCCCCTCCTGGCGTCTCACCTGCTGATTTCGACACCGCCACTCCTGCGGAACACGATGACACCACGCCATCTGTACCCACCGAGCAACCAGATACAACAACTACTGCATCTGGTAATCAAGCTATTCTTCAACCACCCGCCCACCCCTCGTTACTGAGCTTTCTTTATAAGAAGGTCAATGACAGCCCAAGCTGGTCCCCTTCTCCACTCCCTAACAACTATGGGGAGAGTTTTGATGGTCCTCCTACGACACACATCTTCAGCAAGACCCCCGATGGCGTTCTCCTTACTGAAGATGATTTTGATCCACCGGAGCTAGCATACTTTAATGTTAGTGACGTCACAACTCCACACACCAACCCCGCTACTCCTTCAGTAGACCCATCACAGGTAGTTGTTACCGACAAAGAAGGCAACGCACGATTTGACGATGATGGCAAACCAATTACCATTCCTACGGTCCCGATTGCCGATCTACAAGGACGATCCTTCCTTGTAACCAACCTCGATGGCACTTGGAAGCGTCTTACCATCGTCGATGTAGAAGACAGTCTTGAACGCAACAAAGACTTCATCAAGTTCAAGTGCAAACACTCTGATGACGAACTTAACAATATCATTGCATACAATGATGTCATGAATTACATCCATTGTGATTCAACCCAAGAAGACGGCAAACTTTGGTCATTTCGCCGCATCCTAGGACACCAAGGTCCGCTGGATAACAAGCATCCTCAATACAAAGGTTCCAAGTGTAACCTTTGGATTGAATGGGAAAATATGGAACGAACATATGAACCTCTAGCCAACATTGCGGCTGATGACCCTGTTACCGTTGCAAAATATGGGAAAGACAACAACTTGCTTGACCTCCCAGGTTGGAAACGCCTCAAGCGAATCACCAATCTAGCACGACGAACCAAGAAACTTGATCGACTTGTGCATCAAGCCAAACTTTGTTCTTTCTGTACCACTCCACAGTACCAATATGGATTCAAGGTACCTCGTAACCACGAAGAAGCCCTCCAATTTGATCAAGCCAACGGCAATCACAAATGGGAAGACGCCACCACTCTGGAAATGGAACAGCTCAATGAATACAATACATTCATTGATAAAGGTGTGTACAAGACAAGCTCCATCCCACCCGGGTTCCAACAGATCAAGGTGCACATGATATATGCTGTCAAGCACGACGGTAGACACAAAGCTCATCTTGTTGCAAACGGTAATCTCACTGAGGCCCCCATCCATAGTGTTTATGCCAGTGTCGTATCTCTCTGTGGTCTACGTATGTGTCTATTCCTAGCTGAACTGAGCAGCTTAGAAGCATGGGGTACCGACATAGGTAATGCCTACCTGGAAGCAGTTACCTGCGAGAAAGTCTGCATCAAGGCAGGTCCCGAATTTGGATTGCTGGAAGGTCATCTATTGATCATCTACAAGGCCTTATATGGCCTCAGATCTTCAGGCAAGTGCTTTGGTGATTTACTCGCAGCTTGTCTTATTGAACTCGGCTTTGAAAGATCCTGCGCGGAACCGGAAATCTTCCTCAAGCCTGGAATGAACAAGCATGGGGAACGTGTATATGAACTCATATGCACATATGTCGATGATCTTTGTCTCTGCATGGCAGATCCCAATTCCTTCTTAGAAATATTGCAGTCGTCGCCATATAACTTCAAACTGAAGGGATCCGGACCTATGAACTTTCATCTAGGTTGTGGATTTGAGCGCGACGAGCATGGTGTTCTCTGTATGAATCCCATCAAGTTCATCAAAAAGATGGAAGCATCTTATGAACAAATGTTTGGATGCAAACCTAGCACCAAGTTCCAGTCACCCATTGCAGAAAACGATCATCCTGAATTGGACTCCTCAGCCTTTCTTGAAGAAACTGGTATACAGAAATATCAAAGCATGATCGGTTCACTCCAATGGATCATCGCCATTGGACGTTCCGATGTCCAAACAGCCGTGATGACACTCTCAAGTTTCAGAGCCCAACCACAAGATGGGCACCTTGAACGTGCCAAACGTATCTATGGATATATCTCCAAGCTTAGACATTTTAAAATGAGATTCCGCGTGGAACCCCCAGATTTTATATTGACTAAACCAGACACCATCGATTGGTCCAACACTGTCTATGGGGAGCATTCTGAAGAGCTACCCAGCGACGCTCCTGCACCACTTGGGAAGACAGTAGTGTTGACACACTTCTATGACGCCAACCTCATGCATGATATTCTCAGTGGTAAGGCTGTAACCGGCATCCTTCACTTCGCGAACAAGACTCCCATAATGTGGTTCTCAAAGAAACAGTCTACTACGGAAACGGCCACCTTTGGAGCTGAATTCATTGCAGGAAGAACTTGCATTGAGCAGATCGTTGATCTACGCCACTCATTCCGATACCTCGGAACACGAGTCCATGATATCTCCTACTCATGGGGTGACAACAAAAAAATGATTCAAACGTCAACCTTCCCTTACGCAAGGTTGCATAAGCGTCACAACATTCTATCGTTTCACTACGTACGGAGCATGATAGCGAGAGGTTTCATTTTAATGATGCACATCCCAGGTAAGGATAACTGTGCAGATATTCTCACCAAGCATTGGGGACACTCAGTTGTGTATCCATTGCTCAAGCCCATCTTCCACTTTTGCGGGAATACCGGGGACCTCCTCCAAGACAATGGAAGCATCATGTAAACGTGATGACCTTTCACAAGGAAACATGGGGAGTATTAAATTAGTGCTTTGCAGGGGCCCTGTGGAGTTGTTGAGTACGTAGTTATTGTATGTATTGTAAGTATGTGTCAGTAAAGTTATGGTAAGAAGTACTCATACAATAACGCGTACAATTTCTACTAGTAAAAGATAATTCAATCGTCAACCCAAAACCCCACCAAATTTGAACACAGTGCAAATCTTTCCAGTCCCCAACCAAAATATAACTCAGTCATCAACTCAAAAACCCACCAGATTTGAACACAGTGCAAATCTTCCCAGTCCCTAACCAAAATATAAATCAATCGTCAACCCAAAAACCCACCAGATTTGAACACTGTGCAAATTCTGCCAATCCCCGACCAAAATATAACTCAGTCATCAACCAAAAACCCACCAGATTTGAACACAGTGCAAATCTTTCTAGTCCCCAACCAAAATATAACTCAGTCATCAACCCAAAAACCCACCAGATTTTGAACACAGTGCAAATCCTGCCGATCCCCCGCCAACATATAACTCAGTCATCAACCCCAAAACCCACCAGATTTGAGCACAGTGCGAATCCTGCCAGTCCCCGATCAAAATATAACTCAGTCATCAACCCAAAAACCCACCAGATTTGAACACAGTGCAAATCTTTCCAGTCCCTAATCAAAATATAACTCAGTCATCAACCCAAAAACCAACCAGATTTTAGCACAGTGCAAATCCTACCAATCCCCAACTAAAATATAACTCAGTCATCAACCCAAAAACCCACCATATTTGAACACAGTGCAAATCTTTCCAGTCCCTAACCAAAATATAATTCAATTGTCAACCCAAAAACCCACCAGATTTGAACACAGTACAAATCTTTCCAGTCCCTAACCAAAATATAATTCAATTGTCAACCCAAAAACCCACCAGATTTGAACACAGTGCAAATCCTGCCAGTCCCCGACCAAAATATAACTCAGTCATCAACCCCAAAACCCACCAGATTTGAACACAGTGCAAATGCTGCCAATCCCCAACCAAAATATAATTCAGTCATCAACCCTAAAACCCACCAGATTTGAACACAGTGCAAATCTTTCCAGTCCCTAACCAAAATATAATTCAATTGTCAACCCAAAAACCCACCAGATTTGAACACAGTGCAAATCTTTCCAGTCCCTAACCAAAATATAATTCAATTGTCAACCCAAAAACCCACCAGATTTGAACACAGTGCAAATCCTGCCAGTCCCCGACCAAAATATAACTCAGTCATCAACCCCAAAACCCACCAGATTTGAACACAGTGCAAATCTTTCCAGTCCCCAACCAAAATATAACTCAGTCATCAACCCAAAACCCCACCAGATTTGAACACAGTGCAAATCTTTCCAGTCCCTCACCAAAATATAATTCAATTGTCAACCCCAAAATCCATCAGATTTGAAGATAGTGCAAATCCTGCCCATCCCCAACCTAAAATTAACTCAATCATTAATAAAAAAACCCACCAGATTTGAAGAGAGTGCAAGTCTTGCCAGTCCCAGCCCAAACTATAACTCAGTCAAATTTTTTAAATATTTCAAAAACAACTCCACCAATTACGAGCGTACCGGTACCTATCTTTTTTGCACCTCGGGTTTACGATTGAATCGTTCGTGGGCGCTTGTACCTGTAGAACCTTCTAACTCCCTCTGGAAGCAAAGTTATGGCAGTAGCAAGATTGGTCTCCCCTATTAAATTCCTTTCGTGACCAGAAGTACCAAAGCTACCAGATGGTAGATATCCTATTCGTACGAATCAATGAGTCCCGTATCAATCTAAGTAATTGATTCCCACGGCGCATCGATTCCCATCGCGCATCGACGGTGAGCAATCTCTGTTTTATAGTATTGCCATTGTTCTACGGTGAGCAAACTCTGATTTCATAAAATATCACACGAGCTACGGGAGCAATTCCTGACCTTAATGATAAACATATCATGAAGTCTTCCTAACGGAACAAGAGAAGAAAACCGTTGGCGTGTGATTCTCACACAATACATATACATGCATACAGATATATATGGTCAACGATCAATACATGTACGGAAATAATCAGCGAGTAATCTCATCACTACGCAACAGCAGTTGCAACGTATTCATCTCAATAAAAGAGATATCTTGCATTTCGGCAAGATTTCACTTTATCTCATACTTTTAACATTCAACTGATTTATATCCCAAAATTCACACTAGTTGCTACCAACTACTTGTAATCTACATACTAAGGTCTGTCTCGCTGCAATCTGAATAAGTCACAGCAAGAAGAGATCCGGCGTTTCCCTAGCTTCGCCTGTAGTCCGATTATCCGTTGCCGAAAGTATCCAAACATGATTGTCACGCGTAGAGTACATTCGTACGTCTACTAACACACTAACGCAGCGTTGCTGTTCTTCAGAAGCCTTTGAATCAGACTCTCAACAAATCGGATTCAGAAGGAAAATAATAGATTAACAGTCGCAAGCTCTAAGACGGCTTGCACACAAAGAGGAACAAGAACGGACCTGAATACAATCTCTACGCTGGCATATGCCAATCGCACACCGTACACGAAGCAGTTCTCATTCCCAGTCACCGCGCAATTCTCTCGGAGGATCGGAACCGTCACAGATGCCAAACATACCGGCGGTGCCCGGCAATGTATTTGGAGGCGAAGAGAAGAATGACGCCGAAGTTACTACTGTCAACCACTTTCCCAGTTTTGATACTGATATGAAGAAGATACTCGTATCCCTACTCAGCGTAACAAGTGAAGCCAATAGTAAACTGTGTTTAGCCCTCAAGGAAGGCAGATTATGCCAGTGGAATGCATTCCTTGATGCACTTATCGAACCGGATTTTGCACGCGAGCTTACCTACACTGAAGGAGGTCTACCAACGCATATCCCTCGATCCGTTCAAAGGAACATAGAAGCACTTGCGGATTTTGCTATCGATCTACAAGAAGACGATGTCGCTCTAGCAGAAGACTTGAGAACTTGGAAGGATGTAAAATCATATACATATAAGGAATTCCAGCCATTCTGCAAAGAGCGTGCCCAACGCATGCGTAACGAATCTGCTCTGAACCCACCGCCTCCTCCGGCGAGAAGTAACAAAAAGTCACCTCAGCAGGTAAAGTACGAATCTTGGTGCTGAAAAGCACGGGACGAAAAGTCCTTTACACCCCTCACAAATGACTCGAGATTTGAACACTGGCTCGTTGGTTTCAAGGCTAAACTCGAGGCATACGACATCGACACAGAGACATTCCTTGATGAAACTTGGCCTCCAGCTGCACTTCAGGGTTATACACGTGATCTTTTTGTCAAACAGTGTGCCTTCTTCTGGGTACTAATGTTGGAAGTCTTCAAAAGCGACCTTTCTGCATCGTGTGTACATAGTCATTCTACCACTCGTGATGGACGCAAAGCCTACTTCGATTTCGTAAACCTTCATAGCAAATCAAAAGCCAAGGTATATGACAATTCGACTCAGCTACAAGCGTTGCTAAAGTTGAATCTCAACAATTGGAAGGAATCCAAAGTGAAATTCATTACACATTGGTTTGATGAATTAAATCACCTCAATAAGCTCCGTCCTCCCAACAAGCCCCTTGAGTACCATACTGTTAAATCAGCATTATGCCAGGCATGCTATTCCAGCTTTCAGCTAAGTGAACAGTTTGCCAAAGTCAAGGATCCAGGTGGGACGAATAGCACCGTGACGGATGCGGTCGCCGAAGCCGCTGCTATACACGATCTTAAAATCACGCTTTTACTCGACGCAACTCGACTCGATTCCCAGTCCGCGATGTCTGCTCCTCGGGCGACTGTACGTGCACACGTTCATGATTTTTCCTCTGAACAAAGCCAAAACCATGACGACTATGCTCTCCCTATCGAATTTGAAGGAGACTATCAAGATTATGCTGTATTTAAGGCTGGGCGTACCCCTGACCCTACCACACGGTTGCCTACAAACATATGGAAGGCCCTGTCACGTCAGGACATGAAGAGTTGGCTTAGTTTTTCTCCGGAAGGCAAGAAAATTGTGGTCGCATCGTTACAACACGACTTACTTAACACGGACCAACCTGACCCCAACAGTGTCAAACCCATTACCCGGAAGGCATATCAACATGGACATTCGGTATCATTCCGAGAAGACGATACTTCGACCAAAGATGAGCATGCCAATTCCGCAGCAGACCTACATCCTGCTGTAGAAAATGATCGTAGAGGTGTTTTCCATGCATCCTTAAGTGTATACAAATCAACAACCTCTTCATCCAAGGACCAGCGACCTCTCAAGTCTTCCGTGTCACCCGTGCATCCCGCTCGATTCCTTTCCAAAAACCCTGACATTCAGTACAAAAAGGACGGTGACACCCAAATACCTGTAGGAACATCATCATATTCCGCCAATTTTCACCAGTGGTACAATCCTGACGAAGATCTCACCTTTCCTAATGATAGCCCAGTAACGTTGTACACATACCGCATACACAAAACTACGGTTACTAGTCCTGGTTTTGCCATGGTCGATTGCGGCGCAAATGGTTGCATCATCGGCAATGATGCGTGTCTCATCTCCAAGGATATCCCACCACGATATGTCAATGTCACCGGCATTAACAATCACCAGGTACAGAATATCCCCATTGCTACATGCGGAGCATATTCCATATCGAACAGAGGCCCTGTCATCCTCATTTTCAATGAATGCGCCTATACAGGACGGCACCCTTCTATATTGTCCTCCGGCCAGATGGAAGCATATTTTTCCACTGTCGACGACACATCCATCAAAGTGGGCGGTGGACAGGTAATCACCACCTCCGATGGATATGCACTGCCTCTTAGCATACGACACGGTTTACCATACCTTGCGATGCAAAAGTATACGACTGTTGAGTTTGACACGCTCCCACATGTTATCATGACATCCGATAAGCATTGGGACCCATCTGTTCTCGATACCACGATCAGTGCAAAAGATGAACAATTTCTCCAGAAATATCCTCCTCAGTCACAGCAACTCCCTTATGCCGATTACGACGAATATGGAAACCCACATTGTCTTGAAGGACTGGATATCTCTGTGTCCCCCGACTCCTCCACGGTCACGTCTCTCAGTTCGTATTCCAGCCATTCCACTCGATCTCCCTTCCTTCCTATTGATGATCATAGGGCCAGCGATCGCTCCTTTTGGCTTACTTCCACCGACTACGCTCATCAAGAACGTCTCGCATGCTGCACGTTACCTGAAGCCTCTGGGACAGTCACTGCCTTTCCAACAGATTGTACTGCCAGTGACACTACACGCATTGCGGTTACGCCCCGCGAGAGATACCCCAACGAACATGACTACCTATCCCTGAAACCTTTCTTTTGTTGGGTTTCCACCGATTGCATCAAGGCCACATTTGAAAACTCAACTCAATATGGTTCATTAGCGGTTAGCCCTGATGGAAACATTTTCAAATGTTTCCATTCCCCCCAACCGGCCATGAATGTTCGACCCTTCAATGATGATGTCATGTCTGATGCTGTCTATTCGGATGTCCCAGCAATTGATGGTGGCTCCAAGATTGCTCAGATCTTCTTCGGCCGCAAGTCACATATTATACACGTTGAGGAAATGCGTACCACCGGCGATTTTCTATCTTGCTTCCAGAACTTTGTTCGGAAATGGGGCAGGCCAATTCGCCTCCTTTGCGACCACGGTAACTATCAATCCAGCAAGAAAGTCGTCGATTACCTCAAAATGCTATGGATTGGACTCTGGCAAAGTGAACCTTATCACCAACACCAGAATCAATTCGAACGTCGATACCAAACGTTCAAGCGCATTGTCAATTGCGTCATGGACCGTACAGGCACACCACCACATCTATGGCTACTGTGCATGACATACGTCGCAGGTCTCCTCAATGTTATTTCTGACCCTACGCTGTCAGATAAACAACCGGTCTTCATTGCTACCGGTACACTTGGCGACATCAGCGCATACACCAGTTTCTTCTGGTTTGAACCTGTTTATTTCAAGACCAATGACTCCCCTTTCGGTACCCAGTCTACCGAACGCCTAGGTAACTTCGTCGGTATCGCCGAACATGTTGGCAATGGACTCTGCTTCCGAATCTGGGATCCCGTTACCAACAAGTTACTTGACCAGTCCGGTGTACGCTCTGCTCTTACACCTGAGTCTCGCAACAAACGCACAGGCCTATTCACTGATGATGGTTTCATCAAAAGGCGTAACGCCAAGGATTCCTTGCCCCGTTTATACGCCACTGGCGAAGCTCCAGCATTCAAACATGGGGAGCATACCACTCTGAGTAAACCAATTGACGCGTCTACACAACCAGGCAACTCAATTCCCCCTAGCGTTTCACCCGCTGATTCTGACACTGCCGATGACACCATACCATCTGTACCCAACGAACAACCAGGTACAACACCTCCCGCATCTGGCTCTCAACCTATTCTTCAACCACCCGCCCACCCCTCGTTACCGAGCTTTCTTTATAAGAAGGTCGATGACAGCCCCAGCTGGTCACCTTCTCCACTCCCTAACAACTATGGGGAGAGTTTTGATGGTCCTCCTACGACACACATCTTCAGCAAGACATCCGATGGCGTTCTCCTTACTGAAGATGATTTTGATCCACCGGAGCTAGCATACTTTTATGTTAGTGACGTCACAACTCCACACACCAACCCCGCTACTCCTTCAGTAGACCCATCACAGGTAGTTGTTACCGACAAAGAAGGCAACGCACGATTTGACGATGATGGCAAACCAATTACCATTCCTACGGTCCCGATTGCCGATCTACAAGGACGATCCTTCCTTGTAACCAACCCCGATGGCACCCGGAAGCGTCTTACCATCGTCAATGTAGAAGACAGTCTTGAACGCAACAAAGACTTCATCAAGTTCAAGTGCAAACACTCCGATGACGAACTCAATGATATCATTGCATACAATGATGTCATGAATTACATCCATTGTGATTCAACCCAAGAAGACGGCAAACTTTGGTCATTTCGCCGCATCCTAGGACACCAAGGTCCACTGGATAACAAGCATCCTCAATACAAAGGTTCCAAGTATAACCTTTGGATTGAATGGGAAAATATGGAACGCACATATGAACCTCTAGCCAACATTGCGGCTGATGACCCTGTCACCGTTGCAAAATATGGGAAAGACAACAACTTGCTTGACCTCCCGGGTTGGAAACGCCTCAAGCGAATCACCAACCTAGCGCGACGAACCAAGAAACTTGATCGACTCGTGCACCAAGCCAAACTACGTTCTTTCCGTACAGCTCCGCAGTACCAATATGGATTCAAGGTACCTCGTAACCACGAAGAAGCCCTCCAATTTGATCAAGCCAACGGCAATCACAAATGGGAAGACGCCACCACTCTGGAAATGGCACAACTCAATGAATACAATACATTCATTGATAAAGGCGTGTACAAGACAAGCTCCATCCCACCCGGGTTCCAACAGATCAAGGTGCACATGATATATGCTGTCAAGCACGACGGTAGACACAAAGCTCATCTTGTTGCAAACGGTAATCTCACTGAGGCCCCTATCCACAGTGTTTACGCAGGTGCCGTATCTCTCCGCGGCCTACGTATGTGCCTATTCCTAGCAGAACTCAACGACTTGGAAGCATGGGGTACCGACATAGGTAATGCCTACCTGGAAGCAGTTACCTGCGAGAAAGTATGCATCAAGGCAGGTCCCAAATTCGGATCGCTGGAAGATCACCTGTTGATCATTTACAAAGCCCTATATGGCCTCAGGTCTTCAGGCAAGTGCTTTGGAGACTTACTTGCAGCTTGTCTCATCGAACTCGGCTTCAAAAGATCCCGCGCGGAACCGGAAATCTTCCTCAAGCCTGGAACGAACAAGCATGGTGAACGTGTATATGAACTTATATGCACATATATCGATGACCTATGTCTCTGCATGGCAGATCCCGATTCCTTCTTGAAGGTATTGCAATCGTCACCATATAACTTCAAACTGAAGGGATCCGGACCTATGAACTTTCACCTAGGTTGCGGATTTGAGCGCGACGAGCATGGTGTTCTCTGCATGAATCCCATAAAGTTCATCGAAAAGATGGAAGCGTCTTACGAACAAATGTTTGGATGCAAACCTAGCACTAGGTTCCAATCACCCATTGCAGAGAACGATCATCCCGAATTGGACTCCTCAGCCTTTCTCGAAGAAACTGGTATACAGAAATACCAAAGTATGATCGGTTCACTCCAATGGATCATCGCTATTGGCCGTTTCGATGTACAAACAGCCGTGATGACACTCTCAAGTTTCAGAGCTCAGCCACGAGATGGGCATCTCGAACGTGCCAAACGTATCTATGGATATATCTCCAAGTTTAGACATTTTAAAATCAGATTCCGCGTGGAACCACCCGATTTTATATTGACTAAGCCCGACACCATCGACTGGTCCAACACCGTCTTTGGGGAGCATTCTGAAGAGCTACCCGACGACGCTCCTACACCGCTTGGAAAGACAGTAGTGTTGACACATTTCTGTGATGCCAACCTCATGCATGAAATTCTCAGTGGTAAGGCTGTAACCGGCATTCTTCATTTTGCGAACAAGACTCCCATGATGTGGTTCTCGAAGAAGCAGTCTACTACAGAAACAGCCACCTTTGGAGCTGAATTTGTTGCAGGAAGGACTTTTATCGAACAGATCGTCGATTTACGCCACTCATTCCGATACCTAGGGACACGAGTCCATGATATCTCCTACTCATGGGGTGACAACAAAAAGATGATCCAAACGTCAACCTTCCCTTACGCAAGGTTGCACAAGCGTCATAACATTCTATCGTTTCACTACGTACGGAGCATGATAGCGAGAGGTTTCATTTTAATGATGCACATCCCAGGTAAGGATAACTGTGCAGACATTCTCACCAAGCATTGGGGACACTCAGTTGTGTATCCACTGCTCAGGCCCATCTTCCACTTCTGTGGTAATACCGGCAACCTTCTCCAAGATGATGGAAGCATCATGTAGAGCGTGATGACCCTTCACAAGGAGACATGGGGAGTATTAAATTCCTTTTGTGACCAGAAGTACCAAAGCTACCAGATGGTAGATACCCTATTCGTATGAATCAATGAGTCCCGTATCAACCAAAGTAATTGATTCCCACGGCATATCAATTCCCACGGCGCATCGATTCCCATCGCGCATCGACGGTGAGCAATCTCTGTTTTATAGTATTGCCATTGTTCTTCGTTGAGCAAACTCTGATTTCATAAAATATCACACGAGCTACGGGAGCAATTCCTGACCTTAATGATAAACATATCATGAAGTCTTCCTAACGGAACAAGAGAAGAAAACCGTTGGCGTGTGATTCTCACACAATACATATACATGCATACAGATATATATGGTCAACGATCAATACATGTACGGAAATAATCAGCGAGTAATCTCATCACTACGCAACAGCAGTTGCAACGTATTCATCTCAATAAAAGAGATATCTTGCATTTCGGCAAGATTTCACTTTATCTCATACTTTTAACATTCAACTGATTTATATCCCAAAATTCACACTACTAGTTGCTACCAACTACTTGTAATCTACATACTAAGGTCTGTCTCGCTGCAATCTGAATAAGTCACAGCAAGAAGAGATCCGGCGTTTCCCTAGCTTCGCCTGTAGTCCGATTATCCGTTGCCGAAAGTATCCAAACACGATTGTCACGCGTAGAGTACATTCGTACGTCTACTAACACACTAACGCAGCGTTGCTGTTCTTCAGAAGCCTTTGAATCAGACTCTCAACGAACCGGATTCAGAAGGAAAATAATATCCCCATGTAACCTTTTTGGTGTTGAAAATTCTTAGTACCCAAATGCACTAATTAGGTGGTGACACACAAACTATGACAGATAACTCACTTCTGTTTCTTTCATGATTCATCTCATCCATAACAGGAACAATATTCATGGTTCAATCACACTAAATATCTGATTTTTTTTTTTAAATTGCAAATTAGTGTGTATTTTTTCTCCAAATCCAGTACCCCAATGCACTAATTAGGTGGTGACACACAAACTATGACAGATAACTCGCTTCTGTTTCTTTCATGATTCATCTCATCCATAATAGGAACAATATTCATGGTTCAATCACACAAAATATCTGATTTTCTATTTTTTAATTGCAAATTAGTGTGTACTGTCTATGTGGTACTTGCATTACTACTGGTAGTAGTACCTGTAGTAGTACTTGTACTGCTTGGCATGTACTTGATGGTCTGTCCTTTTTCCGTTTTTATGGTCTGTCCTTTTTCCTTTTTTATGGTCTGTCCTTTTTCCTTTTTTATGGTCTGTGCTTTTTCCGTTTTTTTTGTCCGTCCTTTACCCCTTTTTTTGTTTTTATGGTCTGTCCCTTATCCGCGGCTGGCATGCGCGCGCGTGCGCGCGCAGGCATAGCCAGAATAATCAGGTAAAAAGCTGCTATTTTAATTACATTAAAAACATCTGGTTCTTTTGGGTTGATGACTGAGTTATATTTTGGGCGGGGATTGGCAAGATTTGCACAGTATTCAAATCTGGTGGGTTTTGGGGTTGATGACTGACTTATATTTTGGTTGGGGACTTGAAAGATTTGCACTGTCTTCAAATCTGGTGGGTTTTGGGGTTTCGATTCGTACGGTATGAGAAACGACGGGCCGATGATGACGACGATGAGAATTGTATGATTTTTATCTGTATTCAGGTTAAATCTTATGGTTACTTGCAACCAAAAAAATGAGAGTTTGCTACCATAAAAATGAACGCGTCTCATTTCCGTAAATAAATGTTTGGCTAAGCTTTTTAGCGATTTTTAGTCGTAGCGTTTGTACCAAGTCTACTTGTTAAAAACAGATTTTTTAATATTTCTACGTATTTCCCCCCCCCCCCCCCCCCAAACCCCCCCCACATAAACTCCGTCTAGAAGGTTACGTTGTCAACTCTTAGGGTTAGTGTTAAACGTTCAACTAACAACTCCACCAATTCCTTTCGTGCCCAGAAGTACCAAAGCTACCAGACGGTAGGTATTCTATTTGTACGAGTCAATGAGTCCCGTATCAACCAAAGTAATCGATTCCCCCGGCATATCGATTCCCACGGTGCATCGATTTCCATCGCGCATCGACGGTGAGCAATCTCTGTTTTATAGTATTGCCATTGTTCTTCGGTGAGCAAACTCTGATTTCATAAAATATCACACGAGCTACGGGAGCAATTCCTGATCTTAATGATAAACATATCATGGAGTCTTCCTAACGGAACAAGAGAAGAAAACTGTTGGCGTGTGATTCTGACACAATAAATATATATATATATATATATAAACACAGATATATACGGTCAACGACCAATGCATGTACAGAAATAATCAGCAAGTAATCTCAGCACTACGCAACAGCAGTTGCAACGTATTCATCTCAATAAAAGAGATATCTTGCACTTCGGCAAGATCTCACTTTATCTCATACTTTTAACATTCAACTGATTTAAATTCACACTAGTTGCTACCAACTATCTGTAATCTACATCACTAAGGTCTGTCTCGCTGTATCTGAATAAGTTCACAGTAAGAAGAGACCTGGCGTTTCCATAGTCTCGCCTGTAGTCCGAGTATCCGTTGCCGAAAGTATCCAACCACAATTGTCACGCGTAGAGTACAATTGTTCGTCTACTAACACACTAACGCAGCGTTGCTGTTCTTCCGAAGCCTTTGAATCAGACTCTCAACGGATTGGATTCAGAAGGAAAATAATAGATTAACAGTCGCAAGCTCTCAGGCAGCTTGCATAAGAAGAACCGCCGCAGCCAATCCGACAGCAGATACATCGATACCTACGATCGATAGCTCGCTGATCTGATTACACACAAGAATCAGACTCCCAACGGACCGGATTCAGAAGGAAAATAATACTTCCCCCAGCGATGCCTTTGAAGTGCCTCTCGGTGCTCCATCCAGCGTTGCTGCCATCTTCCTCCTCCGTGCGACAGACACAGTTTGCTTCTGATCATGGTTAGGATCTCTCCATTGGGGCCTGGTGGGAGGTCCCCCAACTCTCTTTCCCCCCTGGATTCATCCAGTCCTTCTTCCTCCTCCTCATCTCCTCCTGTTTCCCGCCTTGTACAGTCTGATCTTCATGGGGACATCCTTGTTGCTAAGGATGCTGATGATTTTGGCCATCCCTTTCCCCAGGCTCCTTCCTTCCACTCCACCCTCATTACCTTCCAAAATATTGGTCCCCAACGGAAGTCAGCCTTCATGTCTCGCTCTCATCACAACTCTCGGCGAGTTGCTCAAAGTAAGGCTGGGGTTGCTATCTACGCTGAGCATTGTCTGAATGAACCTAAGCTTCCCCTCTGTGACCTTTTCCACTCTCGAATCAAACAGGAATACCCTTCCAGTTTCACCTACCTTCTTGCTAGCAACAAGCATGAGGCCTCCACCGGTAATTGGCGCCTCCCTGGTCGTACGGGTTTTACCATTGATCGGCTCTTTCATTCTCACAAGCTTACCCATGGGGCTGATCCATCTGGGCTTGGCCGGTGGACCTTTGTCAGGTGTCAGGGCAGGGCTCAAGCTACAGTTACCATCTTTTCTGCCTACTGCCCTGTAGAAAATGACAGGGACCTTGGCTCTGTTTAAAACCAACACTGTTGCTACTTCCAGGCTGCAGAGGATCTTCCCTGTCCCAACCCACGCATCCTCTTTTGACCTCACGTCACAGCTGCCCTTCAGGCGTGTTTAGAGGCTGGTGACTCTGTCATTGTAGGGATTGACCATAATTCTGATGTCCGGTCTGATGGTATTTCCGCTGAGCTCAAAGCACTTGGCTTCAAGGATGCCATCTTCACTACACACCCTTCAACTTCCCCGCCTGCTACCCACAATAGGAATACCACCAGGACTCCCATTGATGCCATCTGGGCTACTGAGCATGTTGATGTCTTCCGAGACGGCTACTGTGCATTTGATGGTGCGTAGTAAGGCATGGCCTCTGACCATCGCTTGCTCTTGATCGAAGTTTGTAATGGCAGCATCATGGACAAATACCTTCCACCTCCTGTGCGATCCTCTCTTCCTCGCCTGAAATCTTCCCACCCTCATCTTCGGCAGCGCTATCTCAAGCGAGTAAAACATGCTTTTGCTAGTGCTGGTGTGTTTGCCCTTTGGACTATGCTTGAGCATCTGGTGGTGCTGTATTAATCTGGTGATACTACTGTGCGCGGCACTCTCATCACCACCTATGATGTCCTCCGTGCCACCTCTGCTTCCATCCGGCTGTCTGTTGAACAACATCTTTGCCGGCTTCGCACCGGCATGATCCCTTGGTCTCCCAAGCTCCAAGTCTACCGTGACACGATTTCTGGAGGCAGATCGTGCAGCTTCCGCAAGGTGTCTCCACCAGTCACACCATTGTGAAGCGCTTGGCATGCAAGCTTTCCTTATACAACGGAGAACACTGTGACCTTGTCACTGCTGTCCTCCATTTGAAGCAAGTCTACAAGCAATACCGCGCCATAAAACTTCTTGCTCCTTCTTGGCGTGACTCCTTCAACCAAGGCTTGGTGGATGCCCTTCTTACTGACGGCAAGCCTCACAACCAGAGTGCCACCCAGATTAGGGCACGCATGCGACGTGAGCAGCTCCAACAGGATCTCGGGCTTACTGCCCGCTCTATCCGCGGTCGTCTTCATAAGACTGCTGTTCTGAAGGCTGTTGCAGTTGGATCTGATGGCAATGAACAAGTCTTGGAGTCTCAGTCCGCTATGGTGCCAGCCATGGCTGCCTCCAATGTTTGCCGTCAGCAACAATGCCTTGACACTCCCTCTATGTCTCCCTCTTTCATCCAGGCCTTCAGTTATTTGGGAACTGGACCTTCCTCAGCTGAGGTCCTTGCTGGCACCTACGTTCCTCCTCCAGGAACTGACCCGTACCTGACTGAATTCCTTACTTGCCTTCAAGTGCCTGCTGCTATTCAGTTTTTGGCTCCCTTTGACTATTCTGTTAGCCCTGCTGACAATGCTGCTGCCTGGAAATGTCAGAAGGAACGCACTGCTGGCGAGCCTTCTTGCCTCAGTTTTGCCCACCATAAATCCTTTGCTTTGGACACACAACTGAATTCCTTTGACACCTTGATGCGGACTGCTCCTCTGCTCGCTGGCTTCTCGCCTTCTGCTTGGCAGGTTATCACCGATGTTGAAATCTTCAAGAAACCTGGAGAATACCGTGTTGACAAGATGAGACTCATCCAACTGATGTCGCCTGAGTTTCAGATCAACAACAAGATGATTGGTAAACGTATTCTAGCTCATGCCAAACACGCCAATGCGGTGGCAGTCGACCAGCATGGCAGCCGGAAGCATCACAAAGCCATCAACACCTGTCTCAACAAGAAGCTTATTTGTGACGTTCTTCGTCAGAAGCGACGCTCCGGGGCGGTTGCAATGAATGATGTCAAGGGCTGCTATGATCAAATTTCCCATCCCATTGGCAGTCTCACCCTTCAGAGCTTTGGGATTCCAGCTCATGTTTGCAAGGTTCTACTCTCCACTCTCCAGCGTGCCACCCATCACATTAAAACTGGCTTTTGCCGGTCCGGTCCTGTGTATGGTGATGAACCTGTTCCCCTAAGTGGGATTGGGCAAGGCAACGGTCTTGGCCCTACTTTGTGGGCTCTGGTTTCTACCATCCTTTTCCGGATGATGCAGAATGCAGGACATGGGGTGCATCTACTCACCTCCCTATCCCTTCAGCTTGTTTCTATGGTTGGTTTTGCTTTTGTGGATGATACCGATCTTTTCTGTGCTGGTGCCTCCTCTACTACTTCTGGTGAGGCTCTGGCTGTTGATTTCCAGGCAGCTTTAGATTGCTGGGCTGGTGGTCTCATTGCTACTGGTGGCGCTATTGAACCTGCTAAGTCCTTCTGCTACTTGATTGATTTCAAGTGGACTGGTTCTGGTTGGGACTATCGCTCTGTTGATGAAATGCCAGGTGTTTTCGCCATCACTGACAAATCTTGTGTCCAGTCCCCCCTTGATCGTTTTGAGGTTGATCATGCTGACAAGACTCTGGGTGTCTACATTTCTATGGATGGCAATGAGGAAGCTCAAGTTGCTCACCTGCAGTCCCAGTCCCAGTCCTTTGGATCTCAAATGAGGTCCTCCAAGTGTGAGAAGAACACCTCCATCTACACCTTCAAGTACTCATTTATGAAGTCCTTTGAATACCCCATGCCCGTCACTCAGCTCAGCGCTTCTACCTGGACCTGAATTCTCCACCCCACTCGGGTCCCAGTGCTCAACAAGGCAGGCATATCTTGCAACTTTCATCGCAAGGTCTTCTATGGTCCATCTTTGTATCAAGGCTTTGGCTTCATTCACCCATTTCTTCTCCAAGAATTCAGCCACATTGCTACTCTGTTTCAGGAATCTTTTCGTGTTTCCCAGACGGGCCATATTCTCAGGCTTACAGCTGAAGCCTTTAGGCTTGAACTGGGGCTCCCTTTCCATCTTGGCATTACCCCCTACCAGCCTTATGCATCTTATATCACTCCTTGCTGGTATAAGCATGTGTGGCATTTCTTTTCTATGCACCCAGTGAGTTTGGTTGAAGACTTTCCTACACTTCCTCTGCTTCGATTGAATGACTGCTAACTCATGCAAGCTTTTGTCAATGCTGGCTTCTGGGGCGCCAAACTGTCCCTTCTGAATCTCATCCGGATGTCTATCCAGGCCGTCTCCCTTGCTGATATCTGCACTGCGGATGGCACAAGGCTTTCTCCAATGGCCTTCCAGTTGCAGTCCTCCAACCATCTTCGCAACCATCTTGACTGGCCTTGGTGCCCCCCTCCATGGCTTCTCCCAGCTCGTCATCTTTGGCAACGCGCCCTTCAGAAATCATTCTTACCACCGTTGGCCTTGCCCTCTGACAGAGCCCTCCACCCCTCCTTCCACCTGGGGCATTGGCTGTCCTCAGAGTCTTCCTCTGTGTGGCCTTGGTTTTTGTGTCGTTCTACTGACAGGCTCTTCTTCAAATGTCCCACTGGTTGGAAGGTTGGTTCTTCACAAGGCCGAGGCCGCTACAGCTTCACTACTACCATCCTTTGCGCCAAACCTACCAGTGCAGACACTCTTGTCTTCCTCCTGTCCAGTAGGAATGTGTTCCGGATTGTAAGTCCATCTACCTTTGTCTCCCATCCACCAGATGATGATCCCTTGACCTATAATCCTTTTGCGTGTCTTCCTGCCACCCCAGAGGATGCCTTTGATGCTCTCTGCGCTTCTCCCCGAGTCCTTCTCCATCAATACTCCCTTCCCCAGGATGGATGCCAGGCCCTTGCAGATGCCATTTTGAGTGGCTCTGCAAGTGCTGTCTGTGACAGCTCTTATGACCCCATTCTCCTCCGGGGTACATCTGCCTTTATCCTCTCCCCCAACACCTCCTCCAAGTCTCCCACTGTGTTCCTCACTGGATCTAACCTTGTCAGTGGCTCACCTGAAGATCAGTCTTCCTACCGGAGTGAATTGGCTGGCATCATTGGTGTCCTCACCTGCTGTATGGCTCTGGTGGACCTCTATGATGTAGCCTCCGGCTCACTCACCATTGCCCTTGACGGGGATACGGCTCTTAAACAGGCTCAGGGTTCCTGGCCCTTGTCTATTTCTCAAAAATCTTTTGACTATGTCTATGTCATTTGCAATATGATCTCTGCTCTTCCGATCACTGTCACATTCAGGTGGGTTCAGGGTCGTCACGAGGGTCTTTCTCTCGACTGGTGGGCCCTTCGCAATCATCAGGTTAATGGCATGGCCAAGGCATTTCTATCCTTGAATCGTTCCTCTCCCTACCATTATCCCCGGCTTGTGTTTGAGCCCTGGGCTCTCTCACAGAAGGGTCTCAAATGCTCTCGCTTTTACAGAGATGCCTTGCACATTCTTATTTCTGGCCCTCCCCTGCTGCACTATTGGCACACTCACCATGATATCTCCATTCCACCTCAAGTCTCCAATTCCATCCTATGGTGTGCTCATCATTCTGCTTTCAAGCGCCTCCCTCCTGGTATGCAATGGTGGTTTGTCAAGTTTGCTTTGGGTTGCATAGGTGTTGGCACTCAGTTACTCCATTACCAGCACCAGGATTACTCCAGATGCCTGCTGTGTACCCAGGACGAGGAGAAGGTTTCCCATGTGCTCTCATGTGCAGACCCCGGTGCTGTCAGGCACAGCTTGTCTTCCTTTCGGGGGCCTTTGCAGCAGCACCTTACCTCTGAGCTTACAGAACCTTCTCTGGCTCTTGCCATTGTGGATGTTACCACTAGGGTTTGTCAAGGTAGGCGTATTCACCCATCATCATACTCCCCTGCCATTGCCTCTGCTGTAAGGTCTCAGCGTCATAATGGATGGCACAACTGGTTTCTTGGGAGATGGTCCCCCCTCTGGCATCAGATTCAAGCTGAATACTATTCTTTGATTGGTAGCAAGTGTTCTCCTCGCTATTGGGCCACTGCAGTGATTCACCAATTTTTCCTCACTTGTTGGGATCTCTGGACGTACTGGACGTACCGGAACCAACGGCTCCATGGTACTGGGGGGTTGCTTGAGGCTGAACAACACCAATCTCTCAATGCTTCCATTTCATCTGAATTGGCCATTGGCTTAGCTGGTGCTCTGCCTCAATCTCACTCACTCCTCCAGATTCCCCTCCAAGTGCTCTGTGGTTACACTCTTACTGCCAAGCGTCTGTTGTCGGCGAGAAAAATATGGACATCATGTCGGCATCAAATTCGATTGGAAAAGCTGACAAAACAAAACAACGACCGAGGTGCGGAATACGAGATACGAATACTCCAATGATCAAGCGGTAGAATCAAACGCACCTCCACTACTTGGAATCCTTAAGTGGTAAAAACAATATCACCTAAGGCTACAAACAAAAGAGGATAATCGGTTAGAAACAAGAAATATCCAAAGACCTGAACAGTAAGTAAACACTTGGAATCCATAAGTAGATTCAGAAGAATATACTTGATATCCCGTGAGGAAGCTACTTATTGCAATCAAGAAAATCAATACCGTTTCCGGATGGGCCTCATTTGTCTACCCACTCTATGAACAAGCATACGCCCCACCGGATAAGAAATACTTAACCTCGTAAAAGACCGATACAGTAAGACCGACACGACGCTAATACAGCAACAGCAACAGCAACAGCAGTATCGGTACGATGAAGATAACAGTAACAGATAACCGGGGAAGATCTCTACCAAGCAAAATACAGCAGAGAGCCCCGATACAGTGAAAATACATAGTAAAAATAAGAGCCTCTCTCTGAGCTCACTTCTCTTTAAATTTAAACATCATATACCTTTGGTTGATTTTTAGAGTAACAACAGGTTATAGAGCCCTTATAACTCACACGTTGGCGTATACTTTAAGAGCCTATCTCCGCCCGATCAGCACCTCCACTGACCGGTCACAGCCAGAGGACATTGCTGTTGAGCGATAGGCCTTCCCCCCAGCACAGAGATTGTTACGCGAGCCCGCTGTTGAGCAACTCCCTTCCAATCTCCCCCTCTCTCCGACGAACGTTCCTTAAGTCCTTTCTTCGGTTAATTCTCCGGTCATCGACGCTTCTACTGCCGACACCGGTTATTTCTTTCCGTTTCCTCCGGTCATTGATTTCTTTCTTCCGATCCTCCCTCCAGTTCTCTTTCCGATTTTGTGGTCCTCAATTCCCGTCTCCCGGTTACTTCTTCGCCTCCCTCCGGTCATCGCCGCTTCTACTGACGCCGCCGGCTATCTCCTTTCGGTTTCTCTGGTCATCGTCCCTCCTACCGGTTAATTCTCCCTTCGCATCTTCGGCGGGCCTCTCCGATCATCGGTTATTTCTTCGCCCGTTTGGTCATTCCTCCGACGACCAATCGCTCCATTGTCGTTCGATACTCAACGACCGCATCGCTTCTCCGTCGTCGCCTTTTTTCTTTCTCCTTCCCCTCCTGCTTGTGAATCAGGGGGTGTATCCACTGCTTCTACACACAGTTCTTTGATAATCCACAAGCAAGCATGGCCAATCTCTTTGATTGGAATGCGATTGAAGGCATTTGCTTCAAATTCAAGGGCAATAGCCCATATGATGAACAATTGAACACCCTATATTCAACTATCCTTGACAATACCAACACAGAAGACTTATTTGTGGAGAGCACCACAACGGACGCTAAGGTGCTAGCCCCTGCTATGATGACCAATCTACGAGGCAGTGTTGTCAACGCTATCGCCTATCCTCTTCCCCAATTAACAGAGCTCCAGAAAGGTCACATCACACAACTACCATCTGGTTGCGCTGTATACTACATTGCACCAAATGGGGACTCCAAGAAAATGAGAGGTCCTGTTGACTTAGAAAAGGCTGCTAAGGAAGCGCTCGCGAACCACACAGACGACTCCTCAAAACCATCCATTACCATTGAACTCCTAATCACAACTTGGAAGTTTAAACCCACCTGGAAAGCCCAACAAATTGACAAGATTTATGAAGGTGCCACACAGGCTGATTCAGATGACGAAAATGCCACACCTCCAATCCCAGTACCCGCAACAGCAGGTACCGACATGCAACAATTGACCACCCTACTACAACAACTGGTCAACAATGGCAACAACATCAGCAACAACAACAGCAGCAACAATGCTGGTGCCAACCATCAAGCAACACTTGACCTTCCATGGAATCCAGCCACCTTACCCCCACCAGTTAAGGAACGATACTATAGGAAAGAAGAATTCCTCACCAGAGATGACATAAAAGACTTCCCAATCACCTACACCGACTCCTCGGGAAATGAAACAATTGTCAGGCAAAACTAATACCTACACAATCTAGGCAGTGGGAGAAATGACCAGCGCCTGATCACTAGAAGTGGTGACTGCTTTGATCTAACCAGAGCCTCTGACAAGTCAAAGGAAGCAGCTAAAGACAAACTCTTTCTCTCAGGATTTCCACAACTAAAGGATGCGTCCCACCCGCAGGTTAGGAAATGGTACAGAGAAATCACAGCTCATGCACAGCAACACCATATCTATGTCCATCCATACTACCTCTACAGGCGCGAAACTGATCACCTCAGAGGATTTACAATTGGTGATAGTCTTCCACACGATCTACCTTCAAGATATGAATTGGCCATCAATGAATGGGGCAATCTCATTTACACCGCACTCAGAACTGACAAAATCATTCCTGATTCATGTGCAAGTATGAAGGCCACCATTCAAAGCTTTGAAGGGGGACAGGGATACAAAGCTCTATACACAGTCATTGCTCATACACATCCCAACTCCAAAAGGCCATCCAATGCAGGCAGAATGGTCAGAAACCCCCCAAATCAGGATGCCGGTGAATCACTTGAAGAATACTACTTCAGGTACAAGGATTACTTAAGATTTAGAGTGTTCCTCCAAAATC
>CM074782.1:11120123-11361712 GCA_037355745.1 Pseudo-nitzschia multiseries | reverse complement strand
GCTTTGACGACACTACGCCCCATGGATTTAGAGGGTAAAGAAAGTAATGACAATGCCAATATAACTGTGGGTACGGAGAAGACACTTGAAGGAAAAATGGAGTCAAAAAACAATTTCTGTCATGGTAGAAACAGCAATCGATGACAATGGTAATGCCATGTGAATGTCCGGCATTGTTAAGGAAACAAATTTAGAATATTGGACAGGACACGGTGAATTACAAAACGGTGGGGGGGGGGTGCAGGGGGGGGGGTTGCAGAGACGACAACAATTTCTGGTAATGACGCAACAGCAACAACAACAGAAATTGATGTGACGACAAATGAGACAACCTTCACCGGACGATCATAGATTTGTTAAAAGGATGTCAGATAATCAAGAGACAAAGAATAAAGGGAAGCCAATCGGTTCAACAGAAAAAAAATGATCCTCTATCAAAATACAACAAACCCAATCTAGTGGAAATTAGAAAACTATCTAAGAAAAGCAATCGCATGATGTCTGGATTATGCAGTTATATCTTTCATGATAATGACAAGGAAATACCATATGCGATGCCAACTTCGGTGATGGGTTTCATATGTAAATGTGGGCAAGTTATGGGCCATGCAAAAAAAAGCAAGTAAAAAACAAAAAAAAAAAAAAAAAAAAAAACACTTTACAAACTGCCAATCCATGGAAGACACACTGTCCCAAAATTTGCATACCAGATGAAAATGAATTATAGAGGCTGAATCTCGATATGCATGGTATTACAGAACAAGCTTCAGTGAAATTGAGTCTTAAACAAAAAACATTTGCCTGTATCTGTGGTGAGATCATGGAATAACAGCTTTTTCCACTCATGCTAATGCCTGTCAATTTGCTGCAGAGTGCGTCAAGGAATTTGATTGAGGAATGCTACTCCTCAACCATTGAAATCTATGACAAATGGATCTTTTTTCTAATGATGTTTTGCTTGAAATTCTCAACCCAATAATTCAATATCTTACAACGCATGAAATGTGAAAGAAATGAAAGATCCCCATTTGTTACTATGACGTTTGAACAAGCTGCGTTTTATGTGCCAAAACTTGAAGATCCATTGTTTGCTACACAATTGCAAATTGTTGATAGCATCCAAGCCAAAATTATGAAACATTGGATTTTTTCAAGTCATTGTTTCTAAGGCAGGAAAGCAGATCATTCCGCACACCAATACAAGCATTCAGATATGAGAATGCATCTGTCTTTCAGTCCAACGCACCTAGCACTTCTTAAACCGGCTGGAAAAAGTTTTGTGATAAAACTGGTTTGAGATGCGTCATATGGTTTCTTTGTTAAAATTTATTGAAGAAACCACTATGAAGATATGTGTTTTACCACGAACAATTCCAAAAGAGAAATTCAAATATTGGAAGGTTGCTACACCTAGCCTAATAATCACTGAAGTACGTGGTGATCAGGCCATGCACTTAGATTTGATCGGGACATCGTTTTTTGAAAAAACAATTTGGAATGCTGCTTACAGGAGGGCAGAGTACAACAAAAGTGGTTGAACCAAGTCAAAAAGAAAAGGTTGGTTATAGAACAGCATTGATCTCATTCAGAAAGGTTTATCATCTGTGTTCGGGCTTTGAATTGGATAAAATATTCCAGATTCATTTTTTTCAGAAATCAAAAAAATATGGGAGAAACGGAAGAAGCCTTGGATGAATATTTTCAAACAAGCATTTGGTGATTTATTCAGGATTTTTTTTTTTTTATTCATGGTGAACGTCATGTCCAATGCGACAAAAATGAATCGATTACACCAAATCTGCTCGAAAATTTTGAATTCAAAGCAGCCAGACTCGTACGGTTGTCCTTTGCTGTCTTTTTCTGAAATTCCAGGAGGAGTAATCCACGCTGGTAGTGGTTCATCCATAAACACGATCCGTATTTTGCTATTTTTGGACTGCATATAACAAGACAAAAACAAAACAGTATGATGCTGGTTTACAGGTTACACTTCTGCAGAATATGGTTATGATTGGCAGAGTCTGTTTGAAACATATTGATGATTTGGACAAAGAATATATGATTCATCTACTCTACTATGCATATTACGTTTCAGCAGAAGCTTACAAGCCTACAGCCTCTGGAATGTTTGCAAGTCAAGGCAATTTTTCTGAAGTGCACACACTTGTTTCAAAATTTCACATTATATGTGAATGTGAATCAGATGCAGAGAAGAATCAAAAAATGACTGAATTGCTTTCCACCTATACTAAACGTTTGTTCAAGGTTCAATATCACCGTGAAGCAAAAAAACATTAAAAAAAACTATAAGGAAAATTAAGTTATTTTCCCCACGACCCCCTTTTTTGGGGGGTCTAATACGTGCAAAAAGACAGATTTACATTAAAAAAATTAAAAATTTGTTTTGTTAGATGTTAATTTCTCATTCCCTCTATGCTTTGAATTCATTTTGTGCGCGAGACATGCTCACACATACATCACATGCACATACATGACACGTGCCCCACGCATGGTATATTGGAAGACACATGTTGAATAGTTTTTAGAGTACTTTTCACATCATAGTATCTTCAATTCGTTCATCTTAAATCAATTCCATTACTATGAAGTCCCAGGTTTGTGAAAAAATCTTTATTTTATTATCTATGATTAATCCAATTGACCTATTGCAAATTCCAAGGCAATCTTGTTTCATTGTTTTTTTAATCTATCACAACAGTGTCAAGTCCCAGGTTCTCAAAATCGTTTGACAGGATAACGTAGAATTAGCAGGCAAACAATCAATTTGGAATTACTTCACACACTACTGTGTGGTTTTTGAAGGTATTTTGGTCCGTGCATTACCACTGCAATTTTTGCACACTTTTTCACGATGAAAAACCCATCCTAATCACGATATAAAAAAACACTTCAAATACAGCAGCATCTAATCAATCATTCTTTTCAATATGGCGCAACGAGAAAGGCTGTAAACTCCATTGATGACTCTAAGAAAAAGACTACCACTGTCACCAGAAAACCTCCATCTCCAGTTAAAAAAGAGAAAATCATTAAACCTAGAAAGTTGAGCAGCCCACGAAAGTATCAGCAGAATGTGGTAGAAGTTTTCAAATTTTGCACGGATGATAGAATGATGGGTGCACAGCTTCTTAATGTTATGGGTGAAGCTGGTTTTTGCGTTTCCTGTGTTGAAAGCAATCAGAGAAGGTAATTTGAACAAGTATCCTGAGCTAGGTCCTGATCATTTTGATGTGAGATGCACGGAAACTCTTATTCTGAGGGAATCACATGACGCTAACAAAGCTCTAAAAGACACACCCACCAGCAAATATGGACATGTTGCTTTTGTTGCCTTCCTAATCCTGACAGATACCCTACCATTGAAACAGAGACTATGGAAGAATTCAGAGATTTGATCGTCAAGATTTTTTGTTAGTGAAGAACAGAAAGATGCCGAAAAAACATTTCTTCCATTTTCTCCAACTCATATCAAAATCCCAAACAATGCTCCTCCTAATAGTTCCATTGACAAAATATTCAAGGATGATAGTACACATGCAATCTTTGAAACCTATCATTGTCCAGAAGAGGTGAAGGGTAAAAGAACAGACTCCAGGAAGAGAAATATTCATACATCCGTGAGATGATTTGTGGGACATCTTTACACGCAAAAACAATGGTGAATACAGCTACTATGCAACACGCTTTGTTGGCTTTCCTGTAGGACAGAACTATCAGGATTGAAGTATCATCTCCAGATTAACAGAAATCATGTTAATTACAAAGGGTCAATGCCACGTTATCAGAAGATTATCAGATTTTACCAAAAAGAATTATCGCATCAAAAACAATTGACATAATCGCATACCATCCCAAAAGCAATTACATAACAAATACAAAAAAAAACATATTATTCATCATCTTTTTCTCAACTGTCATAAATTGGAAAAATCTAAATCAGCAAAGCATAACATTTGTGTACAAAAACAAAACATAATAAGTCTATTTCCCGTACCAAAATTATAGAGATTTGAAGACAGTGCAAATCCTGTCAATCCCGGACCAAAATATAACTCAGTCATCAATCCAAAAACTCAAACAGATTTGAAGACAGTGCAAATCCTGCCCATCCCCCCGACCAAAATATAAGTCAGTCATCAATAAAAAAACTCACCAGATTTGAAGACAGTGCAAATCTTTCCAATCCACGACCAAAATATAACTCAATCATAAACCCAAAAACTCACTAGATTTGAAGATAGTGCAAATTCTGCCCATCCCCGACCAAAAATATAACTCAGTCATCAATCCAAAAAATTCACACCAGATTTGAAGACAGTGCAAATCCTGCCCATCCCCGATCAAAAAGAAATCTCAATCATCAACCAAAAACTCACCAGATTTGAAGACAGTGCAAATCCTGCCCATCCCCCGACCAAACTATAACTCAGTCATCAATCCAAAAATTCACCAGATTTGAACACAGTGCAAATCTTTTCAGTCCCTAACCAAAATATAATTCAATCATCAACCAAAAACAACCAGATTTGAACACTGTGCAAATCTTGTCAATCCCCGACCAAAATTTAACTAAATCATCAACCCAAAAACACACCAGATTTGAAGACAGTGCAAATCCTGCCCATCCCCGACCAAAATATAACTCAGTCATCAATTCAAAAATTCACCTGATTTTAAGTCAGTGCAAATCCTGCCCATTCCACGACCAAAATATAACTCAGTCGTCAATTCAAAAACTCACCAGATTTGAACACAGTGCAAATATTTCCATCCCCGACCAAAATATAATATAACTCAGTCATCAACCTAAAAACTCAACAGATTTGAAGACAGTGCAAATCTTTCCTTGAAGACAGTGCAAATCTTTCCAGTCCCTACCAATCCTCGACCTAACATTAACTCAGTTGACTATCAAAATATTGACCAGATTTGGCCCAAATTTATGTTTCAGGTACGTTAGGCAAGCAAATTGGAAATGTTTTCAACTATTTCAAATCTACATGGCTCTGAGTATCCCGTTTCTTACCTAATATCATTGATCATTTTCACTACAATATTCTGAAACAGGTTGATAATGCTTGTGACAACTCATGCCATTCAAAAAGCCTATGAAGAGGCATTTAAAGCAAAAAATAAATTGATTACTTTTTCTCAGGGAAAGTTCAAAGCAAAAGTTTGCTGTATCTGTGACAGATTCATAAGAAACAGGTGATGAAAAAAAACTTGACTTTAGTTCTCTAGCACATCCATATGTTAGAGATTATTTTCACAAGAAGAAAATCAAGTGGGACAATATGCCGTTTAAATTTGCTTCTGTGTCAGTTAGGAACCAAGTTCTGAAGCAATACACACAAAAATGTATCAATGGGACTAGAAGAATCAACAATGAAAGAATTGCCTTCAATGATTTCATTTTGTCACCAAAGACATATGCGATCAAGCCTTCTAGTGATAGAGAAGTTATCTCCCAATTTGGGTGCTGCAGCCAATGCTATAATGGTATTGAGAGCATGAAAAAGAACAATAATAAACAAGCCAAGCTTCCAAAATATGCTATAGCAAATGGACTCTTGCATGGATATCCTCCTAACGAACTATTAGATTTGACAGCAACAGAACTTGCCATTATCTCAGATGTGAGAATCAGCCAACATATATTTCATTTCCATGCTGGACAGCATCAAATGATTAAAGGGTATCACTTTTTGAGAAGAAACAATTTGGAATATACAAGTGGCGTTATCAACTATCTGGAATCAATTGGGAAGAATCAAATCCAAGTGATCCTAACAGGATCATTCACTAACCAACAAAAACTGGCAGTAAAAAAGAAAATGGAGTTCAGAATACAAAAAGTGAAAAAAGCCTTGCATTGGATGAAACAAAATATGGGTTACCTTGAGGATGAAAACATAAATGATACTCATATCATTTTACCTCTTTTTGTTGACAAGACCAATCAAATACCATCTTCGAACTCAAACATTGAACAACAATTTGAAATGCATGTCATCTTTCCTGATGAGAATCTACACAGCACAACCAATGGAGGATTTGACACAGATAAACATTTCAAGGACCACTGTATAGAAGATCTCATTGACAAGAATGCCACCATGATCTGTAGAACATCCAACAACATACTGAAAGATTATGAAGGAAACAATTTCTTGCGTTCTTTTCCACTTCAATTTCCATATGGCATTGGATCTGTTGATGTGGATGGAGTAGAGAGAATGAGTCCTGATTATCTGAAATATTTATCAGAGTTATCATCACCATGCTTTCATCAGGGTGAATTTGTAGCAGTTATGTACAATTTTGTACAAAGAGTCAAAATGGTGAAACATTCCTATTTAAAAACAACAAAAAACCTGAGGTGCAACTTTTCACAGCTTGACCCAGTTCAACTCAAACAAGCATCAATCAATTTTCTAGATGGAAATGTTCTGCCAGAAACAAATGAAGACTTTTTTCTTTCTAAAATAAGGGGAGTAACAAGTTCAATGGGAAATACAAATGCAGCTTCTGATATTGCTAGAAAGAAAATGTTTCAACTGATGGCACATTATGGATTGCCTTGCATTCTATTCACCATCACTCCAAATGATTCAATCAATTTTAGGATTAGAGTGATGTCAAAATCCAAGGATGAAGAAGTTACTTCTGAGGATTTCCCAGATCTTTTTAAGCGAGAACAACCACCCATTGATGATTGTGATCTTTTTCAGTTTGTGACAGAGTGCTCATCGATAAGAACAACATATCCAGGTATTTGTGCTATTGAATTTGAAAATATTTTGGAAATAACCATCAAGTTCATATTGGGATGGGATAACAAGGAAGGTAACATCAAAGATATGGGTTTATTTGGAGATTTAGAAGCATATAGTGTTGCAGTTGAAGAACAAGGACGTGGCACTCTGCATGCACATTTTGTTTTGTGGATAAATAAATGGAATGACCTGCTACAAGATTTGCATACGGAGGACAAGCAAGATGGGGCAATAGAGACCATGAAACAGTATGCACAAAACATACTGACAACAAAATTGTTTCAGAACTTTGATTCTATTCAGTGCAGGAATCCTGAGTGTTTAAGTTTGGTTTCAGAATCTTTTGAAAAATGCACAGAACAGGATTTAAGGAGATTGAGACTTAAACATGGTCACACATCACTGGGTGACAAAGCAATTTTTAAATGCAGAGCCTGCTCTAAACTTTACACAAGTGAAGATTTGGCGCGTGAAAGTTTAGATTTCCTCAAAAGTATACCAACATCAAATGAAACTGGAGAACAATATTTCATGTATCACAAGTTTTGGAATGGTGTGACTAAGCAATCAAAATGTCAGGTGACAATGGAAATGGCATTGCATAAAGAAACTGCTGCCCAAATTAAAAGTGGTCTTTTCCCGCGCCTTGGATCAATGAAATACCAAAAAAACCTTCACATTGTTAATTTGTTACGCAATTTGCATGCCTCAACGCATGCAAGCTCATGTCACAAAAAGGACAAAAATGGTGAATGTAGGTTCAAACTCCCGCTTCCTGCTTGTGATGAAACAAAGATACATTTTGAAGATGAAGAATTAACATCATTTGATTGGACAGGCAAATGCAACAAGAAACAATTGTTTGTCTGGGAACATGAGAGAACACATCAGGATTGTTTTGCCAATTCAAACAATAGTATTGTAAGTTCTATTTTTCAATGCAACAACAATGTTATTTGGGGGGTGGATGGTGCAGGGATTTATTACCTGACATGTTATGCCTCAAAAAGTACACAAAAGGATGATAAAGAAAAGATCAGTGCAGTTGCAGAAAAAGTAATCAAACAACTTGGTGAACAACAGAGACAAGAAAATGAAAATGTCACAATGAATGATGAAGAACATGATGAACCAAACACAGTAAACCAGAGAAATGACTCTACAGCACAACTAAATGAAACAAATGAAGAAGATGATCTGATGAGAGAAAAGGTTGGAATAAGAGCTATTCTAAATGCATTGTTCAAAGTGACACAAGATAACATCACTTCAGCACCAATGGCTGCCTACCTGACAAGAAACCATACAAGATTTAGGTTCTCAGAAGAGTTTTCAACATTGGTGTTGAGCAATTATATTGAGAATGATCATGTTGTTGATGGTGTTCTAAAACTGAAAGAAGCCAATGAAAGTGACAATGAGGAAGACTTGCCAGTTTACATATCACAAGTAGCAAATTATATTTGCAGACCAACAGAACTAGAGGGTGTGTGTCTTTATGATTTTGCATCAAAGTATTATACAAAAATGAGAAGAAGTAAGACATCACTGGACTTTACGGATAACCATCCGTCAAAAAACCATTCATTTTGTGATGAATACAAAAAACCTAAACTTCCAGGTATCTGTCACTATGATTTGAAATCGACGTCAAACTTTAGGAACAAACAAATTATGGATTTTGTCCCACAGCATGAAAATGAAGAACACCAGGAAATTGCTTTAGCAATGGAAGAATATGCTAAAAGAGCAAGTGTGTTATTTTCACCATTCAGAAAGCTTTCTGACCTCCAATTGAATTCCAAATATCTTCCCTATTTTCAATCTTTTTTAGCAAATGGTTTGCTAAAACAAGAGCATCAGAATATTTTGAAGAATATTCAAAGGACACATAACAGCTTGATGGGTGGACGTGCAAATGATGCACTAGAGAGAGTGACCTTACCACCAGATACTAGGTGGACACATGATGAATCAAATGCAGAAGACAACAACAGAAATAATATCAACATCTTGGATGAATTGGATCTTTTTGGGAACACAGTTTTAGGATTGGATGATGACAACTGTTTTAGAACGAGTCATAATCTATTTTCCTTCAACACATCAATCATTACTAAGGCAGGAAGCAATCATTGTGGACACAATTTGATTAAGGCACCAAATATTGACCAAACAAAAACAATATTTTGTTCAGCTTCTAGGGTATCATTAATGGAAGATGGTGAAGATACAGATATGGGCAGGGATTGGCATGAGCTTGACATCACAAACATGATTAAAGTGATGGTAACACACCATACTGTTGTTACAAATGAAGAGATCACAAACTTATCTGCCACGGGTACTTGTGAAAACATGATTGCATATGGTAAAGAGATATTCAATGGTGACAAACATCAAATGATAGCATTTGTATACATTGTCTCTGGATTTGTACTGAGAGTTTATGAAAAACAAAAGAAAAATGGAATGCAAAAAACAAGAAACACAAGGAGAAGATTATCTGGTGAATTGGGAAGACTTGCACCATTCAATGAATTTGGTGAGGAGGAAGAGAACGATGATTTTGACTCATCTATTTCAAGGCGTGACAAGATCAACTTCAGTAGAACAGTTCAGATGTTGCAAGAAATGCATGAACATAGACAACAATCCATAGCATTTCTATCGGGTGCAGGTGGTACAGGGAAAAGTCGCGTGATCAGAGCAATTCTGTCTTATTGCAAGGAATTCTGTGAAAATTTGAACATCAAGTTTACAAGGCAAACAATTGTTGTTACAGCTTTAACTGGATGTGCAGCAGTGTCAATTCATGGTAGCACTCTCCATAGTGCTTGCCACA
This sequence comes from Pseudo-nitzschia multiseries, assembly GCA_037355745.1. Classification (NCBI taxonomy): domain Eukaryota; phylum Bacillariophyta; class Bacillariophyceae; order Bacillariales; family Bacillariaceae; genus Pseudo-nitzschia; species Pseudo-nitzschia multiseries. The sequence goes on along the minus strand of CM074782.1, from coordinate 11,352,070 downwards.
TTCCAGTGAAAGAGAACGATTCATACCTTGAAAAATTAAGTGAATTCAAAGAAGATTGGGTTGACACAGAAATGATCATTATTGATGAAATATCCTTTGCAAATTATTCATTGTTAAACAGGCTGCATAAAACATTGAATGAATTGAAAGATGCTCCAAGAACAAATACATTGTACGGTGGTATCAATGTACTCTTTGCTGGAGATTTCAATCAGCTACCACCCATAAATGGAACCAAAATATATGATGAGCAATATACAACAATGTTCAGGGATGCTGTCAATGTGATGCTGGAATTAAAAACAAACCACAGGTTTCAGGAAGATGCATCGTATGGAAAATTGTTAGAAAGAATTTTTAAAATTGGGCTTAGTGAAGAAGATGCTAAGCTTATCAACTCAAGGAAAGTGATTGAGAGTGATTCTTTACCAATGGCAATTTCTTATGCTGTACCAACAAACAAAGACAGGTGTGCAATCAATGATGCAATTTTTGCCCTTCATTTACAACAAACCCATTCCAAGAACATTGAAGACCCTATTCCCTTGCACACCATATGCATACGAGCATCCAATGTTGAATACAAATATGCCAAAAGCAGAAAAGATTACAAGGCCTTTCCAGATAAAGGAGATATATTTTACAGTTGTTGCTCTGATGCAGATGTTACAGAAAGAAGAGGAAGTACACATGTTGATCCATTTCTAAAGCTATATATTGGTTGTCCCATCATGATAACAAGCAATATATCTGTTGAAGAGGCTATAGCTAATGGTTCAATGTGTGAATTTAAAGGTTTGATTTTGAAACAAGAGATGAACAGGTTTGAAGCCCTTGAGAGTGTTGTGATCAATGGCTATTATGTCAATTGCATTGATGCTGATAAAATTGAATCTATACAAGTTATTCTAACAGATACCAATACTCCCGAAGAACAACCCATATACAACCTCAAATTGCCCGAAAAAGATATTTATGCCTTGTGCAAGTATCCTTCTCTGTTTAGTGAGCACATCAGTCACAAATCATCAAGACAAAATTTGAGCGTCAAACTCAAACAATTCCCTCTCAACATTTCCCATGCTAGAACTGTGCATAAATTACAAGGGCGTTCCATAGACAATATTTTGGTTTCGAGTTGGAACTATAGGATGCAACATTGGATATATGTTGTTTTGTCAAGGTGTAAAACATTGAACGGATTGTACTTGAGGGATGAGATAGATCATAGCAAAGTCAAGGGAATGTGTAAAGAAATTAAAAATTTCTATGATGAATTCCAGAAAGAAAAACAACCACCATCAGTGTTGATTGAAAAAGTTACCAATAGTTTCTAACAATAGTAAATCCTGCCCGTTCACAACCACAATATCACTCAGTCATCAACCCATAAATACACCAGATTTAAAGAATATAACTCAATACTCAACCCCAAAACTAGCCAGAAATGAACACAGTGCAATTCTTGCCCATCCTCTACCAAAATATAAGTCAGTCATCGTCAACCCAAAAACTCACCAGATTTGAACACAGTGCAAATCTTTCCAGTCATTAACCAAAATATATTTCAATCGTGAACCCAAAAACCAACCGAATTTGAACACAGTGCAAATCCCACCAATTCCCGACTAAAAAATAACTCAGTCATCAACCCAAAAACCCACCAGATTTGAACACAGTGCAAATCTTTCCAGTCATTAACCAAAATATATTTCAATCGTGAACCCAAAAACCAACCGAATTTGAACACAGTGCAAATATTTCCAGTCACCAACCGAAATATAATTCAATCGTGAGCCCAAAAACCCACCAGATTTGAACACAATGCAAATCTTTCCAGTCCCTAACCAAAATATGATTCAATCGTCAACCCACAAACTCACAAGATTTGAACACAGTGCAAATCTTTCCAGTCCCTACTCACCGTACGTACCGTACAATATCCCGACCAAAATATAACTTAGTTTCCAGTCCCTAACTAAAATATTACTCAGTCATCAACCCAAAAACCCACCAGATTTGAACACAGTGCAAATCTTTCCAGTCATTAACCAAAATATATTTCAATCGTGAACCCAAAAACCAACCGAATTTGAACACAGTGCAAATCCCACCAATTCCCGACTAAAATATAACTCAGTCATCAATCCAAAAACCCACCAGATTTGAACACAGTGCAAATCTTTCCAGTCATTAACCAAAATATATTTCAATCGTGAACCCAAAAACCAACCGAATTTGAACACAGTGCAAATATTTCCAGTCACCAGCCGAAATATAATTCGTTCGTATCTTTCGTTCGCATCTTTTTCGATTGTATCGATTGAATAAATTCGATTCGTACCCGTCTTTTTCGATTGAATTTGCTGCCGACAACGACCGTATATTTTGCACCTCTACCAAACTCTCTCATCTGGTAAAGTTAACGTTGGTATCTTTCGTTCGCGTCTTTTTCGATTGTATCGATTGAATAAATTCGATTCGTACCCGTCTTTTTCGATTGAATTTGCTGCCGACAACGACCGTATATTTTGCACCTCTACCAAACTCTCTCATCTGGTAAAGTTAACTTGATCTAAGACAGATTTTAATCGTATGATTTTTTCTTTATTCAGGTTAAATCTTATGGTTACTTGCAACCAAAAAAATGAGAGTTTGCTACCATAAAAATGAGCGCGCGCCACTAGATATTACTATTGCTTTTAGAAGAAGCATCTCATTTCCGTAAATAAATGTTTGGCTAAGCTTTTTAGCGATTTTTAGTCGTAGCGTTTGTACCAAGTCTACTTGTTAAAAACAGATTTTTTTAATATTTCTACGTATTTTCCCCCCCCCAAACCCCCCCCCACATAAACTCCGTCTACAAGGTTACGTTGTCAACTCCTAGGGTTAGTGTTAAACGTTCAACTAACAACTCCACCAATTATACGGTAAAAAGACCGATCGAAGATGGTTTTGCATGTGTTTTGCGTCTTATTTACGTGTGCTCTGTATGCTAAGAATTACACGGTAATACGACGATAATCAACACGACGATATGATGAGTAATTAACCTGTCGACCGCTAAGTCCGACCTCATCTAAGATGATTACTCACTAAATCGATCGACCGTAAGGAAGATCGCGTTTTGTTTTATTACTGTTACGACACACTTTTTCTAGTTTATCAGACCCACAGCACTCTACAAGCTGTGGAGGACGGCGTTTCCGCAAGAAACGCAGTTTGAGCTCGAAGACTAATCCGGACTAGCCTGATCAGCTACCGGCATCAACCCTCAAGGATGTAAAAGAGGCAGTTGCCTGTGGAGCCCTGGAACAGACCAACACCAGGGCGGTCTCCCTGAAAGAAGAGACCAAAGAATCGAACCAAGGTGGTGGCTCCACCGGGTTTCGAGATCCAGCAAAAACAAGCAAGGGAAAAGGAGCTGGACGGCTCAGTCGAAAGGGCCGCCCAGGTTGGCATCAGTTGAAAGGAATCAATATCCGAGAACACTGATCTTTCACTGAAAACAAGAATGACGCGAGCGAAAAGATTGAGCCAAAAGTATTCTGTGGTGAAACAGATTGGAAGGAACAGATTGCAAAGAGCATCTGCCCGGAAGGAACAGATTGCAAAGAGCATCTGCTACGAGCGAAAACGAAAAATGTAAAGATATGAGAACACCAAATCGCGAAAGACCAAATCGCGAAAGATCATCGAGAACACGAAACCGATCGAAAAATCCAAAATGAAAAAGAGAACACTAATTCTCAGGAAACAATCTCTCAATCTTTCACCACAGAAATACAGAATGAGCAAAATCCCAAGAAAGGATAGGAAAGCTCACAATCTTGATTTGCAACAAAAGCAAAAAGCTCACACAAATACAGACAACCGGAACGAAAACTCGATCCGAACAAAAGTATACAAACCGGAACAAAAAATTCGATCCAGATAAATACAAAACAGATAAGCAAACCACCTGACAGTCACAACATTGATACCCATCTCTCACATCCAATCCTCGATTCAACTACACTCTTCCACCAAATATCATATTCGATTAAATATTAAATACCAACTCCCGTCGAATACCGTTTGAAATATCGCACTCCACCATGGTACGAACCAGAGCACACGAAAATAGTGATATAGAAGAAACAAAAATGGAGGTGGATCAAGATCCGAATGGTCCTGATGGAGACGAGGACGAGGATTCCGAAAAGTATCCAGATAGTGAAGAGGAGTTCGATGCAAGGATCATGAGAGTAATGGAAAAGGCCATGACTGATCCAGAAACAAACTCAACTTGGAAAAGAGTCATCGACAAGGAAGTAAAGAGAAGGATCAGAAGGATACAGGATGCGGTGGAGCAACACAGAAATCCAAATGACGTCAATCAGGGTGATAGTGATAGCGATAACAGCAATGAAGATGAGAACCAACTAGACATCGACCTAAGGGCTGAACGACACGGAAGGAGATCATCCCAGCCAAAAATAAAAATCAGGGGATTCAACAGTGGAAGATTTCTGAATCCAGAACAGCTTGCCTTTAGAAGCAGCTTGATGGATTTTGGTATCAACTATGAATCAGCTGAAGAAATATGAGGGGAGGGATGTCTAATATCCGCGAAATTACAGACCTCAACAAGGAAAGCATCAAATTATTCATGCATGGATTGAAATCTATCAGTCCGGAATGTCCTAACCCAAAAAGTATCCACTATGGTAACAGGCTATCATCAAGGCTTCTCACATGGGCAAGTTGGGCTCGATACCAACCACTGATTGGAGTTGAGCCAAGGGCTATCGACTGGAATGCAAACCCAAACAACCTGGAACTGCAGCAATTCAGAATCAAGATGATGGAATCGAGTGTGAAATCACAGGAAAAAGCAACTCCACCCGAGCTGAAGGATCTCACAAAATTCAGGGAATGGGAGGAAGGCTTCCAACAAAACCCGAGATACAGATTCAACTCTGAGGGATTTCCAATCTTGTATGTCATAAGACCCCAAGAAAAGGAAGAAGTTACTGATGAAGCCAGGGCTGGAACAGTCGGGCAAACTACAACAGATACTTATCCAACTTGGAGTGATTACAATGAAAGATGTGGCGTCCTGTCAGGTCCCCAGTATGATGAGGACAACAATGTCGTCTGGAGGTTGCTGTGTGATGCAACAAGAAAGGGTCCTGGTTGGGAATATGTGGCACATTTCCAAAACACCGCGCTGAACTCAGGAAATGCAAGAAACGCTTTCATTTCATTGATGCAACATGCTTATACTGATACCAATATCACTATGGTTCTGAATAAGACATATCAGGATATGAAAGATTCACACTACACTGGAGATTCTAAGAATTATGACTGGAACAAGCACAAGCGAAACTGGGCTGCTTTTCATGGTACAATTCTGAGATTTGAAAAGAATCATAATGAAAGAAGATTTGTCTGGGATTTTATCAATTCAATCAGTGATGAGCGGCTTGATGCTGCTAAAGCTGATGCAATTGACGAGAGCAAAGATTACCGGGACAATTTCAATGAATGCTTGATTCTATTCACCAATCGTCTTGGATTGAAAAAGCTTGCAACCGGGAAGCATAAAAGAGGTTCCAGAAGTTTGTATTCTATGGGCACTTCAAGCAACAAAAAGCAAAAGACAACTGGAACTTTTACAGGAAAAGTTGAGTGCAAGCCTTATCCGACAAGTGTTTATAAAACAATGTCAAAAGAACAGCGCCAGGAGCTTTACCAGATGAGACAGGCTAAGAAGAAAAGAAATCTCAAGGCTGCTGAGACTAAAAAGAAAGAAACTGAAAATGAAGGCGCGGGTGACAGTTTTGGCTCAAAATCTAAGAAATGACATAATAACCGGACACTAGAAAACAAATGTTTAAAAATGGTGAGCCGGTCATTATACAAGATGAATGTTCCTGTAGATTTTGATGATGGGGAAAATGAAGAAGGATATTGTGAGTTAGACTCACATGCAGATACTACCGCAGCAGGAAGCAATATGGTATTGCTGAATCCTGATCAAATCACAACACACGTTGATGTTGCACCTTTTTCTGAAGAATACAAGCCCATCAAGAAAATCCCGATTGGAAGCTGTGCTACTGCATGGACGAATCCAACGTCAGGCCAGGTATATATCATAGTGTTCCATCAAGCACTGTACTTTGGGGACAAATTGAAAAACAGCTTGATATGCCCAAATCAAGTGAGGGACTGCAATTTCAACTCTGTTGAAGAGACACCTCGCCAATTTGATTCAAGATCCAAGCACGGAATTACAATTCAAACTCCACTGGAGGATGATGATCCGAAGGAAGTTTTTATTAAACTGAGTATGAGAAACGTGATCTCATATTTCCCCACAAGAAAGCCCACAAGAATGGAACTTGATGAATGCCAACATTTGATTGCAACAAATGATACCCCGTGGGATCCACATTCACTGAAGTTCAGAATGGCTGAGTTAGCAATCGACAATGGAGATCCAATTTCAGGGGACCAATTCAGCCTTCAAGCTATGTCGACCAAAGAGGACCAAGAAATGGATGAAAGTTCGGTTGTAACAGAACCTGCTAGTAATGTTACAGATAACCTTCCCAAGCCCAGCTTAGGACAAGAACGGCATCCAAGTGTCATTCAGCAATGCAAACTGATGAGAGTCCATCAGGTATCCACAAGGAGAATGCTCACTGAATGCCAGATTGCAACAGATGGGAATATAGCTCATCGGATTTCTTCAGTAAGGAATATTTCAAGCGCGCGAAGGGTAGACCAATTTTTGTTTGATGATACAGAATTTGACTTTATGGAAGCTCCTGACGAAGAATCAAAACAGGCCCCTAGCTTGCAAGAAATTGACAATACACTTGAGAGAAGGTCTCTTGACAGAAGAAATCAATGGGGGCCATCAGTGATAACAATTGAAGGTCCGAACAAAGTTGACTGTGAACGCCTAGCCAAAACTTGGAACATTAGTTTTAAGAAAGCTGAGCAGACATTGAAAGTCACGACGCATAAGGCACTCAGGAATTTGCAATCACCATTGATGAAGCGGCTGCCTACTCAGCGCTTCAGGAACAAGAGAGTTGCACAAGGAACCTGGTACACTGATACCTGGCATGCAAGAACCACGAGTATTATGAGGCAAGAAAAATGTGCACAGATCTTTACAAATGGAAATGGGTTTGAAGTATTTATACCAATACAGGACAAGTCCCAGGCGCATCAAGGATTGAAAACATTCATTCACGAAATTGGAATCCCAGAACATTTGATTTCTGATGGTGCACCAGAACAAGGATCTCCAAGAACCTACAAAACACACTGGAATTCAATCGTAAAGCGCAACCATATCCACCAGACATTCATCCAACCACATTGTCCATTCCAAAATCGAGCAGAACAAGCAATTGGTCATCTTGGTAGTGCAATCACAACCAAGTCGGCAAAGAAGAAGTCACCGAGAAGATTATGGTCATTTTGCGGTGAACTATGTGCTAATATCAGGCAGCGAACAGCCTCGAACAACCCTTCTTCAATGGAAAGAACCCCATTCGAATTGGTCCATGGCTATAGACCGGATATTACATTATACACTTCATCAGAATGGTATGATTTTGTGTTTTATTATGAAAAAGGTGATTCTTCCACCCGAGGTGTTGAAAGGCTGGGACGATGGTTGGGTCCCTGTGGCAATAAGGTAGGTGGGGGGGATTGTTTTTGGCTCCTGCCTGAATCAGCAATACCAATATCTACAAATTCAATAAGGCCTGTCAAATAATTCGAATGGAGAGATAGAGATATCCTCAGAAGAATGGAAGCAATTGACAAATCGATTGAATCCAAGATTGGTGATGAAGTGAAAGATAGTGCATCCTTCTTCCAGGAAAACTACCCGGAGCCCCAAATGGAGCTATTTGAGAATCAACCAGTAGAAATACCGGATCTGAAACTTGAAATGGCTGAACCAGAAGCATCAGTAGAAGATATTGATGAACCAGACGAATATCTGGGAAATGAGGTGATCATTGAAAGAGGTGATGAAAGACTCAGGTGCGTTGTCAAGGACAGGGTTCGCGACTTGCAAAACAGACCGATAAGACTCAGAAATGAGAATCCCATACTAGACACGAGGCTGTATAAATTGCAACTACCTGATGGCACCATGGAGGAATACACAGCAAATATTGTTGCAGAAAGTCTGTACAGTTCTGTTGATGATGACGGAAGGATGTTCACTCTACTGGATGAGCTCATTGACCATGAATGCGACAACACCGCTTTAAGTGATGAGGAAGCGACAACTATAGCAAAAAATGGCAGGAAAACCCATAAACCTACAACTAGAGGTTGGAGGATTTTAGCCAGTTGGAAAGATGGCACTGAATCTTGGTGTAAGCTAAGTGATGTGAAAGAATCATTTCCAGTGCAATTAGCTGAGTATGCTGTCAACAATAATCTTGAAAAATTACCAGCGTTCAGATGGTGGGTGCACAAAATTTTGAGAAGGAAGGAACGAATCCTTAAGGCAGCCAAAACAGCAAAGTACTGGTTGAAAACTCACAAGTATGGCGTTGAGTTGCCACATTCAATCAAACAAGCGCTGGCTATTGATAAGAAAATGGGGACTGACCACTGGGAAAGAGCAATCCATAAGGAAATGACAAACAACATGGCAGCGTTTGAATTTTCTGATGATGATGTTATTCCAGTTGGCCATAAGCAGATAACAACCCATATGATCTTTGACATCAAGCTTGGATCCCTAACAAGAAAGGCTTGATTGGTAGGGGACGGTCATAAGGTCCCCGCGGTGGCAAAAGAGAATACTTATTCATCAGTTCCCAGTTGAGACTCAGTGAGAATATTCTTCCTGCTGGCAGCGCTGAATGATTTGAAAGTTCTTTCAGCAGATATTCAAAATGCATATTTGACAGCCCCAATTAAAGAGAAATACTTTCTAAAAGCGAGAGCTGAAGATGGTTTTCCACCACATCTTGCAGGAAGGCCTTGCAAGATTGTCCGCGCATTGTATGGACTGCCGGTTGCTGGTGCATCTTTCAGGTCATACCTCACCCAGCATTTGTGAGATCTTGGATATTCACCATGCAAAGCAGATCCGGATGTGCACTTAAGAATTGAAACCAGGAAAGATGGATCCAGATACTGGGCAATGCTCATTGCCTATGTAGACGATATCTTATGTTCTGGTGAAGATCCAAAGTTCCAGCTTGAAAACATTGAACAAAAGTTCAAATTGAAGGATGATACGATTGAAGAGCCAACTCTGTATTTGGGAGCTGATATTGGAAAATTCTACTTTGAAGGTGATTCAAAGCCAAGATGGTCATTATCAAGCACTAAGTATACGGCGAAAGCTGTTGCAGCAGTCGAACAAGAGTTAGGAACTGAAAAATATGGTTACAAGTACCTACCAAAATCAGCGTCCAGTCCACTGTCACATGATTACCGACCGGAAATTGATATATCAGAAGAATTGAACCCTGAATTGCAAAATTACTATCAAGGTTTAATTGGAGTCCTCAGGTGGATTTGTGAATTAGGAAGACTTGACATAGTAATGCCAGTCTCGCTGATGTCAAGGTATTTGGCACAGGCAAGGATCGGGCATTTGAATCAGTTATTTCACATATTTGCATATTTGAAAAAGTACAACAGGTCAAAATTGGTTTTTGATGATACTGTACCAAATGTTGACGAGAGTAAATTTCAAAAATGTGACTGGTCTGAATTTTATCCTGGTGCCGCTGAAGTCATACCAGCAGATATGCCTGAAGCTTTGGGAAAGCATGTAACAATGAGCTGTTTTGTTGGCGCCGACCATGCCGGATGCAAGGCAACAAGACGATCTCATACTGGTGTTATCATCTTCATTAATAATGCACCGATCATTTGGTTTTCCAAAAGACAAACAACAGTTGAGACATCAACTTTTGGATCTGAAATCATTGCTTTGAAAATTGCAATCGAATTGGTTGAAGGTCTAAGGTACAAGTTGAGAATGATGGGTGTTTCAATTGACGGGAGCACAAATGTGTATTGTGATAATGATTCAGTTGTCACAAATGTTACACGACCTGAAAGCCCATGTAAGAAGAAGCACAACAGCATTGCATACCACAAAGCGCGTGAATCTATTGCAGCAGGAATTATCAGAGTTGCAAAGGAACCAGGTTCAACAAATATTGCTGATTTGTTTACAAAGCTAATGAGTGGCGCTGTTTTCAGAGAACATTGTTCTCGTTGCATGTGGTAAAGTAAAAATCAATCGTTCGATGGAATGTTCGATCAATCGTTCGACCGAAGCAACAAGTTGATTTAAGTTCGATTACAGTTTGGTATTCAACATACAAATGACTCACGATGAATAGGTTAAGTCATAGAATCCAGCCGCTTAATGGTTGGAGGATTTATGACTGAAGGGGACTGAAAAGAATTCACCGTGTAACGCGTATTCATACGTACGAAGAGTCACGAAGGCAAATAAACCTTATTCGTAAGGTTATTTAACCTGAGTGAATAATCGTTGGTGATTATCCATGTGGATTGTCTCTTAGCGGGAATTTTCCCAACAGCTCACTCTTCGAAGAATTAACAACTCTAAAACACTATCATGCCCTAAAATCTACGTTCAACCTAGTACTAATTCTACGTAATAAGGTACAAGCAATGTGATATTCCAATGAGAATATCACGGTGAATTATACGGTAAAAAGACTGATCGAAGATGGTTTTGCATGTGTTTTGCGTCTTATTTACGTGTGCTTTGTATGCTAAGAATTACACGGTAATACGACGATAATCGACACGACGATATGATGAGTAATTAACCTGTCGACCGCTAAGTCCGACCTCATCTAAGATGATTACTCACTAAATCGATCGACCGTAAGGAAGATCGCGTTTTGTTTTATTACTGTTACGACACACTTTTTCTAGTACCAAAACCATGTAGAAGTCTACAGGAAATAAACATATGTGTGCTCCGCACACTGAAATCTCTTCAAAAAAAGAACAACACAAAAGATATTAAATTCCTTTCGTGTCTAGGTTGGTAGAGGTACGAGATCGGAAATAATGAGACCTCGAGAATTACCGGGCTCATTCTTACGGTCGAGTTCGATACTCCACAGGAAGAGAAGAATCGACGTCACTCCAATTTGATACTTAGTACTCAAAGAACGAACGCACACTAGAGGTTCGCACATGCAATCTCTTGTTAAGTGTGCTGTTTTCAAGAAAAGACAGCAGAGGTTCGAAGCGCTGCTCACGAACTTGTTTCTCTGCTGCACAAAATACGCGTTATATTAGCAGCAACGCGATATTTTCCCGTAACACGGTATTTTGCCGTATATTTGTAACAAAGTGCTGTATTAGCGGCAGCACGCTTTAAAGCGCTATCTTGCTCTCCAGCAAGCTGAAGCGCATACCTTTTTAGATTATTTGATTATTCAACCTTAAACCTTGCATCGGACGTTCTTGCGTCCTACTGTAGAACTACAAGCCTAAGATCTAACTGACTGAGCCCACCGGTAGTCAGAATAGATCTGATTGAACGCCGAGCCGTTCAATCGTAGTGGATATCAGAGAAATATCAGACCACAAACAGACCGGCACCTCAACCGGCCTGCAGCCATAGCTCCTGTTGCTCTTCTTTGCCTTTGGATTGAATCAGCTCAACAGCCAGTTTCAAAAGGAAATTAACAGATTAACAGTCGCAAGCTTGTTGAAGCTTGCAAAAGAAGAAGACGACAGCAGATCATCGATCGACTCGACTACGGACGACTGATAGTTCTCTGATCCGATTACAGCATAACGAAGACACAAATCGGACAAGCCGAAGTCTTTAATAGAAGCCCATTGCATCGGACACGCCAATAGCAATCCCCCCATCCAAGGACCGCATTGCAAGTTCTCCGGATTACATTTATTTCCGCGTCTACACTCCACGGCGCCCGTCATTTGATTGTGCTAAGCAACAATAAACACCGACTGCAATTATCCATCGATAATTGACTTAATCCATATGCGATAATTGAAAAACAACAACAACAATATCGACGCACGATCCGACAACAGATCATCAATTGACTCGACTACGGACGACGATTGATAGTCCTCTGATCCGATCACACAACAATGCCCAACATCCCGGCTGCCGGCAGAACGAGAAGCAGGTCGACAGGACGATTCCAAACACTCCAACCTGGGAGCGCCGCAACCACCCCTCGCTTGCCCACAACTGACACGGTGGAAACCGGCCAACAGAACAATCCAACCCAAGATGATGAGGAGAACACATCTATCGCGGACCTCTTTCCATCATTTGACCAACCACTAGCCACCTTCCTGCATGATTCCTTCGATGTCCCAAAGGAGTCCCACAGCACCTTATGCGAGGCACTCATCGCTGGACAGTATAGGACATGGTTAGATTTTCTGTACATCGAAAATATTGGTGATCTTGCCTACCTCGAGAGAGGAACAAGAACACCACTCTATCGGCACGTACAGATGACCCTACAGAGAGTCATTGACTTTGGACAACACCTCACAGCAAAAGGACTAGACTGGGAAGATAGGAACCATTATACCAAGGATGCCTTTAAGAATTACTGTCGCGGGATTGTCAGAGCCCGAAGAGAATCTGGAACTGACATTGAGACATCAGCTCGCAACAGCACATCTCAACGGCAACAAGAAAGGTCCTCCAAACCCATCGACCAGCTGAGATACGAATCATGGACTAAGAAATCAAGGGACGAAACCACATTTCCAACCCTGCAAAATGACGCAACGTTTGAGAGATGGCTTGTCAAATTCAAGGCCAAGCTGGAAACATCTGACATAGATACTCGCACCTTCCTTGATCCTAGTTGGCCTGATGTACCACTCATCGGGTATGAGAAGGCCCTCCATGACAAGCAGTGTGCATTCTTCTGGACTCTTGTTCTACATGCCCTCCAGAGTGACCTCTCCTACTCCTGTGTGCTCAGCCATACCACCTTGAGAGACGGCAGACAAGCTTTCTTTGACTTCGTTGCACTACATGACAGGTCCAAATCCAAAGTATATGATACCTCCATTGTGATGCAGCATCTATTGGACATTGACTTAAGGGTATGGAAGGACACCAAAGTCAAGTTTATCACCCAGTGGTTTGCCCAGCTAGAACACCTCAACACGCTACGAGATCCACAACGGCCACTTGATTTTGACACTGTCAAAACACACCTCTGCAAGGCCTGTAGTAGCAGCTTCCAGCTCAGCGAACAATTCTGCAAAGTTGATGATCCCCCTGCAGCCCAGGATATGATTAAGTTCAGACAGCATGAAGCTGTCGCTATCAGCGAATTGAAAAATATCCTCCTCCTTGAAGCAACCAGGCTGGATTCCCAAGCATCACTGTCACAGCCCCGCAGTCGGACGTCTGTTAAGGCCAACACCCATGATTTCTCTTCTGTGACGCAGTCCACATATTCTGGCATAACTGATGACTCGGCATCATATTTACCTCCTATTGATTTTGATGGTGACTATCAGGACTACGCTGTTTACAAGGCTGGAAGAACCCCAGACCCAACCACAAGGCTACCATCTACAGTTTGGAAAACTCTCTCTAAGCAAGGCATGAAGCATTGGCTTGGCTTCACAGCTGATGATAAGAAGCGACTAGTTGCTTGCCTCAGGCCCGAGCTCCTTGATACAGCATTACCACCGGACCCCAATTCCAGCAAGCCGATCACACGTCGGGCTTATGAGCATCATACTGATGAGCAGGTCCCCTCACCCAATACTGAGCACGTCCTATCGCCTACTGATGAGAGCTCAGCCAGATCTGCGTTCCATGCATCACTTGGTGTATACAAATCATCTTCCCAATCAGACACCAGGCCTCTCAAGTCTTCTGTTTCTCCTGCACACCCAGCCCGATTCCTTGCAGACAACCCTGATATACTTTACAAGAAAGAAGGCAATGTCTATATCCCTGTTGAGCAAACCTCACGATCAGTGAATTTTCACTATTGGGCACCGCTGGAACGTGAATCCCCTGTTTCATCAGCAAACCCCATCGCTACTTATCACTCAAGCAAAACTGCTGTATCCACACCTGGTTCTGCTATGGTTGATAGAGGTGCAAATGGGTGTATCATCGGAAATGACGCATGTCTCATCTCTAAAGATATTCCCCCAAGATATGTCAATGTAACTGCCCACCGGTAGTCAGAATAGATCTGATTGAACGCCGAGCCGTTCAATCGTAGTGGATATCAGAGAAATATCAGACCCCGTTCCATACCAGCATCACCTCCTCTGCGCATCCCAAAGCCATCCTTGCCTACATTCCTTTATTCCAAGGTTCCTAATACACGAAGCTATGTACCTTCTCCTCTCCCTAACAACTATGGGGAGATTCTTGATGGTCCTCCAACCCCTCACATCTTCAGCAAAACCCCTACCGGCGTACCTGTTACTGAAGATGATTTTGGTCCCCCTGAGCTAGCATATTTTGATGTTAGTGAAGCCACACCTCCACCCATCAATCCTGCTACCCCATCTGTTGGCCCATCTGAAGTAGTTGTTACTGATGAAGAAGGCAATGCCCAATTTGACGATGATGGCACACCCATCACCATCCCTGCTATCCCTGTTACTGAATTGCAGATCTGATTGAACGCCGAGCCGTTCAATCGTAGTGGATATCAGAGAAATATCAGACCACAAACAGACCGGCACCTCAACCGGCCTGCAGCCATAGCTCCTGTTGCTCTTCTTTGCCTTTGGATTGAATCAGCTCAACAGCCAGTTTCAAAAGGAAATTAACAAAAGACCCTGAAAACACACCGAAAAACTCACTACTAAGACTTTTTTGATGGGAAGTCCGATCATGGAAATCACCGATGCCGTTCATTAATAGAGAAAGTGTGTCGTAACAAACAGCAAACGCAATCGATCTTACGATCGATTGACTTAGTGAGTAGAACAACTGTTGTTACAGTTCAATCGTCCTCGTCGATTGTTGATCGACAGGTTAATTACTCGTCGTCAAATTACTCGTCGTCATCGTGTAATTTTACCATACAAAACACATGCAATCTTAAGACACAAAACACACGCAAAACCATCTTCGATCGGTCTTTCTGTTACCGTAATTCACCGTGATATTAACAGTAAATATCACATGTTATTGTACCTTATCATGTAGAATTAGTACTAGGTTGTACGTAGATTTTAGGGCATGATAGTGTTTTAGAGTTGTTAATTCTTCGAAGAGTGAGCTGACGGGAAGAATTTCCCTAAGAGACAATCCACATGGATTAATCACCGACGATTATTCACTCAGGTTAAATAACCTTACGAATAAGGTTATTTGCCTTTGTGACTCTTCGTACGTGCGATACGCGTTACACGGTGAATTCTTTTCAGTCCCCTTCAGTCGTAAATCCTCCAACCGTTAAGCGGCTGGATTCTATGACTTAACCTATTCATCGTGAGTCGTTGTTGTGTTGAATACCAAACTGTATCCAGTCTACCATCAGAGGCCCTATCAAAAGAAATGGGGCGGCGTTTTGCCTTTCATTCTGGCTTGTATCATGACATTTTGCCCTGATCCTTGCCGGTTTGATATATTGTATTCATGGATCAAATTATCCATTTTTCGAAATGCTCATTGCAGATCAAACGTGAATCAACTTGTTGCTTCGATCGAACGATCGATCGAACATTCCTTCGAACGATTGATTTTTTATTTCTTTACTTACTCACCGCATGCAAAACAAAACAAGCCTACCACATACATCGTGAACAATGTTCTCGAAAGACAGCGCCACTCATTAGCTTTGTAAACAAATCAGCAATATTTGTTGAACCTGGTTCCTTTGCAACTCTGATAATTCTTGCTGCAATAGATTCACGCGCTTTGTGGTATGCGATGCTGTTGTGCTTCTTCTTACATGGGCTTTCAGGTCGTGTAACATTTGTGACAACCGAATCATTATCACAATACACATTTGTGCTTCCATCAATTGGAACACCCATCATTCTCAACTTGTACCTTAGACCTTCAACCAATTCGATTGCAATTTTTAAAGCAATGATTTCAGATCCAAAAGTTGATGTCTCAACTGTTGTTTGTCTTTTGGAAAACCAAATGATCGGTGCATTATTAATAAAGATAATAACACCAGTATGAGATCTCCTTGTTGCCTTGCATCCGGCATGATCAGCATCGACAAAACAGCTCATCGTCACATGTTTTCCCAAAGCTTCAGGCATATCTGTTGGTATGACTTCAGCGGCACCAGGATAAAATTCAGACCAGTCACATTTCTGAAATTTACTTTCATCAACACTTGGTACAGAATCATCAAAAACCAGTTTTGACCTGTTGTACTTTTTCAAATATGCAAATATGTGAAACAACTGATTCAAATGCCCGATCCTTGCCTGTGCCAAATACCTTGACATCAGTGACACTGGCATTACTATGTCAAGTCTTCCCAATTCGCAAATCCACCTGAGAACTCCAATTAAACCTTGATAGTAATTTTGCAATTCAGGGTTCAATTCTTCTGATATATCAATTTCCGGTCGGTAATCATGTGATAGTGGGCTTGATGCTGATTTTGGTAGATACTTGTAGCCATATTTTTCAGTTCCTAACTCTTGTTCGACTGCTGCAACAGCTTTCGCTGTGTACTTAGTGCTTGATAATGACCATCTTGGCTTTGAATCATCTTCAAAGTAGAATTTCCCAATATCAGCTCCCAAATATAGAGTTGGCTCTTCAATCGTATCATCCTTCAATTTGAACTTTCGTTCAATGTTTTCAAGCTGGAACTTTGGATCTTCACCAGAACATAGGATATCATCTACATATGCAATGAGCATTGCCCAGTATCTGGATCCATCATTCCTGGTTTCAATCCTTAAGTGCACATCCGGATCTGCCTTGCAAGGTGAATATCCAAGATCTCTCAAATGCTGGGTGAGGTATGACCTGAAAGATGCACCAGCAACCGGCAGTCCATACAATGCCCGGACAATCTTACAAGGTCTTCCTGCAAGGTGAGGTGGAAAACCATCTTCTGCTCTCGCTTTTAGGAAGTATTTCTCTTTAATCGGGGCTGTCAAATATGCATTTTGAATATCAGCTGAGAGAACCTTCAAATCATTCAGCGCTGCCAGCAGAAAGAATATTCTTACTGAATCTCGACTGGGAACCGATGAATAAGTATTTTCTTTGGCCACTGCAGGGACTTTGTGGCCGTCCCCTACCAATCTGGCCTTCCTTGTTAGGGACCCAAGCTTGATGTCAAAAATCATGTGGGTTGTTATCTGTTTATGGCCAACTGGAATAACATCATCATCAGAAAATTCAAACGCTGCCATATTATTTGTCATTTCCTTATGAATTGCTCTTTCCCAGTGGTCAGTGCCTGTTTTCTTATCAATAGCCAGCGCTTGTTTGATTGAATGTGGCAATTCAACACCATATTTGTGAGTCTTCAACCAATACTTTGCTGTTTTGGCCGCTTTAAGGATTCGTTCCTTCCTCCTCAAAATTTTGTGCACCCACCATCTGAAAGCTGGTGTTTTTTCAAGATTATTGTTGATAGCATATTCGGCCAATTGCACTGGAAATGACTCTTTCACATCACTTAGCTTACACCACGATTCAGTGCCATCTTTCCAACTGGCCAAAATCCTCCAACCTCTAGTGGTAGGTTTATGGGATTTTCTGCCATTTTTTGCTATGGTCGTGGCTTCATCATCAGTTAGTGCAGTGTTGTCGCATTCATGGTCAATGAGCTCATCTAGTAGAGTGAACATCCTCCCGTCATCATCAACAGAGCTGTATAGGCTTTCTGCAACAATATTTGCCGTGTATTCCTCCATGGTGCCATCCGGTAGTTGCAATTTATACAGCCTCGTGTCTAGTATGGGATTCTCATTTCTGGTTCCTATTGGTCTGTTTTGCAAGTCGCGAACCCTATCCTTGACAATGCACCTGAGTCTTTCGTCACCTCTTTCAATGATCACTTCATTTCCCAGATATTCATCTGGTTCATCTACATCTTCTACTGATGCTTCTGGCTCAGCCATTTCGAGTTTCATATCCGGTGTTTTTACTGTTTGATTCTCAAATAGCTCTATTTGGGGCTCTGGGTAGTTTTCCTGGAAGAATGATGCGCTGTCCTTGACTTCATCTCCAATCTTGGATTCAATTGATTTGTCGATCGCTTCCATTCTTCTTAGGACATCTCTATCCCTCCATTCATATTCCTTTACAGGTCTTGTTGAATTTGTAGATATTGGTATTGCTGACTCGGGCAAGAGCCAGAAACAATCACCCCCACCTACCCTATTCCCACAGGGACCCAACCATCGCGCCAGCCTTTCAACACCTCGGGTGGAAGAATCACCTTTTTCATAATAAAACACAAAATCATACCATTCTGATGAAGTGTATAATGTAATATCGGGCCTATAGCCATGAACCAATTCAAATGGAGTTCGCCCCATTGAAGAAGGGTTGTTTGATGCTGTTCTCTGCCTTATGTTTGCACATAGTTCACCGCAAAATGACCATAATCGTCTTGGTGACTTCTTCTTTGCAGACTTGGTTGTGATTGCGCTACCAAGATGGCCAATTGCTTGTTCTGCCCGATTTTGGAATGGGCAATGTGGTTGGATGAACGTCTGATGGATATGGTTGCGCTTTACAATTGAATTCCAGTGTGTCTTGTAGGTTCTTGGAGATCCTTGTTCTGGTGCACCATCAGAAATCAAATGCTCTGGGATTCCAATTTCGTGAATGAATGTTTTCAATCCTTGATGCGCCTGGGACTTGTCCTGTATTGGTATAAATACTTCAAACCCATTTCCATTTGTAAAGATCTGTGCACATTTTTCTTGCCTCATAATACTGGTAGTCCTGGCATGCCAAGTATCAGTGTACCAGGTTCCTTGTGCGACTCTTTTGTTCCTGAAGCGCTGAGTAGGAAGTCGCTTCATCAATGGTGATTGCAAATTCCTGAGTGCCTTCTGCGTCGTGACTTTCAGTGTCTGTTCAGCTTTCTTGAAACTGATGTTCCAAGTTTTGGCTAGGCGTTCACAGTCAACTTTGTTTGGACCTTCAATTGTTATCACTGATGGCCCCCATTGATTTCTTCTGTCAAGAGACCTTCTTTCAAGTGTATTGTCAATTTCTTGCAAGCTAGGGGCCTGTTTTGATTCTGCTTCAGGAGCTTCCATAAAGTCAAATTCTGTATCATCAAACAAAAATTGGTCTACCCTTCGCGCGCTTGAGATATTCCTTACTGAAGAAATCCGATGAGCTATATTTCCATCTGTTGCAATCTGGCATTCTGTGAGCATTCTCCTTGTGGACACTTGATGGACCCTCATCAGTTTGCATTGCTGCATGACACTTGGATGCAGTTCTTTTCCTAAGCTGGTCTTGGGAAGTGTATTTGTAACATTACTAGCAGGTTCTGTTACAACAGAACTTTCCTCCATTGCTTGGTCCTCTTCGGTCGACATAGCTTGAAGGCTGAATTGGTCCCCTGAAATTGGATCTCCATTGTCAATGGCTAGCTCGGCCATCCTGAACTTCAGTGAATGTGGATCCCAGGGAGTATCATTTGTTGCTATCAAATGTTGACATTCATCAAGTTCCAGTCTTGTGGGCTTTCTTGTGGGAAAATATGATATCACATTTCTCATACTCAGTTTGATAAAAACTTTCTTCGGATCATCATCCTCCAGTGGAGTTTGAATTGTAATTCCATGCTTGGATCGTGGATCAAATTGGCGAGGTGTTTCTTCAACAGAGTTGAAATTGCAGTCCCTCACTTGATTTGGGCATATCAAGCTGTTTTTCAATTTGTCCCCAAAGTACAGTGCTTGATGAAACACTATGATATATACTTGGCCTGAGGTTGGATTTGTCCATGCAGTCGCACAGCTTCCAATGGGGATTTTCTTGATGGGCTTGTACTCTTCAGAAAAAGGTGCAACATCAACGTGTGTTGTGATTTGATCAGGATTCAGCAGTACCATATTGCTTCCTGCTGCAGTAGTATCTGCATGTGAATCTAACTCACAATATCCTTCTTCATTTTCCCCATCATCAAATCCTACAGGGACATTCATCTGGTATAATGACCGGCTCACCATTTTTAACAATTTGTGTTCTAGTGATAGTGTCCGGTTATTATGTCATTTCTTAGATTTTGATCCAAAACTGTCACCAGCGCCTTCATTTTCAGTTTCTTTCTTTTTGGTCTCAGCAGCCTTGAGATTTCGTTTCTTTTTAGCCTGTCTCATCTGGTAAAGCTCCTGGCGCTGTTCTTTTGACATTGTTTTATAAACACTTGTTGGATAGGGCTTGCACTCAACTTTTCCTGTAAAAGTTCCAGTTGTCTTTTGCTTCTTGTTGCTGGTTGTGCCCATAGAATACAAACTTCTGGAACCTCTTTTACTCTTCCCTGTTGCAAGCTTTTTCAATCCAAGTCGATTGGTGAATAGAATCAAACATTCATTGAAGTTGTCACGATAGTCTTTGCTCTCATCAATTGCATCTGCTTTTGCAGCATCAAGTCGCTCGTCACTGATTGAATTGATAAAATCCCAGACAAATCTTCTTTCATTATGATTCTTTTCAAATCTAAGAATCGTTCCATGGAAAGCAGTCCAATTTCGCTTGTGCTTGTTCCAGTCATAACCCTTGGAATCTCCAGTGTAGTGTGAATCTTTCATATCCTGGTATGTCTTATTCAGAACCATAGTGATATTGGTATCAGTGTAAGCGTGTTGCATGAGAGAAATGAAAGCGTTTCTGGCATTACCAGAATTCAGTGCAGTGTTTTGGAAATGTGCTACATATTCCCAACCAGGACCCTTTCTTGTTGCATCGCACAGCAACCTCCAGACAACGTTGTTGTCCTCATCATACTGGGGACCTGACAGGACACCACATCTTTCATTGTAATCACTCCAAGTTGGATAAGTATCTGTTGTAGTTTGCCCGACTGTTCCAGCCCTGGCTTCATCAGTAACTTCTTCCATTTCTTGGGGCCTTATGACATACAAGATTGGAAAACCCTCAGAGTTGAATCTGTATCTCAAGTTTTGTCGGAAGCCTTCCTCCCATTCCCTGAATTTTGTGAGGTCCTTCAGCTCTGGTGGAGTTGCTTTTTCCTGTGATTTCACACTTGATTCCATCATCTTGATTCTGAATTGCTGCATTTCCAAGTTGTTTGGGTTTGCGTTCCAGTCGATAGCCATTGGCTTGACTCCAATCAATGGTTGATACCGGGCCCAATTTGCCCAAGTTAGGAGCCTCGATGATAGTCTGTTACCGTAGTGGATACTTTTTGGATTAGGACAGTCTGGACTGATAGCTTTCAATCCGTGCATGAACGATTTAATGCTTTCCTTATTGAGGTCTGTAATTTCTCGAATATTAGACATTCCTCCCCTCATTATTTCTTCAGCTGATTCATAGTTTATACCAAAATCCATTAGGCTGCTCCTGAAAGCAAGCTGTTCTGGGTTCAGAAATCTACCATTGTTGAATCCCCTGATTTTTATCCTGGGTTGGGATGACCTCCTTCCTAGCCGTTCAGCTCTTGCGTTCTCTGCATTTTGGTCAGCATCGATTCCTTCATCCTCATTTTCGCTATCCGCGTCATCTGGATTCACACCCTTTCTTTCTGCATCTCTCATTGCCCTGACTCTTTTCTTTATTTCTTGGTCGATGATTCTCTTCATGGTTGAGTTTGATTCTGGGTCCTCTAAGGCCCTTTCCATGACTTCCATGATTTTATCTTCCAATTTCTCTTCCAAATCTTCATCGTCTGAATCATCATCGTCATCGTCATCCAATTCCATTTTTGTTTCTTCCATGTCGTCGTCCGCTCTAGTTCGTACCATGGTGATGAATTGTAACGGAGTTTCGAATTATTTTGGAGGAGTATGGATGATATTCGATGGGATATTGAATATTCAATCGATGGTGGTATGTGGTGGGAGAGTGTAATCGAATCGAAGGATTGGATGTGAGGGATGGGTATTAATCGTTTGTGACTGCCGAGTGTGATTTGTCTATCTGTTTGTATTTGTATATCCGGATCGAATTTTCGTTCCGGTTTTGTTTATACTTTCTGACTATACTTTTCGACTATTCGGATCGAATTTTCGTTCCGTTTAGTTTTGTATTGTTTGAGCTTTTGCTTTTGTTGCAAATCAAGATTGTGAGCTTTCCTATCCTTTCTTGGGATTTTGCTCATTCTGTATTTCTGTAGTGAAAGATTGAAAGATTGTTTCCTGAGAATTTAGTGTTCTCCTTTTAGTGTTCTCCTTTTCATTTTTGGATCTTTCCGATCTTCGGGATTGGTGTTCTCATATCTTTGGATTTTCGTTTTCGTGCGGGCAGATTCTCTTTGTAATCTGTTCCTTCCAATCTGTTTCACCACAGAATACTTGAGGCTCAATCTTCTGGCTCACGTCATTCTTGTTTTCAGTGAAAGATCAGTGTTCTCGGATATTGATTCCTTTCAACTGATGCCAACCTGGGCGATTCGTTCAGCTGAATCGTCCAGTGTCTTTTCCCTTGCTTGTTTTGCTGGATCCCGAAACCCGGTGGAGCCACCACCTTGGTTCGGTTCTTTGGTCTCTTCTTTCAGGGAGACCGCCCTGGTGTTGGTCTGTTCCAGGGCTCCACAGGCAACTGCCTCTTTTACATCCTTGAGGGTTGATGCCGGTAGCTGATCAGGCTAGTCCGGATTAGTCTGGTCTTCGAGCTCAAACTGCGTTTCTCGGTGGGAAACGCCATTCGATCCTCAGCATTGTAGGATGCTGGGTCTGATAAACTAGAGAAAGTGTGTCGTAACAAACAGCAAACGCAATCGATCTTACGATCGATTGACTTAGTGAGTAGAACAACTGTTGTTACAGTTCAATCGTCCTCGTCGATTGTTGATCGACAGGTTAATTACTCGTCGTCAAATTACTCGTCGTCATCGTGTAATTTTACCATACAAAACACATGCAATCTTAAGACACAAAACACACGCAAAACCATCTTCGATCGGTCTTTCTGTTACCGTAATTCACCGTGATATTAACAGTAAATATCACATGTTATTGTACCTTATCATGTAGAATTAGTACTAGGTTGTACGTAGATTTTAGGGCATGATAGTGTTTTAGAGTTGTTAATTCTTCGAAGAGTGAGCTGACGGGAAGAATTTCCCTAAGAGACAATCCACATGGATTAATCACCGACGATTATTCACTCAGGTTAAATAACCTTACGAATAAGGTTATTTGCCTTTGTGACTCTTCGTACGTGCGATACGCGTTACACGGTGAATTCTTTTCATTAATTTCCATTATTTTCGCGACGACCGACCCTTCTGTTTCTCCTTCCATAGAACAGACTATGAAGGTCTGCCACCATACAAATAGTACAAAATGACACCAACTCAAATACCTACACATTCCTCTACTTGGTTTTCGATCCGGAAGGGTATGCGAACCGCAATTCTACTGCGAATAACACACACAGATACGTCGTCGTCATCGTCGACGACCCTTCTCTGACCCATCTGTTTCCCCTCCAATAGAAGGGAAGATGTGGGTGGATCTGTACAAATACTACCACATTCGAACACCATCATGTTCTTCTACTGGTTTGCTGACCTGGAATGGCAATCGAATGGCAATCGAACGGCTATTTGGATGGCGAGTTACGACCCTCCAACGACCCTTCTGTTTCTCCTCAGATAGAACAGACCATGAAGGTCCGCCACCGTACAAATAGTACAAAATTACACCAGCTCAAATACCTACATGTTACTCTGCTTCGATTTGGAGCGGGAAGGGTATTCAAATGACAATCAAGCGGTTTTTTGGAGCGCCATTTTGGAGCGCCGTTTTGAGCGCCGTTTCAAGCAGCAGGAAGCCAGCAGCAAGCAGCGGCGTTTGGAGCGCCGTTTTGGACCAGCAGGAAGCCAGCAGTGGCGTTTCAAGCGGCGTTTTGGAGCAGCAGGAAGCCAGCAGCCAGCAGCGAGCAGCGACGTTTTGAGCAGCGTTTTGGAGCGGCCTTTCGAGCAGCAGGAAGCCAGCAGCAAGCAGCGGCGTTTTGCTCGTTCCGATCCGATTGCTCGCTTGACCGAAGTTTGATAGTATTTCCAATCCAACTTCTTGTTAATGGTAGGATTTGTACACAGCGACGTCAGAAAAGAAAACTTGCGACAGTCGGTCAATGGACTCGCGCTGCAAGTCTCTGTTGCTATTGCTTGCTGCCGCGCTCGCTGTTGCAAGAATCGCTTGCTGCCACGCTTGCTATTGCTGTGGCTTGCGCTTGCGCAGTTGTTGCTGTTGTTGCCATTCTTGCAGCCGGGGGGGGGGGGGGGGATTTCCATGGTCGATGGACGAGATAAGGGAAGGTGTGGTGTTGATTTTGGTATTTCCTGTACCAATAGCAGTAGGGATTTGGGAGTAAAAATGTCAGTACTTAATTCTACAGCTATTGGTACAGAAAATACATATTAAAGGAGTAATTGGTTGGGGATTGGCAGGATTTGCACTGTCTTCAAATCTGGTGGGTTTTTGGGTTGATGACTGAGTTATATTTTAGTGGGGGATTGGCAGGATTTGCACTCTCTTGAAATCTGGTGGGTTTTTGGGTTGACGATTGAATTATATTTTAGTTACGGACTGGAAAGATTTGCACTGTGTTCAAATCTGGTGGGTTTTTGGGTTGATGACTGAGTTATATTTTGGTCAGGGACTGGCAGGATTTGCACAGCGTTCAAATCTGGTGAGTTTTTCAGGTTGATGACTGAGTTATATTTTGGTCAGGGACTGGCAGGATTTGCACTGTGTTCAAATCTGGTGGGTTTTTGGGTTGATGACTGAGTTATATTTTGGTCAGGGACTGGCAGGATTTGCACAGTGTTCAAACCTGTTGGGTTTTTGGGTTAATGACTGACTTATATTTTAGTAGGGGACTGGCATGATTTGCACTGTGCTCAAATCTGGTGGGTTTTTGGGTTGATGACTGAGTAATATTTTGGTGGGGGATCGGCAAGATTTGCACAGTGTTCAAATCTGGTGGGTTTTTGGGTTGACGATTGAATTATATTTTGGTTAGGGACTGGAAAGATTTGCACTGTCTTCAAATCTAGTGAGTTTTTGGGTTGATGATTGAGTAATATTTTAGTGGGGTATTGGCAAGATTTGCACAGTGTTCAAATCTGATGGGTTTTGGGGTTGACGATTGAATTATATTTTGGTTAGGGACTGGAAAGATTTGCACAGTGTTCAAATCTGATGGGTTTTTGGGTTGAAGATTGAATTATATTTTGGTTAGGGACTGGAAAGATTTGCACTGTATTAAAATCTGATGGGTTCTTGGGTTGACGATTGAATTATATTTTGGTTAGGGACTGGAAAGATTTGCACTGTGTTCAAACCTGTTGGGTTTTTGGGTTGATGACTGAGTTATATTTTGGTCGGGGACTGGAAAGATTTGCACAGTGTTCAAATCTGATGGGTTTTTGGGTTGATGACTGAATTATATTTTGGTGGAGTACAGGCAGGATTTGCATTGTGTTAAAATCTGGTGGGTTTTTCTTGGGTTGATGACTGAGTTATATTTTGGTGGGTGACCGACAGGATATGCTCCGTGCTCAAATCTGGTGGGTTTTTGGGTTGATGACTGAGTTATATTTTGATTGGGGATTAACAGGATTTGCACTGTGTTCAAATCTGGTGGGTTTTTTGGTTGATGACTGAGTTATATTTTGGTTGGGGATTGGCAAGATTTTCACAGTGTTCAAATCTTGTGTGTTTTTGGGTTTGACAGTTGAATTATATTTCGGTTGAGGACTGGAAAGATTTGCACTGTGTTCAAATCTGGTGGGTTTTTGGGTTGATGACTGAGTTATATTTTGATCGGGGACTGGCAGGATTTGCACAGTGTTCAAATATGGTGGGTTTTTAAGTTGATGACTGAGTTATATTTCAGTTGATGACTGGAAATATTTGCACTGTTTTCAAATCTGGTGGGTTTTTGGGTTGATGACTGAGTAATATATTGGTCGGACACTGGCAGGATTTGCACTGTGTTCAAATCTGGTGGGGTTTTGGATTGATGACTGAGTTATATTTTGGTTAGGGACTGGAAAGATTTGCACTGTGTTCAAATCTGATGGATTTTTGGGTTGTCGATTGAATTATATTTTGGTTAGGGACTGGAAAGATTTGCACTGTGTTCAAATCTGATGGGTTTTTGGGTTGTCGATTGAATTATATTTTGGTTAGGGACTGGAAAGATTTGCACTGTGTTCAAATCTGATGGGTTTTTGGGTTGTCCATTGAATTATATTTTGGTTAGGGACTGGAAAGATTTGCACTGTGTTCAAATCTGATGGGTTTTTGGGTTGATGATTGAATTATATTTTGGTTAGGGACTGGAATTATTTGCACTGTGTTCAAACCTGATGGGTTTTTGGGTTGATGACTGAGTTATATTTTGGTTTGGGACTGGCAAGATTTGCACTGTGTTCAAATCTGGTGGGTTTTTGGGTTGATGACTGAGTTATATTTTGATTGGGGACTAACAGTATTTGCACTGTGTTCAAATCTGGTGGGTTTTTGGGTTGATGACTGAGTTATATTTTGGTGGGGGATTCGCAAGATTTGCACAGTGTTCAAATCTGGTGGGTTTTTCGGGTTGATGATTGAGTAATGTTTTGGTGGGGGATTGGCAAGATTTGCACTGTGTTTAAATCTGATGGGTTTTTGGGTTGACGATTGAATTTTATTTTGATTAGGGACTGGAAAGATTTGCACTGTGTTCAAACCTGATGGGTTTTTGGGTTGATGACTGAGTTATATTTTGGTCGGGGACTGGCAGGATTTGCACTGTGTTCAAATCTGGTGGGTTTTTGGGTTGATGACTGAGTTATATTTTGTTCAGGGACTGGGACGATTTGCACTGTGTTCAAATCTGGTGGGTTTTTGGGTTGAAGATTGAGTAATATTTTGGTCGGACACTGGCAGGATGTGCACTGTGTTCAAATCTGGTGAGTTTTTGGGTTGATGATTGAGTAATATTTTGGTGGGGGATTGGCAAGATTTGCACTGTGTTCAAATCTGATGGGTTTTTGGGTTGACGATTGAATTATATTTTGGTTAGGGACTGGAAAGATTTGCACTGTGTTCAAATCTGATGGGTTTTTGGGTTGACGATTGAATTATATTTTGGTTAGGGACTGGCAAGATTTGCACTGTGTTCAAATCTGGTGGGTTTTTGGGTTGATGAATGAGTTATATTATTGTATGAGTACTTCTTACCATAACTTTACTGACACATACTTATAATACGTACAATAACTACGTATTTAACAACTCCACAGGGCCCCTGCAAAGCACTAATTAGTACTAGGTTGTACATAGATTTTAGGGCATGATAGTGTTTTAGAGCTGTTAATTCTTCGAAGAGTGAGCTGACGGGGAAAACTCCCGCTAAGAGGTAATCCACATAAAAACGCCGACGATTATTCACTCATCAAGTTAATAACCTTACGAATAAGGTTATTGCCTTCTTTATGACTCTTCGTACGATACGCCCGTGATTAGTACGTATGAATACGCCTTTACACGGTGTTTTCTTTTCAGTCCCCTTCAGTCATAGATCCTCCAACCGTTAAGCGGCTGGATTCTATGACTTAACCTATTCATCGTGAGTCATTCGTGTGTTGAATACCAAACTGTATCCAGTCTACTATCAGAGGCCCTATCAATTGGGGCGGCGTTTTGCCTTTCATTCTGGCTAGTATCATGGCGTTTTGCCCTGATCCTTGCCCGATTGATATATTGTTTCATGGATCAAATTATCCATTTTCGAAATGCTCATTGCAAATCGATTTATTCCATGATCAAACAAAATCAACTTGTTACTTCGATCGAACGATCGATCGAACATTCTATCGAATGATTGATCTTTCCCTACCACATGCAACGAGAACAATGTTCCCGGAAAACAGCTCCACTCATTAGCTTTGTAAACAAATCAGCAATATTTGTTGAACCTGGTTCCTTTGCAACTCTGATAATTCCTGCTAACATAGATTTGCGTGCTTTGTGGTATGCAATGCTGTTGTGCTTCTTCTTACATGGGCTTTCAGGTCGTGTAACATTTGTGACAACAGAATCATTATCACAATACACATTGGTGCTTCTATCAATTGGAACACCCATCATTCTCAACTTGTACCTTATACCTTCAACCAATTTGATTGCAATTTTCAAAGCAATGATTTCAGATCCAAAAGTTGATGTCTCAACTGTTGTTTGTCTTTTGGAAAACCAAATGATCGGTGCATTATTAATGAAGATAATAACACCAGTATGAGATCTTCTTGTTGCCTTGCATCTGGCATGGTCAGCATCAACAAAACAACTCATTGTTACATGCTTTCCCAAAGCTTCAGGCATATCTGCTGGTATGACTTCAGCAGGGCCGGGATAAAATTCAGACCAGTCACATTTTTGAAATTTACTCTCATCAATGCTTGGTACTGTATCATCAAAAACCAATTTTGACCTGTTGTACTCTTTCAAATATGCAAATATATGAAACAACTGATTCAGATGTCCCTTCCTTGCTTGTGCCAAATACCTTGACATCAGCGAGACTGGCATTACAATGTCTAGCCTTCGTAATTCACAAATCCACCTGAGGACTCCAATCAAACCTTGATAGTAATTTTGCAATTCAGGATTCAATTCTTCTGATATATCAATTTCCGGTCGATAATCATGTGACAGTGAACTGGATGCTGATTTTGGTAGATACTTGTAGCCATATTTTTCAGTTCCTAACTCTTGTTCGACCGCTGCAACAGCTTTCGCCGTATACTTGGTGCTTGATAATGACCATCTTGGTTTTGAATCACCTTCAAAGTAGAACTTTCCAATATCAGCTCCCAAATACAGAGTTGGCTCTTCAATCGTATCATCCTTCAATTTGAACTTACGTTCAATGTTTTCAAGCTGGAACTTTGGATCTTCACCAGAACATAAGATATCATCAACATAAGCAATGAGCATTGCCCAGTATCTGGATCCATCTTTCCTGGTTTTGATTCGTAAGTGCACATCCGGATCTGCTTTGCATGGTGAATATCCAAGATCCCTCAAATGCTGTGTGAGGTATGATCTGAAAGATGCACCTGCCACTGGCAGTCCATACAATGTGCGGACTATCTTGCAAGGCCTTCCTGCAAGATGTGGTGGAAAACCATCTTCAGCTCTCGCTTTTAGAAAGTATTTCTCTTTAATCGGGGCTGTCAAATATTCATTTTGAATATCTGCTGAGAGAACCTTCAAATCATTCAGCGCTGGCAGCAGGAAGAATATTCTTACTGAGTCGCGACTGGGGACAGATGAGTAAGTATTTTCTTTTGCCACTGCAGGAACTTTATGACCATCCCCTACCAATCTAGCCTTCCTTGTTAGGGACCCAAGCTTGATGTCAAAAATCATGTGGGTTGTTATTTCTTTGTGACCGACTGGAATAACATCATCATCAGAAAATTCAAACGCTGCCATATTGTTGGTCATTTCTTTGTGAATTGCTCTTTCCCAGTGATCAGTGCCTGTTTTCTTATCAATAGCCAGCGCTTGTTTGATTGAATGTGGCAATTCAACACCATATTTGTGAGTCTTCAACCAATACTTTGCTGTTTTGGCTGCTTTAAGGATCCGATCCTTTCTTCTCAAAATTTTGTGCACCCACCATCTGAATGCTGGTGACTTTTCAAGATTATTGTTGACAGCATATTCAGCTAATTGCACTGGAAATGATTCTTTCACATCGCTTAGCTTACACCATGATTCGGTGCCATCTTTCCAGCTGGCTAAAATCCTCCAACCTCTTGTCGTCGGTTTATGGCTTTGACGGCCATTTTTGGCTACAGTTGTTGCCTCCTCATCCGTTAAAGCGGTGTTGTCGCATTCATGATCGATCAGTTCATCTAACATTGTGAACATTCGTCCATCATCATCAACAGAACTGTACAGACTTTCTGCAACAATATTCATTGTGTATTCCTCAATGGTGCCATCAGGTAGTTGCAATTTGTACAGCCTCATGTCTAGTATGGGATTCTCATTTCTGACTCCAATTGGTCTGTTTTGCAAATCTCGCACTCTATCCTTGACAACGCACCTGAGCCTTTCATCATTTCTTTCAATGATTACTTCATTCCCCAGATATTCGTCTGGTTCATCTATATCTTCCACTGACGCTTCTGGTTCAGCCATTTCAAGTTTCAGATCAGGTGATTCCACTGGTTGATCCTCAAATAGCTCCATCTGAGGCTCCGGGTAGTTTTCCTGGAAGAAGGACGCGCTATCCTTCACTTCATCACCAATCTTGGATTCAATTGATTTGTCAATTGCTTCCATTCTTCTGAGGATATCTCTATCCCTCCATTCAAATTCTTTGACAGGCCTTATTGAATTTGTAGATATTGGTATTGCTGATTCAGTCAGGAGCCAAAAACAATCACCTCCACCTATCTTACTGCCACAGGGACCCAACCATCGACCCAACCTTTCAACGCCGCGAGTGGAAGAATCACCTTTATCATAGTAAAACACAAAGTCATACCATTCTGATGAAGTGTATAGTGTAATATCGGGCCTATAGCCATGGACCAATTCGAATGGGGTTCTCCCCATTGAAGAAGGATTACTTGATGCTGTTCTCTGCCTGATGTTTGCACATAATTCACCACAAAATGACCATAATCTCCTCGGTGATTTCTTCTTTGCTGACTTGGTTGTGATTGCACTCCCAAGATGTCCAATCGCTTGTTCTGCTCGATTTTGAAATAGGCAATGAGGTTGTATGAATGTTTGATGAATATGGTTATGCTTCACAATTGAATTCCAGTGTGTCTTGTATGTTCTTGGAGATCCTTGTTCTGGAGCACCATCAGAAATCAAATGCTCTGGGATTCCAATTTCATGAATGAATGTTTTCAATCCTTGATGCGCTTGTGATTTGTCCTGTATTGGTATAAATACTTCAAACCCGTTTCCATTTGTAAAGATCTGTGCGCATTTTTCCTGTCTCATAATACTGGTAGTCCTGGCATGCCACGTATCAGTGTACCAGGTTCCTCGTGCAACTCTCTTGTTTCTGAAGCGCTGTGTAGGCAGCCTCTTCATCAATGGTAGTTGCAAATTCCTGAGTGCCTTCTGAGTTGTGACTTTCAATGTCTGTTCAGCCTTCTTGAAACTAATATTCCAGGTCTTGGCTAGGCGTTCACAGTCAACTTTGTTTGGACCTTCAATTGTTATCACTGATGGCCCCCATTGATTTCTTCTATTGAGAGATCTCCTTTCAAGTGGGTTGTCAATTTCTTGCAAGCTAGGGGCTTGTTTTGATTCTTCTTCAGAAACTTCCATGAAGTCAAATTCTGTATCATCAAACAAAAATTGGTCTACCCTTTGCGCGCTTGAAATATTCCTTACTGAAGAAATCTGATGAGCAATATTTCCATCTGTTGCAATTTGGCATTCAGTTAGCATTCTCCTTGTTGATACCTGATGCACCCTCATCAGTTTGCATTGCTGCATCACGCTTGGATGCCTGTTCTCTAAGCTGGTCTTGGAGAGCATATCCGTAACGTTACTTGTAGGTTCTGTTACAATCGAACTTGTATCCATTGCTTGATCCTCTTCGGTCGACATGGCTTGAAGGCTAAACTGGTCCCCTGAAATTGGATCTCCATTGTCAATTGCTAACTCGGCCATCCTGAACTTCAGTGAATGTGGATCCCACGGGGTATCGTTTGTTGCAATCAGATGTTGACATTCATCAAGCTCCATTCTTGTTGGCTTCCTTGTGGGAAAATATGAAATCACATTTCTCATACTTAGTTTTATAAAAACTTTCCTTGGGTCATCATCTTCCATTGGCGTTTGAATTGTAATTCCATGCTTGGATCTTGGATCAAACTGACGAGGTGTCTCTTCAACAGAGTTGAAATTGCAGTCCCTCACTTGATTTGGGCATATCAAGCTGTTCTTCAATTTGTTCCCAAAGTACAGCGCTTGATGGAACACTATGATATATACTTGGCCTGACGTTGGATTTGTCCATGCAGTAGCACAGCTTCCAATCGGGATCTTCTTGATGGGCTTGTACTCTTCAGAAAAGGGTGCAACATCAACATGTGTTGTGATCTGATCAGGATTCAGCAATATCATGTTACTTCCTGCGGCAGTGGTATCAGCATGTGAATCTAGCTCGCAGTATCCTTCTTCATTTTCACCATCATCAAAATCTAGAGGAATATTCATCTTATATAATGACCGGCTCACCATTTTTAACAATTTGTGTTCTAGTGCTAGTGTCCGGTTATTATGTCATTTCTTAGATTTGGATCCAAAACTGTCACCTGCGCCTTCATTCTCAGCTTCTTTCTTCTTGGTCTCAGCAGCCTTGAGATTTCTTTTCTTCTTTGCCTGTCTCATCTGGTAAAGCTCCTGACGCTGTTCTTTTGACATTGTTTTATAAACGCTTGTTGGATAGGGCTTGCATTCAACTTTTCCTGTAAACGTGCCAGTTGTTTTCTGCTTTTTATTGCTTGTCGTGCCCACAGAATACACACTTCTGGAACCTCTTTTATGCTTCCCATTTGCAAGCTTCTTCAGTCCAAGCCGATTGGTGAATAGAATCAAACATTCGTTAAAGTTGTCACAATAGTCTTTGCTCTCATCAATTGCATCGGCTTTGGCAGCGTCAAGTCTCTCATCACTGATTGAATTGATAAAGTCCCAAACAAATCTTCTTTCATTGTGATTCTTTTCAAATCTCAGGATTGTTCCATGAAAAGCAGTCCAGTTTCGCTTGTGCTTGTTCCAATCATAATTCTTAGCATTGCCAGTGTAATGTGAATCTTTCATTTCCTGATAGGTTTTGTTCAGAACCATAGTGATATTGGTATCAGTGTAAGCATGTTGCATCAATGAAATGAAAGCATTTCTAGCATTTCCTGAGTTCAGAGCAGTGTTTTGGAAATGTGCCACATATTCCCAACCCGGACCTTTCCTTGTTGCATCACATAACAATCTCCAGACAACGCTGTTATCCTCATCATACTGGTTACCTGACAAAACACCGCATCTTTCATTGTAGTCACTCCAAGTTGGATAGGTATCTGTTGGATTTTGCCCAACTGTTCCAGACCTGGCTTCGTCAGTGACATCTTCCTTCTCTTGGGGTCTTATGACATACAAGATTGGGAAACCTTCAGAGTTGAATCTGTATCTCAAGTTTTGACGGAAGCCTTCCTCCCATTCCCTGAATTTTGTAAGATCCTTCAACTCAGGTGGGGTTGCTTTTTCCTGTGATTTCACACTCGCCTTGGTTTGAGTCTTCGGCCTCTTCTTTCAAGGGAGGCCGCCCTGGTGTTGGTCTATTCCAGGGCTCCACAAGCAACCGCCCCTTTTACATCCTTGAGGGTTGGTGCCGGTAGCTGATCAGGCTAGTCCGGATTAGTCTTCAAGCTCAAACTGCGTTTCTTTAACCCCGTTGGGTCCTCCACAGCTTGTAGAGTGCTGTGGGTCTGATAAACTAGAAAAAGTGTGTCGTCAAACAAACGCAATTGATCTTACGATCGATTGATTTAGTGAGTAAAAGTAAGATCATTGTTACCATTCGATCATCTTTGCCGATTGACAGGTTAATTACCCATCATCATCAAATTACTCGTCGTATCGTGTAATTTCAAGCATACAAAACACATGTAATTCTTAAGGCACAAACACACGCAAAACCATCTTCGATCGGTCTTTTGTTGTATCGTATTACCGTATAATTCACCGTGATATTCTCATTGGAATATCACAGTATTGTACCTTGTTATTGTGTAGAATTAGTACTAGGTTGTACATAGATTTTAGGGCATGATAGTGTTTTAGAGTTGTTAATTCTTCGAAGACTGAGCTGATGGGGAAAACTCCCGCTAAGAGGTAATCCACATAAAAGCGCCAACGATTATTCACTCATCAGGTTAATAATATATTATTGCCTTCTTTATGACTCTTCGTACGATACACCCGTGATTAGTACGTATGAATACGCCTTTACAAAGTGAATTCTTTTCACATGTGCACGTACTGTTGACTTAGGAGCCGACATCGCGGACTGGGAATTGAGTCGAGTTGCTTCAAGTAGGAGCGTGATTTTAAGTTTGTGAATAGCAGCTGCTTCAGCGGCTGCATCTGTCATGGTGCTATTTGTGCCAACTGGATCCTTGACTTTGGCAAACTGTTCACTTAGCTGAAAGCTAGAATAGCATGCCTGACATAATGCTGATTTTGCAGTATGGTACTCAAGGGGCTTGTTGGGAGGACAAAGCTTGTTGAGGTGATTTAATTCATCAAACCAATGTGTGATGAATTTCACTTTGGATTCTTTCCAATTGCTGAGATTCAACTTTAGCAGCGCCTGTAGTTGAGTCGAGTTGTCATATACCTTGGCTTTCAATTCGCTGTGGAGGTTTACGAAATCAAAGTATGCTTGACGTCCATTACGTGTGGTAGAATGGCTGTGTACACACGACGCGGATAGATCACTTTTGAAGACTTCCAACATTAGTACCCAGAAGAAAGCACACTGTTTAACAAAAAGGTCACGTGTATAACCTTGAAGCGCAGCTGGAGGCCAGGTTTCATCAAGGAATGTTTCTGTGTCGATGTCGTATGCCTCGAGTTTAGCTTTGAAACCTACGAGCCAATGTTCGAATCTTGAGTCATTCGTGAGGGGCGTAAAGGACTTTTCATCCCGTGCTTTTTGGCACCAAGATTCGTACTTTACCTGCTGAGGTGTCTTTTTATTACTTCCTGGCGGAGGAGGTGGAGTGTTTAGAGCAGATTCGGTCTGCATACGGATGGCACGTTCCAAACGGAATTTTCTGAATTCTTCATACGGATATGACTTTACATTTTTCCAGTCCTTCTCGTCTTTTTGTAGTTCGATAGAGAACTCCGCAAGTGCCTCTATGATCCGTTGGATGGATTGATGGAGATGGGTCGGTAATCCTCCTTGAGTGTAGGTAATCTCGCAGGCAAAATTCGGTTCGATAAGTGCGTCGAGAAAGGCCGTCCACTCGCATAATCCTCCTTCCTTGAGAGCTAAACACAGGGTGTTATCTGCTTCTCTTGTTACGCAAAATAGAGATATAAGTATCAGCTTCATATCAGTATCAAAACTAGGGAAATTGTTGACAGCAGCGGCTTCGGCATCACCCGTGCTGTTCCCTCCTCCGAATAGATTGGCGGGCATGTTCAGCATTTGTGATGATCCTGATCCGTCGAAGGAATCGCGCGGTGAATGAGAACTGCTTTGTGTACGATGTGCGATTGGCATATGCCAGCGTAGGGATTGTATTCAATTCCGTTCCTGTTCCTTTTGTGTGCAAGCCACCTTGGAGCTTGCGACTGTTAATCTATCAATTTCCTTCTGAATCTGTTCCGCTGAGGGTCTGATTCAAAGGCTTCTGAAGAACAGCAACGCTGTGTTAGTGTGTTAGTAGACAAACGATTGTACTCTACGCGTGGCAATTGTGGTTGGATACTTTCGGCAACGGATAATCGGACTACAGGCGAAGCTAGGGAAACGCCAGTTCTCTTCTTACTGTGAACTTATTCAGATACAGCGAGACAGACCTTAGTAATGTAGATTACAGGTAGCTGGTAGCAACTAGTGTGAATTTTGGGATATAAATCAGTTGAATGTTAAAAGTACAAGATAAGAGAGTAATCTTGCTGGAGAGCATGATATCTCTTTTAGTGCAGTGATGAATACAGTACACCGCTAATCGTACAGCACTGTAGAATCACGTGCTATCATGAGAAGCTTCCTTCTAATCGTGATCATTGAAACAGCTGTTACAAGAAGCTTCTTCGAACCTCCCTTTTGATCATGAGTATCGAAACACATGATTGGAAGTATCAAAATGGCTATAACGGAACCAGGCAATTCACTTTGTTTTGGTCATGAAAACAAAAGGAACCTTGCTTTCGATCTTAAGTATCGAACTTCAATCGTGAAAACAGAAAAGATATGAGTTTGATTGCAAGGTACCAATTGCATCAAGTTGTTATTATTTTCCTTCTGAATCCGGTCCGTTGAAGGTTTGATTCAAAGGCTTCTGAAGAACAGCAACGCTTCGTTAGTGTGTTAGTAGACGAACGATTGTACTCTACGCCTGACAATTGTGGTTGGATACTTTCGGCAACGGATAATCGGACTACAGGCGAGACTATGGAAACGCCAGTTCTCTTCTTACTGTGAACTTATTCAGATACAGCGAGACAGACCTTAGTAATGTAGATTACAGGTAGTTGGTAGCAACTAGTATGAATTTGGGGATATAAATCAGTTGAATGTTAAAAGTATGAGATAAAATGAAATCTTGCCGAAATGCAAGATATCTCTTTTATTGAGATGAATACGTTGCAACTGCTGTTGCGTAGTGATGAGATTACTCGCTGATTATTTTCGTACATGCATTGGTCGTTGACCATATATATCTGTATGTATATATATATATATTGTGTGAGAATCACACGCCAACGGTTTTCTTCTCTTGTTCCGTTAGGAAGACTTCATGATATGTTTATCATTAAGATCAGGAATTGCTCCTGTAGCTCGTGTGATATTTTATGAAATCAGGGTTTGCTCACCAAAGAACAATGGCAATACTATAAAACAGAGATTGCTCACCGTCGATGCGCGATGGGAATCAGTGCACTGTGGGAATCGATATGCCGTGGGAATTGATTACTTTGGTTGATACGGGACTCATTGATTCGTACGAATAGGATATCTACCATCTGGTAGCTTTGGTACTTCTGGTCACGAAAGGAATTTAATAAAAAACATATCCGGTACTGAATCATACTAGATTTGTAAACCCGTGGATTTCTACATACTTTTTGTACTCGATACATACTAGTATTGAATCAGCTTAGGATTCTACATAAATATTACTACACACTATTTGTACTCGATACATACTAGTATTGAATCAGCATAGGTTTCTACGCAAGTAGATTACTACACGCTTGTTGTACAAGATAAATACTAGTAGTGGATTCGCGTAGGTTTCTACGCGAGTAGATTACTACACGCTTGTTGTAGAAGATACATACTAGTAGTGGATCTGCGTAAATTCCTACGAGAGTAGATTACTACACGCTTGTTGTACAAGATACATACTAGTACTGAATCCGCGTAGGTTCCTACGCGAGTAGATTACAAGCCGCTTGTTGTACTAGATAAAACTTATTGGGTAATGATTACAAAAGTATCTGGTCCAAGCCATGAATACATTCATCATGACTCATCAAATGCATATTGGGAACAACTTTGTCACACAGAATGCTGGATATGTTGTGGATTGACTCTCCAAATGGCAAACATGAGGGTATTTTTGGTGCAATTCCAGGGCACAAACTAACTTATTGGGTAATGACTCCAGAACTATCTGGTCCAAACTATGAATACATATATCATGACTCCTCAAATGCATATTGGGAACAACTTTGTCACACAGAATGCCCAAAATGTTGTGGTTTGACTATCGAAATGGCAAACATGGGGGTATTTTTGATGCAATTCCAGGGCACAAACTGACTTATTGGGTAATGACTCGAGAAGTATCCGATCCAAACTATGAATACATATATCATGACTCCTCAAATGCATGTTGGGAACAACTTTGTCACACAGAATGCCCAAAATGTTGTGGTTTGACTCTCCAAATGGCAAACATGGGGGTATTTTTGGTTAAATTCCAGGGAACAAACTAAATTATTGGGTTATGACTCAAAAAGTATCCGGTCCAAGCCATGAATACATTCATCATAACTCATCAAATGCATATTTGGAACAACTTTGTCACACAGAATGCCCAAAATGTTGTGGTTTGACTCTCCAAATGGCAAACATGGGGATATTTTTTGTGCAATTCCAGGGCACAAAACTAACTTATTGGGTAATGACTCAAAAAGTATCTGGTCCAAGCCATGAATACATTTATCATGACTCCTCAAATACATATTGGGAACAACTTTGTCACACAGAATGCCCAAAATGTTGTGGTTTGACTCTCCAAATGGCAAACATGAGGGTATTTTTTGTGCAATTCCAGGGCACAAACTTACTTATTGGGTAATGACTCAAAAAGTATCCGGTCCAAGCCATGAATACATTTATCAGGACTCATCAAATGCATATTGAGAACAACTTTGTCACACAGAATGCCCAAAATGTTGTGGTTTGACTCTCTAAATGGCAAACATGGGGGTATTTTTGGTTAAATTCCAGGGCACAAACTAAATTATTGGGTAATGACTCAAAAAGTATCTGGTCCAAGCCATGAATACATTCATCATAACTCATCAAATGCATATTGGGAACAACTTTGTCACACAGAATGCCCAAAATGTTGTGGTTTGACTCTCCAAATGGCAAACATGGGGGTATTTTTGGTGCAATTCCAGGGCACAAAACTAACTTATTGGGTAATGACTCAAAAAGTATCTGGTCCAAGCCATGAATACATTCATCATGACTTATCAAATGCATATTGGGAACAACTTTGTCACACATAATGCCCAAAATGTTGTGGTTTGACTCTCCAATTGGCAAAAATGAGGGTATTTTTGGTGCAATTCCAGGGCACAAACTTACTTATTGGGTAATGACTCAAAAAGTATCCGGTCCAAGCCATGAATACATTTATCATGACTCCTCAAATGCATATTGGGAACAACTTTGTCACACAGAATGCCCAAAATGTTGTGGTTTGACTCTCCATATGACAAACATGAGGGTATTTTTGGTGCAATTCCAGGGCACAAACAGTCTCATTTGGTAATGACTACCAAAGTTTTTGGACTAGGCCATGAATGCATATCACATGACTTACGAAATGCATGTTGGGAACAACTTTTAAATGCATATTGGGAACAACTTTGCCACACACAGTACAGAAAATGTTGTGGTTTGTAGATACAAATGGCACACAAGACAGTACGGTATGTTAGGTGCAGTCTATGAGATTCTACAGGTGACTAGAGGATTGAAATACATAACCTTAGTGTTATCAAAAGTTTCCCTTCTGAAAAAATTATCGCGCGGGAGGGCTGGCTGGCACAGGTACGTGATCTACTTCTACAATTATATAAGGGCGCGCCCAAGCCAGACAACACACAGAAGAAGTTAGGGCAAACAACATAGTACAGAACCCACAGAAAAACTCTACACACAAAACATCGTACATATAGTACATGAAACACCGTACACACACACACACACACGACACACAAAACACAAAACACCGTACACAACCCGACAAAATTATTAGTACACACACAAAACCACACAAAAAGAAACACATGATTCTTGATCGACACCATATTCAGAAAATAAAATAAAAAATATGAATGCTATCGGAAAGACACAACGAAGCAAAAAATCCGAGGGGAAGACCCTTCGAAACAACAAAACCATCCGGCCCGGTGATCATCAAAATACAGGGGACAACAACGGTAAGAAAAAAAGAGTGAAAACAAACACCGCAATTACTAACAAAGTGTGTAACAGTAATACCACAACTATGAACGCATCAAAGGGCAACAGTAAAAAAAATGGTATCGACAACACAATTTCTACTACTACAAACATGGAAGAACAAAACACCATCAATCAGAGTAACAAACCAGCACTGAGCATTACCAACAAAACCACCACTACAGTAACAAACCAACAGAAAGAAGGAACAAAAACCAATGTGGTAGAGAAAACATCTAACGGAGAATGCTGTGATTTAGAGGATGTTGTGGAACGTGTCATGAAAAAATCCAATATGACAAATTGGCACAGGAACTGGCAAAACACTTACGGCAACAAGAGAGGGTACCACATATAGGGGTGGGAAAGGTAGTAATGGTACCTAAACAAACGGAGGCAACCATGCAGGGAGAGGGGACTGATAATGCCAGCGACACAAGAGAACAAGCAGTAAGTACAATTACAGATGAATATGGGCTTATAACAGACAACAATATGCTTAAGGCTTTGAGTGATATGACTGAAACACTGGACAAGCAGCTAAGGGATTACGTCAAAAAACATTGGTACCACAACATGAAGTTCCCTATCAATGACAAGGTAACGGCGCATGTAATACAAAAAGCTGTTGGAGCAAGTGCGGTTATGAAGCCACCAAATATTCCACTTGCGTCATTCTGTTCCTTTTACAGGAAACGAGTATGGACAGTACTGACTGCATTGAGGCACAACTCACAAACATTAGCGAGAAAAAACTGGATAGGTAAATACAGACAGGAGAATTGGTTGTTGAAATTAGGAATATTGGAATCTATTTTTGGTCCGACAACACTAACATGCTGCCCGTTGATACTTATGATACTTCCGTACAGACGATTACAGAAAAGGTCGAGTCCCTATCACATTCCCTTGTACTGTTGCAGTTATTGAAGACACAGAATATGAGGACACAGGTATTTTAAAACCTCAATACAAAAAATGCAATGACGCGGAAAATGAAGATTTTTATTATTTTGTTACAAGAATCATGTCGGCAATCAATCCGACAAATTCCAATTTCAAACAACGGAAGGAGAGGCACTTGCTGAGTGATATATTTACTATAGCAGATGAAGCATTTGCATTGGTACTGATCTACAATGAGCATCATGTATGGGTGAACCAGCAGCGGCGAAAGGGTGATGCCACGATTCCGCGACAAATTTTTTTTTCTGCGATTCAGACAGTGGAAGCAGAAATGGATGGATGGAGGAAGGACAAGAGTTGTTCAGTGACTTGTGCGACAAAATTGGCGAGATGCGAAAACACCCAGAAACAGGAAGGAATTTGGAAGAAATGATGAGGGAGAGCTTTAGGAACAAAAGTTCAACAGATTACACCAACAATAAGCATGGCGATGCAAATATTACTAGTACCAGCTCCACTAATTGTAGTGGACCAAAAAAGAAAAAGAAAAGAAACGTCTATATTGATCCGGCAATAACAGCATCGATGAATGAAAGTTTATCTATTGGTGAACTAATGTAGAAAATAACAGTACATACATAATACAAAACTACTACTAATCTTGAACTTAATATTGAGAATATTAGAAATTA
The DNA here is from genome assembly GCA_037355745.1 of Pseudo-nitzschia multiseries. Taxonomy (NCBI): domain Eukaryota; phylum Bacillariophyta; class Bacillariophyceae; order Bacillariales; family Bacillariaceae; genus Pseudo-nitzschia; species Pseudo-nitzschia multiseries. Next base: position 11,310,766 of record CM074782.1, on the reverse strand, counting down.
TGGAGGATTCGTAATATGTTGCAATCAGAATAAATCAAGCATAATAGAATCTACATTTTAAAAAGGGAATATTGTAGTCGAGAAATAGAATTCACAATTAGGAGAGCAGAATCAAATTGTTATTTGGAAGATTAATATTTTGGAATTAATACTGACTCAAGATTTCTATTTTATTCGTGAAAAGAAGTAAGTGTTGTTCGTACAGAATAATAATTGGGTTCTGCTAGAGACTTAAATAAATTATTTTTATTTGAGAGTAGAGTAATGTGCATCACGCGCACAGAAATAGTGCTCTGTTAATTTATAGCCCGCCACTTACTCGCAAATTTCAGGGTGTCCAGAAATATTGCCGTGTTAAAATCGCGCACAAATTTTGTGCGCGAGAAGTAAACCCGCGAAACAGTTCTCGGACGATTGTTGCAGAAATCCACTGCTGTTTTGTTGTCAACATACAAAATCATCGGTATTTTGACTTGCAGATCCAAACACATCATCACTCGCTAAATGTACAGCACATCCTGTACACACAACACTGCTGAATACAACTCTGCCTCCATCACTGACAATGCAATGATTGGCATCATCCTGGATCTTACCATTACATTTGCTCCATTCAACCAAGTGGATCAAAATTGGTATCATTTGCATCAAACATTGGATCATGGTCATTCAAAACTTCAAAAGTAGTTGCTTCAAGAGTTTGGGTTTCAAATTCAGACTGTAAGGGAATGGTAGCTGTTTCTCCCCCACTTGCAGGCTGAAATTGACCGTGGTGCTTGGTAGAAGGTGCCTTGGTTTTGCTGCGCAGAGTTGAAGGTGGCCCATCATCCAAATCATTGATAGGAAATCTAGTGCTTTCCCAACAGGGGCATCTTGTGCAAAATTCATGCGGTTCAACCAATAAACATCCCTGGTTGCTGTGAGGGAATACTTGAGGCAGCTTGCCTGCAAAATGCTCAATCTTGGTGGCTGTTTTACCATCAATAGTCACGACCAATAGCCAATCCAACTGCACTTCACACCTTATTGCCAAAGGGAAAAATCTGAACCTGTACTTCCAAGGTACGTTGGCTTGAGAGCACAGAGCCATTGCACCGCACACAGAAGTGTAAATGGCCGCTTCATCCACACTGTTTTGCTGAGGTGTATCCACAGAGGTATATTCAAATTGGCATCCAAATTGCCATTTAGCAGAGTGCAACCGGTCTTCCAACGCTTCATTTTCACCAGCACCATCACATCAAATTTAGAGTAGCTACTGACCCCAACCCAAACACAACTGGTGTAGATGAGAATCCTGATATCAAACTTCAACACGTTGTTGCCTTTCTGAAGGACACATCCCAAAGTATCACTTCCTGTAGCTGTCCATTTGTTCTGCAATGCAAGATTAGCAGAAAACAAGTTGAATGCAAACTTAGGATTGAAACTCACTCTGGTCAACATCATTTGATTTTGGTACTTGCCATTTTAATCAAGTTGCTTTCTCACAAGGAATGTCTCCAACCTTGCATTTTCTAACTTCATCTCCACTTTGGGTGGTGATGGGGATGGTTGTCCCACTCTCAAGAATATTTACAGCACCTTGCATACTCTTGGAGCTGTGATTCCTGACTCCTGTATCAAACACAAACATATTGTCATCATACAGCAGATCAAAGCCTTCTGGGATAGTGTCACCTTTGGTTGCCCTCTTTTGAGCATACAGCAATTGCAATGATGTTGGGGTTGCTGGAGGCTGTAATACTGAGAGACAGAAATCAAAATCGATGGTGGCGCCCTGAACATCCTTTAGTTTGGACTTCCAACCTGAAGGCCTCCTGCCAGCATTCTTTTCATCTTCCCATCATTTCTTATCCTTGTGTTTACCTCCACAGATACTGCACTTGAATTGTGCTTTCTGTTTCCTGACGTCACTGTTGCCACTGCCGTTGTTGCCATTGTCGCCATTACTGTTGCTGCCACCATTGTTATTTGTCTTCTTTCAACCTTGGGGTGTTGAAGGACATTGGAAAGCTTGATGTTCCTTCTTGCAACACCAGTAAGAAGTAGCATTGGTTCTTGACCACTTGTCACAAGTGTCAGGCTCACCTACCATCATATCGGCACCAAACAGGCTCATCTCCTTTGCACTCGCTCCTTTGCCTCGCATGATGCTTGCTGAATTGCAGAGATTGGTTGCCTTGTGTCAAAGCTCGTCCCAAATAACAAACTCAGGGGTGTCCTTCCTTCTATGATCATCCAGGATGTTTGCGATGGGCATCAACAAATAGGCTGGCAGTGCCCCCAGAAAAGCAGCATACAGTTCATCTGGTGTTGGTCAAATTGTCGTATATTGGTATTTCTGAATCAATCCAAAAATCTGCTTGAACAATTCCGTCGGAGGGGCATGGGCCGGAATTTTGATGTTGTCTTCAGATCCTCATTCAACTGGATCCTGTCACACATGCCAGATGTCCTGCAATATACCCTGATGAGCTCTTCAAATATACGATGTACCCTTCCTCTAGGCCATTGCAGCCTAAGCTTTGCGTTGGCATCTGATGTTCCTTTTCTGTCCACCTTGGATATCTCAATGATGGCTATGCCGGTATTATTGTTGTGGAATGGCGTGTATAGGTCATTGAGGGCCTTAGAATGCTTCTTGAGGGCCTTCTTTTGAGCCTTGCTCATGTCACTTCTTGATGTAAGATCACCTTTGGGGGGTAGATCTGGGTGTGGCTTATGGGACACCATCTCTTCATATTTGTTCCTGCTTGCGTGGTCAAGAAACTGCTGATTCCATCCTTCAAAATCAACTTCACCCATATTGGATAGCTTCAGCATCTTGTAGTAACCCATTGTTGTATCTCCATTTGTATCACTCTCGGAATCGTTGTCTTCGTCCATATCCGAAACTGTATCAGTATCACTGTTGTCGCCCCAGTTGCTATCGCTTGAGCTGCTGCTGGTGGTGGTGGTGGTGGTGGAACTTGAATCATTGTCGTCTCCGCCATTGTTTGCGGTATTTCTACTGATTTCCAGCCGTTTGACGCCACTGTCCAATTGTCCGATAATGGGTTCTGCAGCTTTTGTTGTAGAATAGCTGTTATCTTCCGGACATTCGACAATGTCTTCCGATTGTTCGACAGCGTGGCTGTATTCCTGTTCTATTTTTTGTAGCTCCTCTTCCAGAATTCTTTCGTTGGAATTGTTGTCCTCGTCGTTGCTTTTGCTTGAGCTGCTGCTTCTTAGTATGCTGCTGTTGCCGTTCTCCGATGACAATGATGAGAACCCTATCTCTATCTCTTCTTCCCTTGCACGCTGGTCAAATGCCGACGCTGTTGTTGCCACCACCGCTGCTGAGGCCAGCCGAAGTTGTTGTAGTTGTCTTCTCCTTGCCAGGTCGGCTAGATGTTGTGGTGCGTCTTCTGCCCTTTCCCTATCTGCTGCTGAATGGGCTTCGTTGCTCTTCATTTGGCTTCCTCGTGGTCTTCTTGTTACGAATATCTCTTCTCAAGCATTTCGTCTTCCTTGGTAGTCTGCTGAGCATATTTCGTCTTTCACGAATATCTCTACTTCACGGAGTATTTTGTGTTACAACAACGAATATCTCCACTTCTTGGGGTTCTGTTCGGAGTATTCCGGCTCTTCGGCCGAATATCTCTACTTCTGGGTCTAAGAGAATTTTGGTTCTTCCGAATATCTCTTCTGCACAGAGTATTTCGTTTTACCACAACAAATATCTCCACTTCTAGGTCCAAGAGTATTCGGTTCTTCCGAATATCTCTTCTGCACGGAGTATTTCGTGTTACAACAACAAATATCTCTACTTTGAGGTCTAAGAGTATTTTGGCTCTCCCAAATATCTCTTCTGCACGGAGTATTTTGTGTTATACGAATATCTCCACTTGGAGGTCTGCTTGGAGTGTTTTGGCTCTTCGTCCAAATATCCCTTCTTCGCTTGGTGGTCTCTTCTTCCGATCCGATGTTCCGAGTATTTCGCCGTTGCGCGAATATCTCTTGTAAGCCTGCTGTAGCTTGGTACCAACCAACTCTCCAACCTCGTGGTGGAGCGCTCCGTAATTCTTTGAAGAATGCTTGGAGGGCCCCGAAGGATGAGGGGGGAGAGTGTGGTATTCAGCTGACTGTTGTATTTGTTGTTTGTATTGGTTATTTGCTAACTAAATTAAAATTGAAAGTATGATAGGATGAACCCATCCACTCTATTAAACTGCTAATCACTGAATCACTAAATCTCGAAGAACTTTCACACTGGAAATGTCATCTGGTGTATTTTCATCATGCCCTGTACACTTGTCTACCAGGGGCTGCATCCTTTTACTCAGCCCCTGTAGAATGAGGTACTTTATGTAACTACCCCTCCTCCGTTTTGGTTGGCACGTGTCAACCCCTCTCTAAAGAAAAATTCGAGACGCGCACGCCGAGAATTTTCTTTAGATAGGGGTTGATTCGTGCCAACCAAACGACTCAGAGTAGTATTGGGGGGGGAGTTTTCTTTAGGATGCTTCCTTTTTATGAGGGCCCCCGGCCCTTGTAAAAAGGAAGCATCCTAAAGAAATCTCCCCCCTCGATACTGCGAGGAGGAGAGCAAGGAGGAGGGGTGGTTAGGTATGTAATACCATGGTCGTAAGGGAGAGCACAGTTTTGCGGGGGGGGGGGGGGGGGGGACAAGGATAAACCTGCTCTCCCAACAGTCCACCGTGTTGTATGTGTGAAAAATCACTTCAGTATCGGAAAAACAGTACTAAAGTAATTTTTGGAGATTTTCACACACAACTCCGTGTGTTAAGCACGTGGATGCCCCTTGCCCACAGTCCACCATGTTGTATGTGTCAAAAATTACTAAAGTAATTTTTGGAGATTTGCACACACAACTCTGTGTGTTCAGCAATACTTACTTGTTCAACACACGGATTTACGTGTGAAAATCTCCTAAAAATACTTTTTGAGTTGCTCAACACGACATGGGTCACACGATTGATTCCTCTATGTAGAATCTAGTAGAATCCCTACTACATCCTGGATTTTAGGAACCTTCTTGCCGGTTTCCCCCTGTACAGTAGGATCTTGTAGAATCCCTACTACATCCAGGATTGTTCATACCAGTCAAAAGTATTTTTAAGCCTTTTATCATAAGTATAGTATTTTTAAGCGTTTGTCACATACCTACCGGTACTCCGGGTGTTGAGCAATATATATGGCAAAGAGGGAACTAACTCGCAGGATTAGCAGCAGCAGCAGCAGCAGCAGCAGCAGCAGCGATTTCATTTTTTGATTCCTTCACATTGTGTAGAATCCAGTAGCATCTCTACTACAACCTTGCGTTATTGCTGTTTTTCCCCAGTTGTAATTCATTATTTCAAAATCAACCACTTTGCAACACTAAACCACCAAATTCCCGACCATGGGAATAGACCCTCTCTCTGCTTCCTATCTTATTACAACAACAAGAAACCCATTCTATCACACTGTAAGTCATTGCTGCTCCTTAGTTTGCTGGGAGGGGGACGTTGAGGCTGTTGTATTTGATTTGCCGTCGTCGTCATCATCATCGTCATCGTTGTCGTCATTTTATTCATTCCTATCTCTCACGATGCTTCTTCTTCTTCTTTTTGTTTGTTTGACCACCATGTGATTAGCAACAACAAGCACTGTAAGTGACTGTCGGTTCTTGTTGTTTGCTTGGAGGGGGGAAGATGTTGCTTCAGGCTGTCTCGGTTTGATTCGTTGTCATCGTTGTCATTTCTTTATTCCTATCACTTGCCATACCCCGGGTCTACTAGTGATTAGAACAGTAGTGATATGCAAATTGTGAGCTCTATTGATTAGTCTATTTGCCATTAGATGCAACGGCGTCTGGAATCGGCGATTCCGGAGACTCGCTGATTCGTTCCAGTCCTGAGTATACTCGTGACTGGTTCCGGTGCACGGCATGCTCCTCCATGGTACTGTTAGTATTACTCTGCTTCTGGACTATCCCTGTAATAATAGGGGTGGATGCGTCTGATATTAACCCGGTCGGTTACAAAGGGAGCAGTTTCAATAGTTACAGTTCCATTGTCATGGGCCTTGAGCACCTTGTAAGGTCCTTGCCGTGGGAAGGAGAGTTTTGGTATAATGCCCTTCCTCTCCAGGGTGACATAGTCTCCTTCCTTATAGACATGGGGGATCCTCTTCTGGTTCTCCCGGATATTGCTCTTGTGGATGCTCTTCTGCTTCCTAGCTTGGATGTATTAAATTCCTTTTTGCACGTACGCGAAAACGACAGTACTCTAAATTACGTACGTACATTCCTACGTAACTTACAGTACTGCAGATGGAATGATACGATCATACGAGTCGAAGATACAAATGATCAAGTCATATGCACCTTTAGTGTTTGGAATAATGAGACCTCTTTCTCTATGTGAGATTGGAATACGATCGAACCAGAGGTGCAATCGTCATTCTGACACCCAAATTCGATACTTAGTGATCGGACAACAGTCATTCTTACGATCGAAGTTTCGACACTTAGTAATCAAAGAAGAACACACACTAGAGGTTCGCGCATGCAATCTTTTGTTAAGTGTGCTGTTTTCAAGAAAAGACAGCAGAGGTTCGCATACTTGCTCACGAACCTGTCTTCTGCTGTATAAAATACGTGCTGTATTAGCGGCAACACATACATTCTTCGCGTGCTGTATTAGTGGCAGTACCGATCTTTAGAAGAGATACTTGCTCTTCAGCAAGGATCATCTCTTCATCTCATACTTTTAGATTATTTGATTATTCAACCTTAAACCTTGCATCGGTAGCCATGCTTCCCATTGTAGAACTACAAGCCTAAGATCTAACTGACTGAGCCCACCGGTAGTTAGAATAGATCTGGTTGGACTAGCGTTCAATTGTAGTGGATATCAGAGAAATAATAGACCACAAACAGACCGGCACCTCAACCGGCCTGCAGCCACAGCTCCTGTTGCTCTTCTTTGCCTTTGGATTGAATCAGCTCAACAGCCAGTTTCAAAAGGAAATTAACAGGATGGCTTCCCAGTCCACTGGAAAGTTCACCGGCATGAACATGTCTCTGCCAAACACCAGCTGCGCTGGGGAGTATCCCAGTGTAGTGTGAATGGCGCTTCTGATAGCATATGCTGCCTTTGTGGTGAATTCTTCAAAGGGGTCCTTCTCGTTGAGGTCCCTCTTCTCCAAATTAAAGGACAGTAGGCAGTCTTTCAGCACCTGGTGAATCCTCTCCAATACTGAATTGGATTGGGGGTTCCAGGCGCCACTTGGTTTTCTTTTCAGTCCCATGTTCTCGCAGAGCTCCTGGAACTCTGCTTTGAACTCACTGCCACCATCGAAACCGATTTCTTTTGGACGCGGATATCTTGCTAGCCATACACTGTCCAGTAATTGTTGAGTTTCTGCGGCATTTGGGGAGTCCTTTAGGTGAGCCAGTTCAAACCATCCGGTTTCGGATCCACCATCGTGAGGACATGGATTTGGTAGTCTTTACCATTTTTGTTGTGGACAGTTGCGGGTCCCCAGAGGTCCACATTGACCCTCTGCCATTTGGTAACCTCGGCTGCTTTTTCCGGTAGTAATCCATACTTCTTCCGGCCACTTTTCTTAAACATCTGACACGTGTGACAGTGCTTGCAGAGATCCTGGACGTCCTTTCGGAGGCCTTTCCAGGTGAAGACTGAGCGTACGCTCTGTTCCATTCTCTTTTCTCCGGGGTGTACCAACATCGTGTGGTACCACTCCATGACTCTTAGTTTGAGTTTGTCAGGGATCAAGATTTTCCCTTCTTTGTGGATTAGACTGTAACCTTCCACCATTTTTGTGGTCAAGTGTTTGTCCTTTTCCAGAGCACTCGTGATTCTTGTGTCTTTCTGTTGGTAGAACTGGATCATGTCGGGGGCAAGTGGGAATGCACTATTGCCCTGGAATTCTTCCCCGAGTGGGAATAGTAGTTGCCGGAGGTGCTCTTCCTCATCTGCGTATGTGAGGGGCTTATTTGGTGGTAGCCACTCCACTGTATCTGCCGGATCTTCGGTTATATCCAGTCTCGACAGTGCGTCTGCTGCATCGTTTTCTTTGCCAGCAAGGTGCTTCACGATTGGGTGGAACTCCTCCATGAGGAGTCTCCATTGCACCATCTGTTGAGTGGGCATCTGCTGGTATAGGAGATTCAGGTGATCTGTGTGGATTGTTACGTCCTGGCCTCTCAGAATCCCTTCAAATGCCTTTAACCCTTCCACTATACCAAGGAGCTCCTTCTCTCCAACAGTATAGTTGAGTTGTGCTGAATTCAGCTTGCGTGTGTAGAAGCCAAGTGGTTTGCCATCTTGGCATACCGTGGCACCCAATTGTCTGTCGCTAGCATCTGAGTAGAGATGAAATGGTTTCATAAAATCCAGGAATGCTAGTCTTGCTTCATCTGCTAGCATCCGTTTTGCCTCCATGAAAGCTTTCTGCTCTGCGGGGCCCCAGTACCAGTTCATTTTTCCCTTTTTACCAGCCAGTTTCTTGAGGGGTGCGAGGATATGGGAGCGGCGCTTCCACATATCGCGATAGAAATTGACCATGCCAAGGAACATCTTCAGTTGTCTGGTGTTCTTGGGCGCCTCCAGGCGCGTCATTGCTTCCAGCTTCTTAGGCTGGGGTTGGATTCCTTCTGTTGTTAGAAGAAATCCCAAATATTCCACCTCTTTCTGCATGAAAAAGGACTTCCGGAGGTTGGCTTGGAAGCCAGCATCATCCAGTCTCTGTAGGACTGTATCGATCTTGTTCAGGTGGTCCTGTTCCGATTCCCCCTCTCGTTGGATAATTAGGATATCGTCTATATACACGAGTACATAGTCCAGGTCCCCTAGTAGGTTCATCATGACCGATTGGAAGATGTTCGGAGCGCATGCAATTCCCATTGCCAATCTCTTGCAGGCATACTTTCCCCAGGGCAAGATTGTGGAGCAAATCTTCTGGCTCTCCTTGCAAATAGAGATGGTATAATAGCCCTGAGACAGGTCCAGGGCCGTAGCCTACTTGAATTTCTGCGTGGGAGGGGGAAAGGTTTGTGTTGAATTGCTGCATTCATCTTGCGAAAGTCGGTGAGCACCCTCATATCTCCAGTCTTCTTAGGCTGGCAGAATGTAGGGGATGCCCGTGGTGAGTCATCATCATGGGGCAATTTTTCCAGTACTCCAATATCGCACAGACGATTGATTTCTTTCTTCAGCGCTTGTTCGAACGCATGAGGGACTGAATAGTACCTTTGTCGGACCGGTTGAGCCCCCGGTTGGAGTTCAATGGTTACCGGTTTGATATTCTTGAGGAGTCCCAAGCCTCCTCCGAAGGGTGTTGGGAACTTCTTCAGTGTAGTTTTTAGTGCTTCCTTGGAAGCATCCGTGATTTCCAAGTCATCAACCATAGCGTCGATATCCACCTTGGAGTAATCTGCGTCTAGTATTTTAGACTGCCTCTCCTCTTCCTGCTGGAGGAGTGGGCTTTGAGTGTGGGCAAAGAATACAGCCTCACACTTTTCTGGGTCAGTTATTTCTCCCACCCCCTTCATGGGAATAGAGTCTCCCTGCCATTCAATTGTTCGGGAGCTGTATTTGATATCCAGTCCCAATTGTGCCATTAGGTCGGACCCGATGATCATATCCTAGGGTACCTCCTCATGATGGTGATACTCATCCACTTGGAATTTCCATTTAATGGTCTTAGAGTTTGAAAACTCGATCAGCTTGAGTCCCACTGAAGCTGCAGACTTAGTTCGGAACTTGCCCCTGTATGTATTGTAGGTGACAGTCCTCTGGTCTCGGTTCGTTAGTTGACTTCTGCTGACAAAGTGCCTTAAGATGATGGATTTGGAGCATCCGGAGTCCAATAGCCCCCGGAGCATCCTTCCCCTTCCTTTATGGTTCAGTACTTCCACACAGACATCGGCAAACCGGTTGATTGTGCGTGGTCCGTTGTGGTTGGTACTGGCCATTCAGTTGTGGGAACCCTTTTTCTTGAAGGTCTTCTTGTACTTCTTTCTGTACTCCTTTAGGTCCTTGTTGTCAATGGAGATATCATCGTCGGAGATCCCGGTTTCAGCCTGGGCTGTTGCCAGGACATAGGAGTATTCGTGGTCAGAAAGGTTCTTACCCCAGTTGGGCTTGGGAGCAGCCGACTCGTCGTCAGAGTCTCCCTTTGCCACAAAATGCTCTTTGAGCATGTTGATTGTGGCTTGGTCAAACTTGCCTCTCTTGGAGGGGCCACCAGTCAGTTTCCAGCATTTTCCTGCATGGGTTTTCCCACAGGTCTTGCATTGTTGCTTGTTGGTGTCAAGTTGCCTCTTTTTCTTGGGTGATTTCCCGTTTCCTCCTCCAGAGGTCGGCTTGGCGCTTTTCTTTGCACTTCCAGCCTGTTTTTCGAGTTTGGCGAGTCGCTGGTGGAGCGCTGCCTCCTTGCAAATAGTAGGTTCGAGGTTCTCCAGTTTGTCGATTGTGGTATTATAGGGCTGGGCGTATAGGTCCCATCCCAGGTCCATCAGTTTAGCCTGTTGCAAAGGCGTCAAATTGGAGTCCAGAATCTCCTGCATTTCAGTCTCGTTGAAGCTGCTGGGTGCCATTCCGAGGATCGCTCCACTTTCCCACAGGCATTCTGGTAGATAGCTCTGTAGCCCGGCCATTCGATTGGCCCACGAGCGGATTCCATGCTTGAGGTCGATGCGAGCAGTCCGCATGTAGCGGCGTAGATTGATGTATGCGCGTTGGCCGGTGAGGTCATTTCCGAAGATTTTGAGTTTGAGGGCATACATGCACTCCTGGATGATGTCCTTCTTGTACTCCTCTGTTGGGTACTAGCGTAGGTGTGTTCCTGGCATTCCAGGGGCTTCAGTTCCTTCATCGGGTGAGAAGTTCTTGGCGCCAATGCGCGGGTCCTCTTGGGGTGTCGTTCCCTTGCTAGTTGCAGTGTCTCTCCCCTCCGTCGCATTTGTCGTGTTCCTAGTTGGTCCAGTCTTTGCAGTTTCCGGAGTTTTGGTGGGGAGGGGCTTGCCATAGCGACATGCTTCGGTGATCCGTTTTTGCACCAGTTTATCATGGTGGTCTTTGCCCGGAGTGTCTTGGAGATAGGTCCGTGCCAGGGTTCTTTGGACAATGGAAAACGCTTCATTAGTAACAATACGCTGCAATATGGCAATTCTCTGCTCGCCTTTGAGCTTGTCATTGCCAGCAATCTTCCTGTCAAAGTCTCTTTTCCAGATGATGAAGAATTTCGGTCGTTCAGTACCATCAAGTACTTTCAAATAGTCACTAAACGCGACTCCTCCATTCTCACTGTCGATGTTCATCTTCACTGTGGTGGCATCCTCTGACCAATCCTCGCGTGTGAACTTGAAAGGGAACTGTTTGGTCTGTTTGGACGCCATGGTGGGGTAGTTAGTCAGTTTATCAATTTAAGTTCCAATATTTTGTTGCTTCTGTTGATTTTGAGCTGGAACTGGAAAAAGTGATTTTTCTTCAGTTTGCTTTGAGATCTATGGATTCTAGTGGTTTCTCGTGTTGTACCTGTACTTTCCCCTCCAGCGTGGGTTCTCCACCGCTGGTTTTGGCATTGGTTTTCGTTTTTAGTATAGAGGGGGGAGTTACTCCTCTCTTAATGTCCCGGGATTCAACTCCCGTGGGTTCCCCATCGTTGCTCTTCCCTTAAGCGTACGTTGGGTTGATCCCGCTTACTCATTCCCATGGGGATGGTAGGTCGTGGATTCCGTCATATACCAGTCTGTATATCTTTTATACTGTGGTTGGCTGGCAGGCCTTCTTCGGTCTGTCCTTCCTTTCAGTGTTGGTCTAATGAGTCCAATCCACTTTTATGTGTCACTTTTTCGACACTCATTGTTTTCGATTTGTTTGTTTGTCAACCATGGTCCTGTTGAGGTCCTTAGGTGTCTCTTTTGTTGCCGTTGCTCCATCTCATGGTGCCAACTGCTACTGGGGTCGGTGTTCCTTAGTGCTGCAGACACTGGTGGTTCCTTATCCCTGTTTTGCTTCTTTGGGCCTCCATTTTTTGGCAGTTCCGGTCTCGGCGGCTTCTCGGCCGATCGATTGCTTTCCTGCTCATGGTCATCAGCGCTCAGCTTGATTTTAAAATCATGCCATACCCCGGGTCTACTAGTGATTAGAACAGTAGTGATATGCAAATTGTGAGCCCTATTGATTAGTCTATTTGCCATTAGATGCAACGGCCTCCGGAATCGGCGATTCCGGAGACTCGCTGATTCGTTCCAGTCCCGAGTATACTCGTGACTGGTTCCGGTGCACAGCATCACTCACAACACTCTTCTTCTTTTTGCTTCTTTTGACAATGGGAATAGCCTCTTTCCAGCAACTATGGTTTGAACTATTCCACCCCGGAAGAGCAAGAAGGCTGATCCAGCTCCTCAGTCTCGATCTTCTGCTCCAGCTCAAGATCTTTTGACTCGGTCTAATGCTCAAGATCCTTTGTCTCGGTCATCTACGGACGTAACAACAGCAACAACAACCCAACGACAATCTGTAGCAGCCAGGAAGTCTACATTGAAAGCCTAGGTTTACCATATTATGCCCTTGCTGCGTGGGTTACTTTTTTTTGTACACAAATTTTATTTGTGTTACATAAGAGTACAGGGCTATACCATTATTATAGACCCACAACAGCTTTATCATATGTGATTCACCTCTGCTTTACCGGAACGGAAGGGGCACCAAACGCAGTGAAGCAGCAGCAGCAACCACTGTTGCTCTGGCGTCCGAACTATACGTCCGATAACTGTCACACGACCCAACGCGACCCCTCGCAAGCCCTATTTTCAGAAAATCGACCCTGCCTTGTTCACAATTTTTGTGGTGAAGATTTTTGACCCCCCTCAGGTTGCGACAAAAACTCTCCCCAATGACTCAAAATGTCCATTGATCTCTCAATTTTGACTAAATTGATTTAAAAATCTATTTCTCGCTACCAAACTTTCTAACCTTAACCCAAGATATGAAATAAAATTATTTTCAGAAGTGTTTGTTTGCTATGTTCCCGCGTTGTTTCTATGTCACTTTGTGTTTTCTTTCATACCATCATGCCTTTTCATGCTCGCTCCGATAGCATCATACTCGTTCTCATCATGCTCATTTAATACCACCATCGAAACCATTTCTTCCCCTCCCTTCTTCCAATAGAAGAATATGTCACAACCTAGTAAAAGTTGCCGTCACTTCAAGAGTGATTGTTACACCAAAATAACCAAATCATTTATCTGTCGTAGCTGCATGTCCTATAAGGGCAAGTCAAAGACATTCATCGGAAGCAGACAAGATTCCTCTTCACACCAATCATACCGATATGTATCACAAGGCCTGTCACGTCACCTTGATTCAATAGCTGTTTGCCGTGATTTCTATTTAAACCATAACCTAATGGAATTTTTGCCATCTGCCAAAGAAGAATCCACTACTACAGTTTGCCATTCCCCTTCACAATATGGCCTGACATTGACGGAGAATGGTCCAATTGTTCCCTCCAATGCTGTTGCTGCCACTCACACTAACAAGGCATCCTCTAATGAAATGTTCTACTCAGTTCTAAACAGTCAGGTAGTATACAATTTATTTGTTCCACCAATTGATAGAAATGTAATGGAATCACAGTTGTTTCCTTCAGAAGACAACAACAGCAACAACGATGACATGGTTATTCATGAAGAAATTTGCCTTCCTATTCAGAACGATAATGGTATGGATGCTGCAGAACCCACGGCATCCCAACCAAACATCAATGAAAGAGAGCAATTGATCCGATCCCATGTTTCTTTTTCACCTACCAATAGGCTCATTGCTGTAATAAAGCTCATGAATTAATGACGAAACACAAGTTACCTCTAAACACATTCAAATCTATTTTTCAATGGGCAAACAAATGTCAAAATATTCATGGTGTTGACTTTAGCTCTAACTTCCCCTGCCACCGAGAAGCCATATTTAGTGAAATCAAGTCCAATTTGGGTATTTCAGAGACCAAGTTCGAGCCACACATAATTAACTGGTTACCTGGCAATTTACCCACCCAAATATTTGTTCAATCCTTCCCAGACGCACTCCATTCCCTTCTGACCAATAAGGAATTGATGCAAGAAAAAAAATTGTCTTTTCCGAATGTCGAGACTCCTCTTTCACCCAAAAACAACCCACCACTCACCAATGAAACATACATAACAGAATTACACCACGGGTCTTGGTGGACGGAATCGTGGAAGCAGATCTGCAATGAAAATGACAAAATCCTTGTTCCAATCATTTTCTACATGGATGGAATCAGCTTGGATGCACATGGTCGTCTGTCACTCACTCCTCTCAACATGACTCTTGGTATTTTCAATGTTGAAGCAAGAAAATGGTCTGATGCTTGGACCACAATTTATTTTCATCCCAACACTGAAATTGAGAGCATAAGACACACACAAAAAACACAGCGAAAGATAATATTCAAAATCTACACACCGCGCTTGCATCAGCTTTGCAATCTTTCAAGGAAGTATGTGAAATGCAGGGCGGGTTGGAGTGGGATTATCTTCCGTATGCAGGAAAAGTGTTCAAAGTGAAAATGAAATTTACGATTGCATATGTCGTTGGTGATACAGAACTTCACGACAAACTATGTGGAAAGTATGGATCATACACGGAAAAGGTGAAGAAATTGTGCTGTCACTGTACATGTCCGACACATGTCATCCATAAACCAAAAGCCCAAGTGGAGGAACAGACCCGGCTCTGGGTTCTACTGTTGGCGTTCGATCGATTCGATGCTGACGATTGAAAGGGAAGATTCGCCGCACCTCTGCTATGGAAGAAGACGATGCACCTCAAGGAAAGATTTGCCACAACAGGAAAGATTCGCCGCACCTTTGCTGATATCGCTGTCGTCGCTGGCTGCACACAACAATCTCAGCGCTAGGGTGAAGGGGCCGCTGGTGTTGTTGCCAACGTTTTTGCTGTTACCAACGTTGTTCCCATTGTCGCTGTTTGCGGTTCAATCGTTTTTGCTTGTTGCCGAGTCGGATAGATCTGTGTGTTGCGGATCGATTGGTGTTGCTGTTGCGGATCGATTGCTGTTGGAACGATTGTTGCTGTTGGATCGATTGCTGTTGGATCGATTGCTGTTGGATCGATTGCTGTTGGACTGATTGCTGTTGGATCGATTGCTGTTGGATCGATTGCTGTTGCAGATCGATTGCTGTTGCAGATCGATTGGTGTTGCGGATCGATTGGTGTCGACGATCCTATTACTATATGATATGATAATTGAACAAAATGGATGATTATCTATTGATGTAGTACATAGAGTAAAAAATAAAAACAGAATAATATAATCTACATGCCGATCGATTCGATGCTGATGTTGGTTCGATCAATGCCACACCTTCAGTGTCACCGTTGTTGCCGTCTGCTCCCGTTGTTGATGCTTTTGATTTGTTGATACGGTTGATTTGTTGATACAGTCGATTTGTTGATACAGTCTATTCGTTGTTGATACAGTCGATTTGTTGATGTTGTTCCGACAATCGTTGTTGTTCCGACAATCGTCCCGATGATGGTTCCCGGTTGCTTCGATGGTTCCCGGTTGATTCTATTCGATCGTTCCCGGTTGCTGGTTGCTTCGATGGTTCCCGGTTGCTTCTATTCGATGGTTCCCGATTTCGATGGTTCCCGGTTGCTTCGATTGTTTGTTCCCGGTTGCTTCTATTCGATCGTTCCCGGTTTCAATGGTTCCCGGTTGCTTCGATCGTTCGTTCCCGGTTGCTTCTATTCAATCGTTCCCGGTTTCGATGGTTCCCGGTTGCTTCGATCATTCGTTCCCGGTTGCTTCTATTTGATCGTTCCTGGTTGCTTCGATGGTTGTTGCTTCCGATTCCGATTCGATGGTTGCTTCCGATCCGTTCCTATGAAAATAAGAAGAAACCAGAAGGGAGGAAATACATTATCAGTAATGCCGGAGGCAGCATCCCTTATAATCATTCTCTATCTCTCTCATTCGTACCGTTGCTTGTTCCGTTGTTCCGACAATCGTTGTTGTTCTGACAATCGTCCCGATGAAATGGTTGTTGTTGCTGCTGCCGTTGATTTGCAGCCTTCTTACTCCTCTGTCACAAAAAACAGTACCTCGTGCCTGTTGATATAGAAGCAATGGATAGAGATTTATTGCTTTCAAGACATATATGTTTGGGGGCCAATTCAAACAATATCTATCCAGCAAACCACCTCTTGTCCAATGTGAGCTAATTCTTTTTCCAGTACAAGGCTGTTATTTCAGACTAAAATATTCGAGCATGGATAACCTGCCTAATGCTGATCAACGATCAAGGGATCATTGAACAGGATTAAGTGGAATCCCACGTTCACAGACGGAGTGCCAATTAGCAACTCTACTCAAATAAGTCGGGTAAGATTATGAGAGGTAGAAAAAGTGATTTTTTTTGTCGCGAGGTAGAAAAGAAAATTACTATGTGTGTGTGTGTGAAGAGAGATTTTTTTTGTCGCGACGATCGAAATCATCAATCGATCAATACCATTGTAGATACTTCAACATCTGTAGAATTCTACATGTTTTTGTACTAGTGTAGAATTCTACACATTTTTTGTACTAGAGAATTCCTAGTAATGAATCAGCATAGGTTTCTACGCCTGTAGATTCGTACACGCTTTTCGTACTAGATACATTCTAGTATTGAATCCGCGTAGGTTTCTACGCGAGTAGATTTCTACACGCTTTTTGTACTAGATAATTCATAGTATTGAATCAGCATAGGTTTCTACGCAAGTAGATTTCTACACGCTTTTCGTACTAGATACATACTAGTATTGAATCGGCGTAGGTTTCTACACCAGTAGATTGATACACGCTTTTTGTACTAGATAATTCCTAGTATTTGTTAATTTCCTTTTGAAACTGGCTGTTGAGCTGATTCAATCCAAAGGCAAAGAAGAGCAACAGGAGCTGTGGCTGCAGGCCGGTTGAGGTGCCGGTCTGTTTGTGGTCTAATATTTCTCTGATATCCACTACGATTGAACGCTAGTCCAATCAGATCTATTCTAACTACCGGTGGGCTCAGTCAGTTAGATCTTAGGCTTGTAGTTCTACAGTGGGAAGCATGGCTACCGATGCAAGGTTTAAGGTTGAATAATCAAATAATCTAAAAGTATAAGCGTGTTGGCTTGCTGGAGAGCAAGTTACTGCTTTAAGGCGTGCTGCCGCTAATACAGCACGTATTTTTACACAGCAGATAAACAAGTTCGTGAGCAGCGCTTCGAACCTCTGCTGTCTTTTCTTGAAAACAGCACACTTAACAAGAGATTGCATGTGCGAACCTCTAGTGTGTGTTCTTCTTCGATTACTAAGTATCGAACGTCAATCGTAAGAATGACTGTTGTTTGATCACTAAGTATCGAATTTGGGTGTCAGAATGACGATTGCACCTCTGGTTCGGTCTTACTCGTAAGAATGACTTGATCGTTTGTATCTTCGACTCGTATTATCGTATCATTCCAACTGCAGTACTGTAAGTTACGTAGAAATATACGTACGTAATTTAGAGTACTGTAGTTCTCGCGTACGTGCAAAAGGAATTTAATATGCCCCATCTTCTCGCAAGTGATGAAGCACAAGCATTATCTCTGTGAGAAGAACAAACAAAATTCCCTGAGTACGTATGTGAGGAACATGTAATATGCCCCATCTGCTTACTTGATAGAAAGGAAGAAACTGTAGATTGATCGTAGATTGACCATAGATCAAACTTTGATCTTAAATCGAGGTAGATGAGCACATGTCAAGTTGTAGAAATCGATTGATCGTAGATCGGGTATCACAATCGGAATCAAACCTGTGATGGTTGGTTGGTCGTAAATACCTATCTTGGGAGGAATCGTAGGAGTCGATTCGTAGATATCAACTTGGAACAAATTGTAAAGGTAGAATCGGTACAGTATGATCGTAGACATCGATCACAATCGGATGGAGATGATTGATTGATCGATCGAATTGCAGGAATCGTAGTAGCAAATCGGTATTCTTCTTACTCAGGAGGGAGGAAGGAACCATATCAAAACCAAGAATATGGCATGTGTGATCGTAGGCCACTAGGTCGAATCTTGGAATAGGGTTGTGGGTCGTATACGAATTGTAGAATTCGACTGAGTAACAAATCAGAGACGATTGACTGAAGGTCGAATCGTGGGGATTGATTGCTCAAATCTCAGTAATCGATTGGGTATCAAATTGAAGATGATTGAACCGTATGTGATTCGATTGATCTTAGGATGATCATAGGAACTGAGATCGAATGTAGTCGTAGAAGAGTTACCAAGTAGATGATCACATATAAAATCATAGAAATCGATGTATAGTAGATTCTCAAATATCGGTTGATCGGATCTGAGGATCATAGGTATGGTTGGAGCGTAGATTGATCTTAGATTGATCATAGATGGATCGTAGATCAAATCATATATCATATCGTATATGTACTTGATCAAAACGTGATAGACCAGGTGAAACATACGATTCGTTTGATCAGAGAACAAATAACTTGATCGGATCGTGATATACCAGTTGATCACATGAAGCAGGGAATCGAATCACAATATCATATCTCTAATCGTAGAATCAAGGATATGGAGGGAAGACTCGCTGTCGTGCCCCGTGATGGGAAAGGAAGACTTGCGGGTGGTCGTGATGGCTGTCTTGTACAGAAGAAGTGCCCCTGCAAGAGAGCCGGAAGGGCCACATGTTATGTGTATCGTAGTAATTGTTTGATCATATATCTCAAATATGGCGGATCGTGGAGCAATTCGTAGATCGAATGGTATTGCTTGAAAAGCAGCGCTTGATTGTAGATTCATCGAAATATTGATCATAGAATCAAGCCATAAGCATTCGAGATCGTAGAATCGGGTAAGAATGATTCGTGTAATCGGAGCTTAGAGCCGTGCAAATAGTCATGATGACTGTCTCGGGAATCGATTGTATTGGAAATCGATTGATCGTAGATTGAAGCAAATTAATTGTCAATGGATTGTTCAGAGAGGTCAGGTGACGGCATCATAAATCCAGTTAGCCAACAAGAGAGTGGCATGTAGGTGATACAGCTTGAGCTTGATAGCGTCACGGTGTCGTTTGGTGATGCGAACAACAGGCGAATCGTAGGTCATAGAATATGCGCTATAAAGAGGCTTCCGGAATGGACAAGTAGGTGCCCCATGTGCTCCATAAATAGGCTTCCGAACTTGATAAGAAGATGCCCCATACTGGGAATAGGCATGAACTGAGCTTGGAACGACACTATCCTTAGAGAGTGCCCCAGATGGTGGAAGTGGCAAGGAGGAAATGCAAGAAGATTGGGGGAAAGTAACTGGCTGGTGTGGGCGATTGAATACCACGGTTTCAGATTGAGGATAAAATGTCCATCGAGAGTTGGCTGGAGGTGGATAGGAAGTTCCAGCTCGAGGGGAATGTGATTCACGATTGTGAGTGGAATGTGGCTCATGATGACGTTTAGAGGGAACATCTTCAGTAGAAATGTCTGCAGGAACATTACTAGGAGTGGAAGAATAGGCGATTCTTCTGAAGCGGACTGAATCAGTGCTGGGTGAATACTTCCAGGTGTAGGAAGAAGTCCCGGTGGAGGTGGAATCAGCAGTTGATCCGGGATGTGAACTACCAGGAAGTCCTGTAGGTGTCTCAGGATTGCCAACAGTAGGGTGGTTAGCCGTGTTGCAGGCAGTAGTAGGAGGGCTGTTATGAACAGCGAGAGTGCTACGGGTGGAATGAGCGGGTGCGTGAGTTGATTCTGGTGCTGCTGGAGGCATTGGAGGTGTCGACCGCTCACCATCAGCAGTAGGGGCTCGTCTTGCTTTGACCATTCCGTGACAGTATTCCTTGAAAGCTTTCTTGGTGTAGTGCTCCCGTTCTTCCCAGTCTAGGCCTTGTTCTGTGAGGCGTCGACCAAAATCAACGAACCGCTGTAACTGTAGCTGTACATGCCGAGTGAGTGGTACTCTTGTACTCCCGTCGTGATATTCAAGATCATCGATGGCTTCTATGTATAGGAAATCTGACCATGTCCTATACTGGCTATTGATGAGCGCCTCACACAAAGTGCTGTGGGATTCTTGTGGGACATCGAAGGAGTCGTGTAGGAATGTGGCTAACGCTTGATCAAATGATGGGAATAGTGGTGCGAGATCTGAGGTACTCATGATGAATGAGGGGAGTGGTGCCATTCGCGCAACGAATATGGTTATCGTGTGTATGACAAGTGCCGTGCGCAACGAAAAGGGGTCTCGTGTTTATGACAGGTGCCGTGGAATTCTTGTATGTAATCGGATCAGAGAACTATCGATCGTCGTCCTTAGTCGAGTCGATCGAGGATCGGCCGTCGGATTGCTTTGTCAATACTGGAAGATAGAGGACCAGAATGGAGTCAGCGTGCCGTCGTTGATTGAGAGAAGGAAATTTCGCTTTCAAAAAGGGTCGTGTGGGAGGCCCACTGATCTGGAAGAATAGAAGTAACGGATACAGGAACGCGTAGAGGCCTTCTATTCGTGAGGTTACTAAGCAGTGGGTATGGGGAAACTTTGGTCTTGCGGGGATTCTCTTGCGGGGATTTGACAGGCCGTTGGGATGTCGAAGCGCCGGAAAAGAATCGTTACAAACGCCGTAATTTTCTCGTATCAAGAAAGTTGGATGTCTCTATCAATATTGGGAGATGGAGGACAAGACTGGTAGCAGCGTGCTCGCAATATTGAGGGGAAGCCGTTTCCGATGAGATACGACGTGCCAGTGACGCGGAGAGGCAACGAAAATCCGTTGCTGCGTTTGTTGTTGTTGACAAACGACGCAGTTTTCTTGCATCGAGAAAATTGGATATCTCTGTCAGTTCTTGGAGATATGGGACCAGAATGGTACCGGCGTGTCCACAATATCAAAGAGGGTTCGTTTTCGTCGACAACCTGAAGTTGGGGGGGGGGGGAGCGCGCTCTTTCGATGTTTCCTCGCTCGGTCTGGGGATTCGATTCCGGGATACTGTCTGATGGATCGAATGGTCGGTGTGTTAACAATCAATATTTCCAGGAGGTTGTTGTTGTTGTCTTGCAATTATTGTGTATGGATTAAGACAATTATCGATGGATATTTGCAGTCGGGGACGTGGTGAAACAACGAAATTCCGTTTATTTTCGTTGCGTTTTCGTTTTCGATGCGCCGCTGGTTGTTGCTGTTGTTTTGCAATCGGTGTCTTTGAATTGACTGGCTTTGTGCGCGCAATTGACGTTGTTTTGTAGACGAAAAGATGTAAGACGGTTACCGTTGGAATAGTTGTGGTCGTTGGGTTTATGGTGCTTAGCACAATCAAATGATGGGCGTCGATGTGTCCTTGACAAGATGGTGTCACAAGGAGTGTAGACGAAAGAAAAAAAAATATGGTCCTTGGATGGAGGGATTGCTATCGGCGTGTCCAATGCAATGGGCTTCTATTAAAGACTTCGGCTTGTCCGATGTTGTGTCTTTGTTATACTGTAATCGGATCAGAGAACTATCAATCGTCGTCCTTAGTCGAGTCAATTGATGATCTGCTGTCGGATTGTTTTCGTCGTCGTATGCTTCTACTATCGTCTTCTTCTTTTGCAAGCTTCAACAAGCTTGCGACTGTTAATCTGTTAATTTCCTTTTGAAACTGGCTGTTGAGCTGATTCAATCCAAAGGCAAAGAAGAGCAACAGGAGCTGTGGCTGCAGGCCGGTTGAGGTGCCGGTCTGTTTGTGGTCTAATATTTCTCTGATATCCACTACGATTGAACGCTAGTCCAATCAGATCTATTCTAACTACCGGTGGGCTCAGTCAGTTAGATCTTAGGCTTGTAGTTCTACAGTGGGAAGCATGGCTACCGATGCAAGGTTTAAGGTTGAATAATCAAATAATCTAAAAGTATAAGCGTGTTGGCTTGCTGGAGAGCAAGTTACTGCTTTAAGGCGTGCTGCCGCTAATACAGCACGTATTTTTACACAGCAGATAAACAAGTTCGTGAGCAGCGCTTCGAACCTCTGCTGTCTTTTCTTGAAAACAGCACACTTAACAAGAGATTGCATGTGCGAACCTCTAGTGTGTGTTCTTCTTCGATTACTAAGTATCGAACGTCAATCGTAAGAATGACTGTTGTTTGATCACTAAGTATCGAATTTGGGTGTCAGAATGACGATTGCACCTCTGGTTCGGTCTTACTCGTAAGAATGACTTGATCGTTTGTATCTTCGACTCGTATTATCGTATCATTCCAACTGCAGTACTGTAAGTTACGTAGAAATATACGTACGTAATTTAGAGTACTGTAGTTCTCGCGTACGTGCAAAAGGAATTTAATAGTATTGAATCTGCGTAGGTTTCTACGCCTGTAGATTTGTACACGCTTTTTGTACAAGATACATACTAGTAGTTAGTGCTTTGCAGGGGCCCTGTTGAGTTGTTGAGTACGTAGTTATTGTATGTATTGTAAGTATGTGTCAGTAAAGTTATGGTAAGAAGTACTCATACAATAACGCGTACAATTTCTACTAGTACTAGTGTGCATCAAGTCAGATCAGAATTATGAAAGGTGTTCTGATCAGTTCCAATTCTTACCAGTTCCAATTCTACCATTAGCCAACCAACCAAATTCATGTGTAAGCTATCAGCAAGGTATCTACACTCATAGGGTTGGGGTTAGATTTGAACAAGCAAGCTGTACAAGCTACCGGTAATTACTACGAGCTGGCAATCCCCAACCAAACTATAACTTAGTCATCAACCCAAAAACCCACCATATCTGAACACTTTGCAAATTTGCCAGTCCCCGACCAAAATATAACTCAGTCATCAACCCAAAAAACCCACCAGATTTGAACACTGTGCAAATCCTAACACTCCCCGACCAAATATAACTCAGTCATCAACCAAAAACAACAACAAGATTTGAACACAGTGCAAATCTTTCCAGTCCCTAACCAAAATATAATTCAGTCATCAACCCAATTTCAAAACAGTGCTAATCCTGCCAATCCCTGACCAAACTATAACTCAGTCATCAACCCAAAAACTCACCAGATTTGAAAACAGTGCAAATCCTGCCCATCCCCAACCTAAAATGAACTCAATCATCAACCCAAAAACCCAATAAACTTGAAGACAGTGCAAATCCTGCCAATCCCCGACCAAACTATAACTCAGTCATCAACCCAAAAACTCACCAGATTTTAGCACAGTGCAAATCCTGCCAATCCCCGACCAAAATATAACTCAGTCATCAACCCCAAAACCCACCTGACTTGAAGACAGTGCAAATCCTGCCGATCCCCGACCAAAATATAACTCATTATAAAAAGTGTGTCGTAACAAACGAAAACGTCCTTTCGAACGATTGATTTAGTGAGTAAAACAATCGTTGTTACAATTTGATCATCTTTGTCGATCGATAGGTTAATTACTCGTTGTCGTCAAATTACCGCATATTCTCATGTAATTCTAAGCATACAAAGCACACGTAAATAAGACACAAAACACACGCAAACCATCTTCGATCGGTCTTTTTACCGTATAATTCACCGTGATATTCTCATTGGAATATCACATGTGATTGTACCTTATCATGTAGAATTAGTACTAGGTTGTACGTAGATTTTAGGGCATGATAGTGTTTTAGAGTTGTTAATTCTTCGAAGAGTGAGCTGATGGGGAAACTCTCGCTAAGAGCCAATCCACATGTAAAGTCGTTTCTGGTCATTCACTCAGGAATAACCTTAAGGATAAGGTTATTGCCCTTATGACTTTTCGTACGAATACGCGTTACACGGTGAATTCTTTTCAGTCCCCTTCAGTCATAAATCCTACAACCGATAAGCGGCTGGATTCTATGACTTAACCTATTCATTGTGAGTCATTCGTGTGTTGAATACCACGTTGTATCCATCCTACCATCAGAGGCCCTATCAAAAGAAATGGGGAGGCATTTTGCCATTCATTCTGGCTTGTACCAAGGCATTTTGCCCTGATCCTTGCCCGATTGATATATTGTTATCCATGGATCGAGATATCCATTTTTCTTTCATTCCCTGAACGCTTCAATGGAACGAAAAAACTTTACCACATGCATCGAGAACAGTGTTCCCGGAAAACAGCGCCACTCATTAGCTTAGTAAACAAATCAGCAATATTTGTAGAACCTGGTTCCTTTGCAACTCGGATAATCCCTGCTGCAATAGATTCTCTGGCCTTGTGGTATGCAATGATGTTATGCTTTTTCTTACATGGGCTTTCAGGTCGTGTAACATTTGTGACAACAGAATCATTATCACAATACACATTGGTGCTCCCATCAATTGGGACACCCATCATTCTCAACTTGTACCTTAGACCTTCAACCAATTCGATTGCAATTTTCAAAGCAATGATTTCAGATCCAAAAGTTGACGTTTCAACTGTTGTTTGCCTTTTGGAAAACCAAATGATCGGTGCATTATTAATGAAGATCATAACACCGGTATGAGACCTTCTCGTTGCCTTGCATCCAGCATGGTCAGCATCAACAAAACAACTCATCGTCACATGTTTTCCCAAAGCTTCAGGCATATCTGCTGGTATGACTTCAGCAGCACCAGGATAAAATTCAGACCAATCACATTTTTGGAATTTACTCTCATCGATGCTTGGTACTGTATCATCAAAAACCAATTTTGACCTGTTGTACTTTTTCAAATATGCAGATATATGAAACAACTGATTCAGATGTCCCTTCCTTGCTTGTGCCAAATACCTTGACATCAGCGAGACTGGCATTACAATGTCTAGCCTTCCTAATTCACAAATCCACCTGAGGACGCCAATCAAACCTTGATAGTAATTTTGCAATTCAGGATTCAATTCTTCTGATATATCAATTTCCGGTCGATAATCATGTGACAATGGACTGGATGCTGATTTTGGTAGATACTTGTACCCATATTTTCTCAGTTCCTAGTGTTTGGAGGGCTCTAAAAATGGAGGTGAAACAGTCGGTATGTTGGTTTAACTTGTTGGTTATTACATGAAATTGTTACTTGAAAATTGTGAGCGAAAACTGCTCTTTTTTTTTACTAAGATCACCATATTGGTGCATCGGACTGCTAATACTCCAATGCACACACTAAATCACTAATAGTCGGCATCGACCCGCTAATACTTCGATGCTGCACGTGTCCTTTGTACCAATGGGCTGTATAAATTACCTTGCGCCCTGTATGTCTGGTACATAAGGCCCTATTTTTAGTAAGAAGGAGAACCGGAATCGGTAAGTGGTAAATTCTCATTCCCACTTCCATTCCCATCTCCAATCATGTTAGTCCATTCCTGCAGAAGCAAGATGACTCGTACGATCGATCACGAGGCTCATTCATTCTTTCATTCGTGTCTCATTCATTCACTCGTGTCTCATTCATTCGCTCGTGTCTCATTCGTGTCTCATTCATTGAGTCGCGCGCTCGTTCGATCGACTTCAAACACACTCCCCTGCTTCAAAGGATAGATGGACTCAATCGATGATACTACTCCAAAAATTGTTGTAGGCTTCATGCGCTTCTTCTGCCTTGGAGTCTACAGCCGAGAAGCTCGTATCCTTGTTGATCTTGACCTTGGCGGAGTACTCATCTTTTCCATAGAATTTGGAGCCATGCTTTTCAAATAGGACTCCAGTAAGATTCTTGGTGAAGAGGTCACTTGTCATTTCATCGCCTGTCTTCCACATCACCTTGATGATGCCCATTTCCTTCAGCTCTCGTAGGAAATACTGTTTCACTTCAATATGCCTGGTGCGACCGGCTATGGACCAATTGTTGCAGAAATCAACTGCGCCCTTATTGTCCACATATGTCACCATGGGTAGCTTGATTTGCAATCCGAGACACATCATGACTCTCCAAATGTACAGCATGTCCTGGACACATAGAACAGCTGCATACAGTTCGGCTTCCATAACTGACAGGGCAATGATTGGCATCATTCTGGACCTTGCTGTGACATTGGCGCCATTGAGCCAAGTCGACCAGCCGTTGACACTGTGTCGAGATTCATCTTTTGCATACTCCGAGTCGCTGAATCCAAGCAGCTCAAAAACAAAGTCCTTGGTACCATCCCACACTGCATTAGGGGCTAATGTGAGACCTCTCTTGGGTGTTCCAGCGCAATACTTCATTACTCGCTTCAGCGCCTTCATGTGGGACTTCCTTGCTTCAGTCATGAACCTAGATAGCTCCCGGACAGCATTCTGCGTTTCAATTCTTGACCATCTCATCATGTGCAAAAGGATGGCTGTTCCGGACCTGTACTTGGTTTGGGCTTCCTTGGTGAGAACAGTATCGGTTGGTCCTTCACCTTCTTTCTTCAGCACTGACCCTGGCTCTGCTGGAGTGGTGGGATTGCCTCTGCATTCATCAAGCTCGAACTCATCGACGAATCTTTTGATCTTGACCGGTTGGGTCATTCGGAGTGTCCTGTTCTTCTTGTCCCGCTCAATGTGGCATCCAACATACTCATCCATCTCTCCAACATCCTTGCATTCAAATAGGGACTTGAGTTGCTCCTTGTGCTTCAAAACTTCTGCTGCTTCACCCATGATGCAAAAATCGTCGACCCATAGTAACATCAGAAGGAGTTTGTTGTTGATCCACTTGAAAAATAGACAGGGGTCAGCCTTGCATCTTTCCATCTTCATGGTATGCATTGCCCGTCGCGCTTCTCTCCAGAATTGTATGGCAGCTTGAATTGTCCCATAAAGTGTTTTCTGCAATTGGAGGAGTACATATGATGGATAGAATTTCTGATAGCCTTCTGGAATCTTGGTGAAAATCTTTTCTCCATTCTGAAATTTGCCATTCAGAAAAGCTCCTTCCACATCCACAATGTAAGCCATAAAATTTGCCATGACCATCAATATCATTGCAATTCGAATTGAGATATCACTAACAACCGGTGAAGACTTGTCTTGCCCGTCGTAGTGCTCACCATCTAGCTGCTTGAATCCTCGGATGGCATTCCTGCATCTTACGGTGCCATCCGGTTTCATCTTGTTGGCCCAAGTGGTATCCATTATTTTGGTGCCCGGTGGGATATTGGCTTCATCAATCTCTTCAAAAACGCCGTACTTGACCATCTTCTCATGTTCAGCATCAACACCCTCAGTAAACTTGTCGCGCATTGGACTGGCCATAGATTCTTTGTAGTTCATGGTCTTTAGTTCATTGGTGTTGTCAAAAGCATTCCCAGCTGCGCCAACCAGACTGAGTTCGTTCATGGCGCCTTCCTGAGATGGGATAGAGACTGACAGAAGATTGAATTCTTTCAGTGCAGTCATTGCCTTGTGGAACTGGATTTCAGCATTGGTGAATTGGGCTGCATAGCTTGCCATGTCCCCATAGCGAATATCCGGATTGAGATGAGAGTTTCTCACGACCCGGCCATACCTTGTGGTTGTTACAACATGTGGATCCTCTGCTTCAGTGTCGTCATTGCTGTCGTAGGCCTCATCCTCGCTTTCATATTCCATCTTGGTTTCTTCAATATCATCGGAGTAGTAGTCATCATGACTGTCGAAGGCAGGGTCCTCTGGTTCTGGTTCAGGTTCAGATTCAGGTTGGAAGGGAATTGCTGGTGCTGTGTCTCCCCCACTGGCATCCTGAAACTGCACTCGTCGTTGTCTGGTGGTGGTGCGTAAAATGGAGACAGGTTGTGGTGGGGTGGCAGTGATTGGCAGATCCATGTGGCCACCCTCAAGAAAATCAGCATGAAAATTAATAGCTTCACCTTTGGGAGCAGTGGTGGGAAAATACATCCGCTTCAGCCAGTAGATGTCACGGGTAGCTGTAAACGTGTTCTGCAAAGGATCATACATCACATAGCAGTCTCCAGGCCGGTCAGTGCAATAGCCAGCGAAGAAAGCCGGGTTCCCGCGATAATTGAGTTTTGGACTTGTGGACCTTTTGACCCGGACTACGCCAGCCTCACCGAAAGTTCTGAGGTGGGCGCTGAAAGCAGGAACCTTGCCAGAGAAATGTTTGATCTTGGGCATAGTATTGCCATTCACAGTCACAGCCTCCAACCAGTCCAACTGTACACCACATCGCATCGCCAAAGGGAAAAATCTGAACCGGTACTCCCTAGGGACGTGGGCTTGAGAGCAAAGGGCCATGGCGCGACAGACTGATCTGTATATTGCTGTTTCAACCAAGCTATTCTGCTGTGGAGTATCCACTGAGGTATACTCGAACTTGCAAGAAAATTTCCAATCTGCTGAGGCCAGGCGAGCTTCAAGTGCTGTATTTTCACCAGCCTTATCACAGCGAATTTGCTTTAGCTGGTGTCCTTTGGACCTCCATTGGTTGAACAACTCGCAAGTGGGTTCAACCATGCCATCCTTGGTGGCAAAGAAATTGACAAACCGGCATGTGGAATATTCGTCAACAATCATCCGAAAATGGGGCTTGGTAATAAATGGGGCTGTCAGCTTGTTGGTTTTGGCAGCTTTGGGTGCTTTGACTGAGGACATATCCACAAATAGTCTTTCTCCAGGTTTGGTAGCAGCAACATGCTCGCTATCCGTGGGAATCACTTTCCTTTTTGCTTTTGCTTTGGCACAATCTTCACAAGGAAGCATCGGGCCACGCGTGATGGTCCAGCCAAGTGTTGCAGCTGTTCGGCGTGTCTTGATCTCATTCATGTGTCCCAGGAGCCGGTGGGCTTTGTTGATGTTCATCTTGGTCCCTTCATCCGTAGTGGTAGTAGCAGTCGCTGCATTGATTTCAATGTTGTTTGTAGGGTGTGCAATCCGATCAAAATAGCCAACCCACACACAGCTCGTGTAGGTGGGTATCTGAATATCAAAATTCACTTGGTGATTCCCTTTCTTGAGTGACCATCCGGTCTTGTCACTGCCGGTGGCGATCCAACCATTCTGCAAAGCCAAGTTGGCCGAGAACAGGTTGAATGCAAAATTTGGGTTGAAATTCACACCCTGCAACTGCGTCTGGAACTCCATGTTTCCATCCTTGTCAATCTTCTGACAGGGAATGTCACCAACCTGGCAGCCCTTCAATTCATCTCCACTTTGGGTGGTGATGGTGGCACCACTAGCTCTCAAATTGGTGGCACATCGCAGACTATTGGAACTGTGGCTGGTTGCACCGGTATCAAAAACAAAAACATTGTCATCATATAGTAGGTCAAATCCTTCGGGCACTGCCTCGCCTTTGGTGGCCCGCTTCTGGGCATTGAGTAGTTGGAGTGAAGTGGTAGATGTTTGCATTGCCGAGAGACAGAAGTCATAGTCAATTGTTGCTCCCTGTACATCCTTCAACTTGGATTTCCAACCGTTTGGGCGTCTGGACGCATTCTTCTCGTCTTCAAAACAAACAGATGTTCCATGATTGCCACCACAAAGTCCACACTTGCGACGTCGGCCCCTGGGGCCATTCCTGTTGTTTCGACTGCCGTTGCCATTGCTGTTGCCATTGCCGTTGCCACGGTTGCCATTGTTGCCGCTGTTGCTGTTCCGATTGTTGTTGTTATTGCGGCTGCCGTTGTTGCCATTGTGGCCGTTGTTGTTGCCATCACCATCGGCACGTGTGTGACTTGCCGCACGTTTGGGACAGTTGTACGCTTTATGACCTTGTTATTTGCACCAATAACAAACTGCATTGGTGGACCACTTGTCTCTGGGATCAGCAAAATCGGTCATTTCAGCACCAAACAAACTCATTTCTTGGCCTTTACCTCCCCGGCTTTGGATACGCCGAGCTGATTCATATAAACTTTTGGCTTGAACGTTGAGTGCTTCCCAAAACTCCAATTCGGCGGTTCCATTCGCTTGCAGCAAATCAATGAAGGGTGTAAGCTGCATCAGTAGGTAGGCCGGTAGTGCATTTTTGTAGGCCACAATAAGTTGTGCCATAGTGGGTTGAACGGATTTGTATTGGTATTGCCTCTGTAAGTCGTAGATGTCCTCAACCAAATCCTGTGGAGAGGCGCCAATGGTCAACTTTAGGCTCCTTAGGTCAATGTCCAATTGTTGTTGGTCGCGGGACTGGTTCATTATTCTGTATTCCCTCATGAGCTCCTCAATCACGCGGTGTACTCTCCCTCGGGGCCACTGTTTCCTGAGCTTTGCATTCTGTTCGGCTGTACCCCCCCTATCGATCTTAGACTTCTCCATGATGGCGAGGGCTGTCCTGTTGTCGGCGAAAGCCCTGTACAGATCATTCAGTGCTTTGTTGTGGTACCGGTAGGCCTTCTTCTGTGCGGTACTCATGTCCTCTCGGGGTGTAAGCTCTCCTTCTGGAGGTAGGTCCTTGTGTGGCTTGGTAGACAACATGTCACGGTACTTCTTGTTATCTGCAAATGCTTCAAACTGGATGTACCAACGCTCGAACTTCTTCTCATCCCCCTTCGCCAATGTGGGTACTTGACTATCCGTATACTCCACCATCTTGTATTTGTACTTTGTCGTGCTCGGATCCTTCGTGTGGACGCTGCTGCTTGCGCTTCCAATGCTTGTGCCGCTACTCTCTGAACTTGACAGTACGCTGCTCTCTTCTGATGGTGATTCTTCAGAAAAGGCGATCTCTATCTCTTGGTGCCGGGTGGGTTGATCCTCCTCCATTCAGCTGGGAGTAAATTGTTGTATGCTCGATCCAAAGTAAATTGTCGTATTTCGTTCGACGGAAGTAAATTGATGCGTATTTTGCAAATCGATGCGTATTTCTGATATGTATTTCGCAAATCGATTCAAACGTAAGTGAATTGCTGTAGTTGGCAAATTGTGGGTCCGATGGGTATCCCGTAAATTGTCGTACTCCTATTCCGACAGAAAAAAGAAAAATATGTGTGTAATCGGCCCAATCGCTTCTGGTGTGGCGATACCGATCCTGCTGTTGTTTTGATAATAATCGGTCCTATCGATTCTGGTGTGTCGATACCGATCCTGCTGTTGAAAAATGTCGGTCCAATCTTGGTGGACAAAAGAAGTATTCCGCTGAAGACGCGCGGGTGAAAAGTAACCGTAGAAAGTTCCGCTGAAGACGTGCGGATGAAAAGTAACCGTAGAAAGGTCGCTGGCTCCGAATGGTGGCCAGAAGTCCGCTGAAGAAGGTGCGGACGAAAGAAATGAAATGTAGAAAGAAAGTCGCTGACTCCGAATAGCCAGCCGTCCGTTCTTGGACAGGGTAAATACTCCGCTGAAGAAATGTGCGGATGAAAGAAATGAATCGCTGACTTCGATGATTAGTCAGCCTGCTGTAGAATAAGAAAAGTCTCTTTCTTCTTCGACCAAGTTCCGATCCTCGGGAGCGCTCCGTAATTCTTCGAAGAATGTTTGGAGGGCTCTAAAAATGGAGGTGAAACAGTCGGTATGTTGGTTTAACTTGTTGGTTATTACATGAAATTGTTACTTGAAAATTGTGAGCGAAAACTGCTCTTTTTTTTTACTAAGATCACCATATTGGTGCATCGGACTGCTAATACTCCAATGCACACACTAAATCACTAATAGTCGGCATCGACCCGCTAATACTTCGATGCTGCACGTGTCCTTTGTACCAATGGGCTGTATAAATTACCTTGCGCCCTGTATGTCTGGTACATAAGGCCCTATTTTTAGTAAGAAGGAGAACCGGAATCGGTAAGTGGTAAATTCTCATTCCCACTTCCATTCCCATCTCCAATCATGTTAGTCCATTCCTGCAGAAGCAAGATGACTCGTACGATCGATCACGAGGCTCATTCATTCTTTCATTCGTGTCTCATTCATTCACTCGTGTCTCATTCATTCGCTCGTGTCTCATTCGTGTCTCATTCATTGAGTCGCGCGCTCGTTCGATCGACTTCAAACACCTAGCTCTTGTTCGACCGCTGCAACAGCTTCCGCCGTATACTTGGTGCTTGATAATGACCATCTTGGTTTTGAGTCACCTTCAAAGTAGAACTTTCCAATATCTGCTCCCAAATACAGAGTTGGCTCTTCAATAGTATCATCCTTCAGTTTGAACTTGCGCTCAATGTTTTCAAGCTGGAACTTTGGATCTTCACCAGAACATAAGATGTCGTCTACATAGGCAATCATCATTGCCCAGTATCTGGATCCATCTTTCCTGGTTTCGATTTGTAAGTGCACATCCGGATCTGCTTTGCATGGTGAATATCCAAGATCTCTCAAATGCTGTGTGAGATATGACCTGAAAGATGCACCTGCTACCGGCAGGCCATACAATGCGCGAACTATCTTGCAAGGCCTTCCTGCAAGATGTGGTGGAAAACCATCTTCAGCTCTCGCTTTTAGAAAGTATTTCTCTTTAATCGGGGCTGTCAAATATGCATTTTGAATATCTGCTGAGAGAACCTTCAAATCATTCAGCGCTGCCAGCAGGAAGAATATTCTCACTGAGTCTCGACTGGGGACAGATGAATAAGTATTCTCTTTTGCCACTGCTGGAACTTTATGACCATCCCCTACCAGTCTAGCCTTCCTTGTTAGGGACCCAAGCTTGATGTCAAAAATCATGTGGGTTGTTATTTGCTTATGGCCAACTGGGATAACATCATCATCAGAAAATTCGAAAGCTGCCATGTTATTTGTCATTTCCTTATGAATTGCTCTTTCCCAGTGATCAGTGCCTGTTTTCTTATCAATAGCCAGCGCTTGTTTGATTGAATGTGGCAATTCAACGCCATATTTGTGAGTCTTCAACCAATACTTTGCTGTTTTGGCTGCTTTAAGGATTCGATCCTTTCTTCTCAAAATTTTGTGCACCCACCATCTGAATGCTGGTGACTTTTCAAGATTATTGTTGACAGCATATTCAGCTAATTGCACTGGAATGATTCTTTCACATCGCTTAGCTTACACCATGATTCTGACCCGTCTTTCCAACTGGCGAGAATCCTCCAACCCCTAGTTGTCGGCTTATGGGTTTTCCTGCCATTCTTGGCTATGTTTGTGGCTTCCTCATCAGCTAGGGCAGTATTGTCGCATTCGTGATCAATGAGTTCATCTAGTAGAGTGAACATCCTTCCATTGTCATCAACATAACTGTACAAACTCTCTGCAACAATATTTGCCGTGTATTCCTCAATGGTGCCATCAGGTAGTTGCAATTTGTACAGCCTCGTGTCTAGTATGGGATTATCATTTCTGACTCCAATTGGTCTGTTTTGCAAGTCACGCACTCTATCCTTGACAACACACCTGAGTCTTTCATCATTTCTTTCAATGATTACTTCATTCCCCAGATATTTGTCTGGTTCATCTATATCTTCCACTGACGCTTCTGGTTCAGCCATCTCAAGTTTCACAAATAGCTCCATTTGAGGCTCCGGGTAGTTTTCCTGGAAGAAGGACGCGCTATCTTTCACTTCATCACCAATCTTGGATTCAATTGATTTGTCAATTGCTTCCATTCTTCTGAGGATATCTCTATCCCTCCATTCAAATTCTTTGACAGGCCTTATTGAATTTGTAGATATTGGTACTGCTGATTCAGTCAGGAGCCAAAAACAATCACCCCCACTTACCTTATTGCCACAGGGACCCAACCATCGTCCCAACCTTTCAACGCCTCGAGTAGAAGAATCACCTTTATCATAGTAAAACACAAAATCATACCATTCTGATGAAGTGTATAGTGCAATATCGGGCCTATAGCCATGGACCAATTCAAATGGAGTTCTCCCCATTGAAGAAGGGTTGCTTGATGCTGTTCTCTGCCTGATGTTTGCACATAATTCACCACAAAATGACCATAATCGCCTCGGTGATTTCTTCTTCGCTGACTTGGTTGTGATTGCACTCCCAAGATGTCCAATTGCTTGTTCTGCTCGATTTTGAAATGTGCAATGAGGTTGTATGAATGTCTGATGAATATGATTGCGCTTTACAATTGAATTCCAGTGCGTCTTGTAAGTTCTTGGAGATCCTTGTTTGGGAGCACCGTCAGAAATCAAATGCTCTGGGATTCCAATTTCATGAATGAATGTTTTCAATCCTTGATGCGCTTGGGATTTGTCCTGTATTGGTATAAATACTTCAAACCCGTTGCCATTTGTAAAGATCCGTGCACATTTCTCCTGTCTCATAATACTGGTCATTCTAGCATGCCACGTATCAGTGTACCAGGTTCCTTGTGCAACTCTCTTGTTCCTGAAGCGCTGTGTAGGCAGCCTCTTCATCAATGGTAATTGCAAATTCCTGAGTGCCTTCTGGGTTGTGACCTTCAATGTCTGCTCAGCTTTCTTGAAACTAATATTCCAAGTTTTGGCTAGGCGTTGACAGTCAACTTTGTTTGGACCCTCAATAGTTATTACTGATGGCCCCCATTGATTTCTTCTATCGAGAGATCTCCTTTCAAGTGGGTTGTCAATTTCTTGCAAGCTAGGGGCTTGTTTTGATTCTTCTTCAGGAGCTTCCATAAAGTCAAATTCTGTATCATCAAACAAAAATTGGTCTACCCTTCGCGCGCTTGAAATATTGGTTACTGAAGAAATTCGATGAGCAATATTTCCATCTGTTGCAATTTGGCATTCAGTTAGCATTCTCCTTGTTGATACCTGGTGCACCCTCATCAGTTTGCATTGCTGCATCACGCTTGGATGCCTGTTCTCTAAGCTGGTCTTTGAGAGCGTATCCGTAACATTACTTGTAGGTTCTGTTACAATCGAACTTGTATCCATGGCTTGATCCTCTTCGGTCGACATAGCTTGAAGGCTAAACTGGTCCCCTGAAATTGGATCTCCATTGTCAATGGCTAACTCGGCCATCCTGAACTTCAGTGAATGTGGATCCCAAGGGGTATCATTTGTTGCAATCAAATGTTGACATTCATCAAGCTCCATTCTTGTTGGCTTTCTTGTGGGAAAATATGAAATCACATTTTTCATACTCAGTTTGATAAAAACTTTCTTCGGATCATCATCTTCCATTGGCGTTTGAATTGTAATTCCATGCTTGGATTTTGGATCAAACTGACGAGGTGTCTCTTCAACAGAGTTGAAATTACAGTCCCTCACTTGATTTGGACATATCAAGCTGTTCTTCAATTTGTTCCCAAAGTACAGCGCTTGATGGAACACTATGATATATACTTGGCCTGATGTTGGATTTGTCCAAGCGGTAGCACAACTTCCAATCGGTATCTTTTTGATTGGCTTGTATTCTTCGGAAAAAGGGGCCACATGAACGTGCGTTGTGATCTGATCAGGATTCAGTAATACCATATTGCTTCCTGCCGCAGTAGTGTCTGCATGTGAGTCTAACTCACAATATCCTTCTTCATTTTCTCCATCATCAAAATCTAGCGGGATATTCATCTTGTATAATGACCGGCTCACCATTTTTAACAATTTGTTTTCTAGTGTCCGGTTATTATGTCATTTTTTAGATTTGGATCCAAAACTGTCACCCGCGCCTTCATTCTCAGCTTCTTTCTTTTTAGTCTCAGCAGACTTGAGATTTCTTTTCTTCTTTGCCTGTCTCATTTGGTAAAGCTCCTGACGCTGTTCTTTTGACATTGTTTTATAAACGCTTGTTGGATAGAGCTTGCATTCAACTTTTCCTGTAAACGTTCCGGTTGTTTTTTGCTTTTTGTTGCTGGTCGTGCCCACAGAATACACACTTCTGGAACCTCTTTTATGCTTCCCATTTGCAAGCTTCTTCAATCCAAGTCGATTGGTGAATAGGATCAAACATTCATTGAAGTTGTCACGATAGTCTTTGCTCTCATCAATTGCATCTGCTTTTGCAGCATCAAGCCGCTCATCACTGATTGAATTGATAATGTCCCAAACAAATCTTCTTTCATTGTGATTCTTTTCAAATCTCAGAATTGTTCCATGGAAAGCAGTCCAGTTTCGCTTGTGCTTGTTCCAGTCATAATTCTTAGCATTGCCAGTGTAATGTGAATCTTTTATTTCCTGATAGGTTTTGTTCAGAACCATAGGGATATTGGTATCAGTGTAAGCATGTTGCATTAATGAAATAAAAGCATTTCTAGCATTACCTGAGTTCAGAGCAGTGTTTTGGAAATGTGCCACGTATTCCCAACCAGGACCTTTCCTTGTTGCATCACATAACAGCCTCCAGATGACGTTGTTATCTTCATCATACTTGTGACCTGACAAGACGCCACACCTTTCATTGTAGTCACTCCAAGTTGGATAGGTATCTGATGGACTTTGCCCGACTGTTCCAGACCTGGCTTCATCAGTAACATCTTCCTTTTCTTGGGGTCTTATGACATACAAGATTGGGAAACCTTCTGAGTTGAACCTGTATCTCAAATTTTGTCGGAAGCCTTCCTCCCATTCTCTGAATTTTGTAAGATCCTTCAATTCAGGTGGGGTTGCTTTTTCCTGTGATTTCACACTCGC
This sequence comes from Pseudo-nitzschia multiseries, assembly GCA_037355745.1. Taxonomy (NCBI): domain Eukaryota; phylum Bacillariophyta; class Bacillariophyceae; order Bacillariales; family Bacillariaceae; genus Pseudo-nitzschia; species Pseudo-nitzschia multiseries. Next base: position 11,274,293 of record CM074782.1, on the reverse strand, counting down.
CTCCATCATCTTGATTCTGAATTGCTGCAACTCCATATTGTTTGGGTTTGCGTTCCAGTCGATAGCTCTTGGCTTGACTCCAATCAATGGTTGATACCGGGCCCAATTTGCCCACGTGAGAAGCCTCGATGATAGTCTGTTACCATAGTGGATACTTTTTGGATTAGGACAGTCTGGGCTGATTGATTTCAATCCATGCATGAATGACTTGATGCTTTCCTTGTTGAGGTCTGTAATTTCACGAATATTAGACATCCCTCCCCTCATGATTTCTTCGGCTGATTCGTAGTTGATACCAAAATCCATTAGGCTGCTTCTGAAAGCAAGCTGTTCTGGGTTCAGAAATCTACCATTGTTGAATCCCCTGATTTTTATCCTGGGTTGGGACAACCTTCTTCCCAGTCGTTTGGCTCTTGCATCCTCGGCATTTTGGTTTTCTTCATTGTCACTATTCTCACCATCCGGGTCCTCGCCTCTACTTTCTGCATCTCTTATTGCTCTGAGTCTTTTCTTTACTTCTTGGTCGATGATTCTCTTCATGGTTGAGTTTGTTTCTGGGTCACCAAGGGCCCTTTCCATTACTTGCATGATTTTATCTTCAAACTCATCATCATCTTCCCTACCTCCTCCTCTGTTGTTCTCATCAGAACCCTGTGGATCGTCCACTTCCATTTTCTCTTCTTCTTCTTCACTGTTGTCGTTTGCTCTAGTTCGGACCATAGTGCAGAATTGTGTATTATAATGGTCGGATGGTCGCTTTGAAGAGAGTTTTGGAGTATTTGGAGGATGGATATTAGGAGGATGGATATTCGGAGAGAGAATGTAATCAAATCGAGGTGATGGATATTAATCGTTGGCGACCGTCGAGTGTGATTTGCTTATCTATTTGTATATCCGGATCGTATTTTTGTTCCGGTTTGTTTTGTGTGAGCTTTGGCTTTTGTTGCAATTTAAGATTGTGAGCTTTCCTATCCTTTCTTGGGATTTGCTCATTCTGTATTTCTGTGGTGAAAGATTGAAAGATTGTTTCCTGAGAATTTAGTGTTCTCTTTTTCGTTCCGGATCTTTTCGCTCTTCGAGATTTGGTGTTCTCGATTCTTTGGATTTTCGTTTTTCGTGCCAGATGCTCTTTGCAATCTGTTCCTTCTTGCGGGCAGATGCTCTTTGCAATCTGTTCATTCCGGTCTTCGCAATCTGTTCCGACACAGAATACTTCAGGCTCAATCTTCTAGCTCACGTCATTCTTGTTTTCAGTGAAAGATCAGTGTTCTCGAATTGGATATTGATTCCTTTCAACTGATGCCAACCTGGGAGATTCGTTCAGCTGAATCGTCCAGCCCTTTTCCCTTGCTTGTTTGCTGGATCTCGAAACCCGGTGAAGCCACCACCTTGGTTCGGTTCTTTGGTCTCTTCTTTCAGGGAGACCGCCCTGGTGTTGGTCTTTTCCAGGGCTCCACAAGCAACTGCCCCTTTTACATCCTTGAGGGTTGATGCCGGTAGCTGATCAGGCTAATCCGGATTAGTCTTCGAGCTCAACTGCGTTTCGTTGGGAAACGCCATTCGGTCCTCAGCATTGTAGGATGCTGGCCACAGCTCGAAGACGCTGTGGGTCTGATAAAGTATGAAAAGTGTGTCGTAACAAACGAAAACGTCCTTTCGAACGATTGATTTAGTGAGTAAAACAATCGTTGTTACAATTCGATCATCTTTGTCGATCGATAGGTTAATTACTCGTTGTCGTCAAATTACCGCATATTCTCATGTAATTCTAAGCATACAAAGCACATGTAAATAAGACACAAAACACACACAAACCATCTTCGATCGGTCTTTTTACCGTATAATTCACCGTGATATTCTCATTGGAATATCACATGTGATTGTACCTTATCATGTAGAATTAGTACTAGGTTGTACGTAGATTTTAGGGCATGATATGGTTTTAGAGTTGTTAATTCTTCGAAGAGTGAGCTGACGGGGAAACTCTCGCTAAGAGCCAATCCACATGTAAAGTTGTTTCCCGTCATTCACTCAGGAATAACCTTAAGGATAAGGTTATTGCCTTTATGCCTTTTCGTACGAATACGCGTTACACGGTGAATTCTTTTCATCATTCATCAACCCAAATACCCAAAAACCCACCAGATTTGAACACAGAGCAAATCCTGCCAGTCCCCGACCAAAATATAACTCAGTCATCAATCCAAAAACCCGCCAGATTTGAACACAGTGAAAACTTTCCAGTCCCTAACCAAAATATAATTCAATCATCAACCCAAAATTTCACCAGATTTGAACACAATGCAAATCTTTCCAGTCCCTAACCAAAATATAATTCAATCATCAACCCAAAAACCCACCAGATTTGAACACAGTGCAAATCCTGCCGATCCCCCACCATAATAAAACTCAGTAATCAACCCTAAAAAACCACCAGATTTGAACACAGTGCAAATCTTTCCAGTCCCTAACCAAAATATAATTCAATCGTCAACCCAAAAACCCACCTGATTTGAACACTGTGCAAATCTTGCCAATCCCCCACCAAAATATTACTCATTCATCAACCCTAAAACCCACCAGAAACATACACGGATTCAATACCAGACAATATCTATAAGAAAAAACGTGTAATAATATACTCGTGTAGAAACCTACGCGGATTAAATACCGTAAATTATCTAGTACTAAAAACATGTAGAAATCTACTCATGTAGAACCCTAAATGGATTGGCAGGATTTGCACTGTGCTCAAATCTGGTGGGTTTTTCGGGTTGATGACTGAGTTATATTTTGGTTAGGGACTGAAAAGATTTGCACAGTGTTCAAGTCTGATGGGTTTTTGGGTTGACGATTGAATTATATTTTGGTTAGGGACTGGAAAGATTTGCACTGTGTTCAAATCTGGTGGTTTTTTTAGGGTTGATGACTGAGTTTTATTATGGTGGGGGATCGGCAGGATTTGCACTGTGTTCAAATCTGGTGGGTTTTTGGGCTGACCATTGAATTATATTTTGGTTAGGGACTGAAAAGATTTGCACTGTGTTCAAATCTGGTGGTTTTTTAGGTTGATGACTGAGTTTTATTATGGTGGGGGATCGGCAGGATTTGCACTGTGTTCAAATCTGGTGGGTTTTTGGGCTGACCATTGAATTATATTTTGGTTAGGGACTGGAAAGATTTGCATTGTGTTCAAATCTGGTGGGTTTTTGGGTTGATGACTGAGTTATAGTTTGGACGGGGATTGGTAGGATTTGCACTGTGTTCAAATCTGGTGGGTTTTTCGGGTTGACACTTGAATTATATTTTGGCTAGTGACTGGAAAGATTTGCACTGTGTTCAAATCTGGTGGGTTTTTGGGTTGATGACTGAGTTATAGTTTGGACAGGGATGGGCAGGATTTGAACTTTCTTCAAATCTGGTGGGTTTTTGGGTTGACGATTGAATTATATTTTGGTTAGGGACTGGAAAGTTTTGCACTGTGTTCAAATCTGTGGGTTTTTGGATTGATGACTGAGTTATATTTTGGTCGCCCAACAACCCAAAAACTCATGAGATTTGAGCGCAGTGCAAATTATTTCAATCCCTGACTAAAAAGTAACTCAGTCATCAGTTCAAAAATTGAACAGATTTGAAGCCAGTGCAAATCTTGCCAATCCCCGACCAAAATATAACTTGGTCATCAATCCAAAAACTCACCAGATTTGAAGACAGTGCAAATCCTGCCCATCCCCAACCAAAATATAACTCAGTCATCAATCCAAAAATTCACAAACTCACCAGATTTGAAGACAGTGCAAATCCTGCCGATCCCCGACCAAAATATAACTCAGTCATCAATCCAAAAATTCACCAGATTTGAAGACAGTGCAAATCCTGCTGATCCCCGACCAAAATATAACTCAGTCATCAATCCAAAAACTCACCAGATTTGAAGACAGTGCAAATCCTGCCCATCCCCGACCAAAATATAACTCAGTCATCAATCCAAAAATTCACCAGATTTGAAGACAGTGCAAATCCTGCCCATCCCCGACCAAAATATAACTCAATCATCAATCCAAAAATTCACCAGATTTGAAGACAGTGCAAATCTTACCAGTCCCCCGACCAAACTATAACTCAATCATCAACCCAAAAACTCACCAGATTTGAAGACAGTACAAATCCTGCCCATCCCCGACCAAAATTTAACTCAGTCATCAATCCAAAAATTCACCAGATTTGAAGACAGTGCAAATCCTGCCCATCCCCGACCAAAATATAACGCAGTCATCAATCCAAAAACTCACCAGATTTGAACACAGTGCAAATCCTGCCCATCCCCGACCAAAATATAACTCAGTCATCAATCCAAAAACTCAACAGATTTGAACACAATGCAAATCTTTCCAGTCCGTAAGCAAAATATAACTCAATCATCAACCCAAAAACACACCAGATTTTAGCACAGTGCAAATTCTGCCAATCCCCGACTAAAATGAAACTCAGTCATCAACCCAAAAACCCACCAGATTTGAACACAGTGCAAATCTTTCCAGTCCCATTTTTCAGAGGGTGAAAGAAACTATTTTTTTTATTTTTTATTTTTTCAAATTTGGACAACGCCCCCCCCCCCCCCCCATCCAGTACATACTCATGCTGTATTTAGCTACCTTCATACTGATCCTACCAATTGATCTATACTACCAATCAAGTTACGTCATTCGCGCGAGCTCTATTTTAAATTGGAACTCTCATCTGATTTGGTTTTAAGTGATGATCGGGGTTTTTGCACCTCGGTCGCCTTGTTTTCTTTTTCGATGGAATTTGCCGCCTTTAAATTCGAACAAGCTACATACGTTCATACTGACTCTACCAAGTGATCTTTACTACAAATCAATTGACGTCATTGGCGAGAGTTCTAATTTAAATGAGAAACGACGGGCCAAAAAAATCCGAAGTACATCAAGGCCGACTCATTCATGTACAAATTGTACCAAATCTAAAAAGTCCGATTGTATTTCTCACCAACTCTCTCATCTGACAACAACGACAATGGGCCAATGATGACGACGACGAGAATCGTATGATTTTTATCTGTATTCAGGTTAAATCTTATGGTTACTTGCAACCAAAAAAAAGAGGGTTTGCTACCATAAAAATGAACGCGCGCCACTAGATATTACTATTGCTTTTAGAAGAAGCATCTCATTTCCGTAAATAATTATTTGGATCCTGTTTTTAATGATTTTTAGTCGTACCGTTTGTACCAAGTCTACTTGTTAAAAACAGATTTTTTAAATATTTCTACATATTTCCCCCCCCCCAAACCCCCCCCAATAAACTCCGTCTACAAGGTGACGTTGTCAACTCTTAGGATTAGGGTTAGTGTTTAACGTTCAACTAACAACTCCACCAATTCCTAGTATTGAATCGGCGTAGATTTCTACGCGAGTAGATTTCTACACGCTTTTTGTACTAGATACACACTAGTATTGAATCCGAGTAGGTTTCTATACCAGTAGATTCATACACACTGGTTGTACTAGATAAATACTAGTATTGAAACCGCGTAGGTTTATATGCGAATAGATTACTACACACTTTTCGTACTAGATACATACTAGTATTGTATCCGCGTAGGTTTCTAAGCAAGTAGATTAGTACACACTTTTTGTACTAGATACATACTAGCATGAGGGTATTTTTGGTTCAATTCCTGGGCACAAACTGAGTTATTGGATAATGACTCAAAAAGTATCTGGTCCAAGCCATGAATACATTTATCATGACTCATCAAATGCATATTGGGAATTGATGTAGCAAACCGGATGAGGGGAATGGTAGTGAAGTACAGACCAGCCGGGGAACCACCTTGAGTATACAGCGCACGTACTTCGCGAAAGATCTCACTGTATCAGCAATCAGCAACATTGGTGCGTACCATATTCCCGGAACGTTCCCTGTAGGTACGACAGTACAAATCTTACTGGGAATTCTGTAAGCATCAAATTCTGCAAGCATCGAATTCTGCAAGCGTCGAATTCTGCAAGCGAATCTCTGCAAATACAGGCTAAGCGCAAGCAAATCTCTGCAAATACAGGCTAAGCGCTAACAAGCCTGTAGAGGATTCCCCCAGCAGAATACAAGCCCACAGCTCACTCTTTTGCTCCTAAACCGATTAGTAGTAGAATAAATAAATAGCCCGCCACGCCCGCCCGCAGAAAAGGCTTAACAGCCAGAGGCTTAACCGCCCAAGCTGTTAAGCCCAACTGTACGCTGGTGTGTGTGGGCAAAGCAAACTTCTAGCACTGCTTAACCCACCAACCCACCAATGAACTACAAGCATTTCACATCCATTACTACAAGAAGGTTAGCTACTGAAGCTATCACAAACGTAGCGCGTGATAGCAACTTTGTCACACAGAATGCCGGAAATGTTGTGGTTTGACTCTCCAAATGGCAAACATGGGGGTATTTTTGGTTCAATTCCTGGGCACAAACTGACTTATTGGATAATGACTCAAAAAGTATACGGTCCAAGCCATGAATACATTTATCATGACTCATCAAATGCATATTGGGAACAACTTTGTCACACAGAATTCCCAAAATGTTGTGGTTTGACTCTCCAAATGGCAAATATGAGGGTATTTTTTGTGCAATTCCAGGGCAGAAACTGAGTTATTGGGTAATGACTATTATTTTCCTTCTGAATCCGGTCCGTTGAGATTCTGATTCAAAGGCTTCTGAAGAACAGCAACGCTGCATTAGTGTGTTAGTAGACAAACGATTGTACTCTATGCGTGAAATTTGTGGTTGGATACTTTCGGCAACGGATAATCGGACTACAGGCGAGACTATGGAAAGGCCAGATCTCTTCTTGCTGTGACTTATTCAGATTGCAGCGAGACAGACCTTAGTAATGTAGATTACAGGTAGTTGGTAGCAACTAGTGTGAATTTTGGGATATAAATCAGTTGAATGTTAAAAGTATGAGATAAGAGAGTAATCTTGCTGGAGAGCATGATATCTCTTTTAGTGCAGTGATGAATACAGTACACCGCTAATCGTACAGCACTGTAGAATCACGTGCTATCAAACTGCTATGATATTATTATCATGAGAAGCTTCCTTCTAATCGTGATCATCAAAACAGCTGTTACAAGAAGCTTCTTTGAACCTCCCTTTTGATCATGAGTATCGAAACACATGATTGGGAGTATCAAAATGGCTATACCGGAACCAGGCAATTCACTTTGTTTTGGTCATGAAAACAAAAGGAACCTTGCTTCCGATCTTAAGTATCGAACTTCGATCGTGAGAACAGAAAGGAAATGGGCCTTCCCGGTCATTTTCCATAAGATATGAGAATATTTCAATCCTGTTTACAGAAAGTATGGGCCTTCCCGGTCATTCGGTCTTCGAGAAGAATATTCCAATCCTGCTTACAGAGATACTCCAATCTTGCTTACAGAGGTGCATATGACTCGATTCTGCTTACAGAGATACTCCGATCTTGCTTACATAGGTGCATATGACTCGATCGGTAGTATCGTACCACTTCCAGCTGTAGTACTGTAAATTACGTAGGAAGCTACGTAAGTTTAAGTACCGGCCTGTGGTTCCCTTTCATATGTACAAAAGGAATTTAATATGCCCCATCTTCTTGCATGTGATCAAGTGTGTCACATAGCTCGAAAAGAGGAACCAATTAATTTTGTGAGTACGTATGTGGAAGTAATTTTATATGCCCCATCTTCTTGCACGTGATCAAGTGTATCACATACTTCGGAAAGAAGAACAAATAAATTTTGTGAAGCATGCATATATGCCTCATTTTCTTACTCGGGAAAAAGGAAGATTCAGAAGACTTTATCACAGGAAGAATACCAAATGATAAGAGTGCCCCATGATTGGGCATGTATTTGCAGAGAGCAAGATGCCCCATGATTAGGCATCGATTTTGCATAGATGAAGATGCCCGAATGTGATTGATCAAAATACAACCATAATTAAATACATTCATAGAAATTGGTTGATCAAATGCAATCGTAACCGAAGCTGTAAGCGTAATTTGGAGAATTGATTTGGAGAATTGAATCGTATCAATAGGATTCAATCGTAGAGTTGATTGCAGACAAATTCATAGATCAAGTACAACCGCTGTAGTATTCACAATCGTAGATTTTGATCGATTGTTGGATACTTGGAAACAAGTCATAGAAGACGAGCGTAGCTTGAGAATCAAGTCGTAGAGAATCAAAGCATAGTATCGTCGTATCTTGAGAAGCAAGTTGAAGAAGACGATCGCAGCTTGAGAATCAAGTCGTAGAGAATCGAAGCATAGTATCGTCGATCTAATACTGATTGACTGTGTATACACATCAGATCATAGATCTTGATCGTAGACAAATCGTGGAATTGAATCGATTGAGTATCAAATCAAAGATGAATGGCGAATTGTAGAGGTTGGTTGATCGAATCATGAATCGTAACCCAAAGCTTGAGCGAGGAATCTAATCGTAGATTTTGATGCCCCATGATCAATTCATAGGATATCGATTTGTAGATACAACCAGAGGAATCTAATCGTAGATTTGGAACAATCGTATATCAACGGTAGATTGAACCGATACATTGACAAGACCGAATAGTAGAATCGTTCGATTGATCAAATTGTAAATCCGATTGATCATATTGTAGATATCGATGGAGTATCAAATCACAGATGATTCACTGAAGGTCGACTTGTAGAGATCTATTGATCAAATCATAGAAATCGGTTGATTAAATCCAGTCGTAACTGAAGCTTGAATCGAAGAATCGAATCGGATCTATCGTAGAAACATCAATCTACTAATTGTAGAATATGATCAAATTGTAGGATGCTTGGATCAGAGAATCGAATCGTAGACGAATCATAGAAACCGATTGTTGAACAGTAGATTGAACCAAGACACCGAGACATAATTGATTCGTAGGGAATCAATGTGTGGATACCATAATTTGACTCGTAGGAAATCGATTTGTAGATACCATAATCAATTCGTGGGATATCGATTTGTAGGTACCATAATTGATTTGTAGATATCAATCTTGGAATGAATCGTAGAAATCTTGGCTTGAATTAGATTGAACATATACCAAATCTTATATCAATCAGAGCTGTATCGTTAATCAAAGCTTGATCGTTGATCATAGAAGTCAACTTGTCGTAGATCAGAGCGTAGATTTGAATCGTAGAATCGAATCGGAGGATCGATGTAGATGGTCACATATCAAATCGTAGAACTTGACAACTTGCATTGTATCAAAAGCATGTCGCAGAATCACCGTATAATGGATTCATATTGAGCAATGGATCAAATTCAATCAAATTGTAGAAACTAATTGATCGAGGTAACCAACTTGAAATCGTTGGATCAATCGTAAACGAAGCCCAAAACGTAGGGATCGATTGATCGTAGATTCGCAGATCGATTGATCGTAGATTCGCAGAACATTGGTATAAGAATCAAGTTTTGATTGTAGAAATTGATTGATTGTAGAATATGGTCAAATCGTAGGAAATCGATCGATTTGGGGGAATCCAGACATGCCCCATATCAAGCAATGTCATCGTAAGTCCAATTAGCAACCAAGAGAGTAGCATGTAGGTGATACAGCTTGAGCTTGATAGCATCACGATGGCGTTTGGTGATACACACAGCAGGCAAGTCATTTGTCAAAGAATTTGCCCCATAAATGGGCTTCCGACCAGGGCAAGTAGATGCACCATGCTGTGGATAGACATGACCTGAGCTTGGAATGATGGCATGACCTGAGCTTGGAACGACACTATCCTTAGAAAATGCCCCAGATGGTGGAAGTTGCAATGAAGGAATGCAAGTACTAGGCTTGTGATAAGAAAATTGCTTGGGTGAATGGTAGAATGTCACAGTAGCAGATTTTGGATGAAATGTCTATCTTGAGTGAGTTGCAGGCTTGCTAGGGGAAGGACTTGGGTAGTGACGCTCACAGTTTGGAGTAGAATGAGAGGCATCACAAGGTGGGGTGTCCGGGTGGACAATAGAAATGGTTGAAGAGACAATTCTTCTGAAGCGAACTGATTCAGGGCGGGGGAAGTAAGTCCAAGTGTAGGATGGAGTACTTGTGGAAGCAGGGACGAGATCAGTATTGGGGCGAGCTAACTTATGCGTTTCAGAAGATCCAAGCGGGTTCCCATTGTTGGCAATAGTAGTAGAGATGGCAGGCGTTTCGCAAGCAGGATCAGATGCTGGGGACGGTGAGGAAACAGGTGCTGGAGGCTTGACAGAAACACGGGCTGGAGGCGTGATGGAAGCATGGGTTGGAGCCGTAACCAAAACTTGAGCTGGAGGCGTTACGAAAAAGGATATTGGAGATGACACCAGCGTTGAGACTGGTGTTGCCAGGCAAGGTTGAACTTGTTCGCTGGGCTGTGATGCCAGAGGAACTTTAGTAACCTGTGGCAATGGTGCCAAAGGAATTGCAGCATTACCCTTGTTTTGAAAAGTAGTCAGTGCAGGAGGGTTCTGGTTGCGCACATTACAAAATGCAAGGAAAGCGTTCCGGGTGTACTGATTGTGGCCGTACCAGTGATGGCCAGCTTGGGGAATGATATGATTTATAAGATCAACAAAAGTAGTTAATGTGTGTTGATCTTTTATACTGATAGAACCGGAGCCGGTCTGAGCTTGGTATTCTAGGCCAACAATATAACCATATTCATAAATTTCACAAATGACTCGATTCCAGGTGGTTGCTCCTGCTATAATGAGAGCCTCACAGATGTGGTTGCACGGTTCTTCAGGAACATCCAGAGTTGCATGTAGGATATGGGCAAGTTTCAAATCAAAGGATGGGAACAGTAATTTGAGACCGGAATCCGACATGTTGGATTGGTGAATGGACATAGCGGCACTGCGGACTCGTGTCAAAGAAAATTTGATATCTCTGTCAATATTGGGAGATAGAGAACCAGGATGGTACCAGTACGTCCGCAATAATGTGGAGAAGTCGTTTTCGACCACAATAATGATGTGAAGTCGTTTTCGATGAGAACGACGGGCCTTTGAAGTGGCGAAGTGGCGGCAAATTCGTTACCGTTGTAGTTGTTGTTGACAATGACAAAACGCCGTGGTGTCCTTCTTGTATTGAGAAAATACAATATCTCTGTCAGGCGAAGAGACGGCAAATTCGTTACCGTTGTAGTTGTAGACGGCGACGGAGCGGCGTCGTTGACGAAGGATATTTTATTACTTCGAAAACCGACGAAAATTCGTTACCGATTAAACGTCGTGTTGTTTCTGTACCAAGGAGAATGGATATCTCAGAAGACGTGGTGAAGCAACGAATCGTTAACAAAGGATTGATTGTAGATTCGATTATTGTTGGTGTTGCCGTTGTTGTTCTCGGAGTTAGTTGCCTTTTCTGTTGTTCTTGTTTGCGCAACGAAAATTCGGTCAATCAGAGATCGTTGTTGCGTGTCGTTGACAAATAATCGATTGTAGATTCGATTATTGTCTTTGTTCTCACTGTTTGTAAGAACGAGTTTGCGAAAGACAATACGATGACTTTGCTCGGAGAACCAGATTGGTACTGGCGTGTCCACAACAGCAAGAGGGATCGTAGATGTATCAGGAAGGTGATTGATCTTAGAATCAAATCGTAAGCATCATAGTTGTTGATGGGGTGTCGGTATCTTGGTAATGGTAGGGTCACCAAGGATCGTGACGCGGAGGAAAATGGAATCTGTCGAGTGAGAGATTCTTGGATGGAGAAATTGTGATTGGCGTGTCCAATACAATGGGCTTCTAATAAAGCCTTCGGCAGGTCCGATTGGTGTCTTTCTTGTGTGTAATTGGATCAGAGAACTATCGAATCGATGGGTCTGCTGTCGGATTGGTTGCGGCTGTTCAATGTTATGCAAGCTGCCTGAGAGCCTGCGACTGTTAATCTATTATTTTCCTTCTGAATCCGGTCCGTTGAGATTCTGATTCAAAGGCTTCTGAAGAACAGCAGCGCTGCATTGGTGTGTTAGTAGACGAACGATTGTACTCTACGCGTGACATTTGTGGTTGGATACTTTCGGCAACAGATAATCGGACTAAATGTTGTCGGCGAAAAATACGGACTACTTTGTCGGCATCAAGTTCGATTGAAAAAGCCGACAAAACAAAACGACCGAGGTGCGAAAGACACGTTTATTTCGATGAACGTGCCTTAGAATCGAAAGCACCTCCACTACATGAAAATCCCTAAGTGGTAAAACGGTATCACTTAGGACTACAAACAAAAAGGGATATTCGGTTAGAAACAAGAAATATCCAAAGACCTGAACAGTAAGTAAACACTTGGAACCCATAAGTACATTCAAAAGAATATACTTGATATCCCATGAGGAAATTACTTATTGCAATCAAGAAAATCAGTACCGATTCCAGATGGGCCTCATAACTAGCATATATACAACGAATAAGCATACGCCCCATCGAACAGAATACTTAACCCAGAAAATGACCGATACCATCGAATGACCGATACAGTAAGACCAATACGACGCTAATACAGCAACAGCAACAGAAGTCTCGGTACGACGGTAAAGAAGACAGTAACAAATAACCGGGGAAGATCTCTACGACATAAAATACAGCAGAGGGCCCCGATACACAGTGAAAATACGTAATAAAATAAGAGCCTCTCTCTGAGCTCACATCTCTTTGAATTTCAATTATCCTATACCTTTCGGTTGATTTTTAGAGTGACAACAGGTTATAGAGCCCTTATAACTCACGCGTTGGCGTATACTTTAAGAGCCTATCTTCGCCCGATCAGCACCTCCACTGACCGGTCACAGCCAGAGGACATTGCTGTTGAGCGATAGGCCTTCCCCCCAGCGCAGAGATTGTTACGCGAGCCCGCTGTTGAGCGACTCCCTTCCAATCTCCCTCTTACTCCGATTTTTTTATCCGCGGAACGTTCCTTTGGTCCTTTCTTCGGTTAATTCTCCGGTTATCGACGCTTCTACCGCTGACACAGGTTATTTCTTCCCGGTTTCTCCGGTCATCGATCCCTTGATCTTTCTTCGATTGTTTTTTCAGCTCGTCGGTTATTTCTTCTACCGTTCGGACGCCGGTTTCTTCAACGAACGTTCCCTTGGTCCTCCCCTCGGTTACTTCTTCCCGTTCCCGAATATCCCTTCGGCTACCGTTCTCGAATGATCCCTTGGTCATTCATTTGGTTCCACCGGTTCATTCTCCCTCCGGTCATCACCGCTTTCGCTTCGATTTGATTGCTCCTCGGTTGCCGCCGCCTACTTTTTTCTTCCCCTCCTGCTTGTGAATCAGGGGGTGTATCCACTGTTTTTACACACAGTTCTTCGCTAATCCACAAGCAAGCATGACGGACCTATTTGATTGGAATGCCATTGAAGGCATTCAATTCAAATTCAAGGGCAACAGCCCATATGATGAACAATTGAATACCCTATACTCCACTATCCTGGACGATACCAACACAGAAGACTTATTTGTGGAGAGCACCACAACGGACGCTAAGGTGCTAGCCCCTGCTATGATGACCAACCTACGAGGCAGTGTTGTCAACGCTATCACATATCCTCTTCCTCAATTAACCAAGCTCCAGAAAGGTCACATCACCCAACTACTATCTGGTTGTGCTGTATACTACATTGCACCAAATGGAGACTCCAAGAAAATGAGAGGTCCTGTTGACTTAGAAAAGGCTGCTAAGGAAGCGCTCGCGAACCACACAGACGACTCCTCAAAACCATCCATTACCATAGAACTCCTAATCACAACTTGGAAGTTTAAACGCACCTGGAAAGCCCAACGCTTTGACAAGATCTATGAAGGTGCCACACAGGCCGATTCAGATGACAAAAATGCCACACCTCCAATCCCAGTACCCGCGACAACAGGGACCGACATGCAAGAATTGACCACCCTACTCCAACAATTGGTCAACAACGGCAACAACAACAACAACAACAACAACAACAACGCTGGTGCCAACCATCAGAAGTGGTGACTGTTTTGATCTGACCAGAGCCTCTGACAAGTCCAAGGAAGCAGCTAGGGACAAACTATTCCTCTCAGGATGTCCACAACTAAAGGATGCAACAGACCCTCAGGTTAGGAAATGGTACAGAGAAATCACAGCTCATTCACAGCAACACCATATTTATGTCCACCCTTACTACCTCTACAGACGTGAAGCTGATCACCTCAGAGGATTTACAATTGGTGATAGTTTTCCACACAACCTACCTTTAAGATATGAATTGGCCATCAACGAATGGGGAAATCTCATTTACACCGCACTCAGAAGTGACAAAATCATTCCTGATTCATGTGCAAGTATGAAGGCCACCATTCAGAGCTTTGAAGGCGGACAGGGATATGAAGCGCTATACACAGTTATTTCTCAGACACATCCCAACTCCAAAAGGCAATCCAATGCCAGCAGAATGGTCCGAAATCCTCCAAACCAGGATGCAGGTGAATCTCTTGAAGAATACTACTTCCGGTACAAGGATTACTTGAGACTTAGAGTGTTCCTCCAAAACCAACCTGGCACTATCAGTTCGACAGAAGAAGTCAGCAACCTTATTGCAGGAACCACCCTCTCCGAAGAGCTCTTCAAAAAGACAGAAGATGAACGCGACTCAGATGACCAATTCAAACGGGACAAATACAAGGCAGGTAGGCTTCTACAAACCCTCCAAACATATGAGCAAGAGATTAAAGCTGAACAAAGGTACAAGAACAAAACCTCCAAACCAAGCCTGTCCAAACAACTACCAGTCACAGGAATCAGACCAGGTCCCCGTCACAATGACAGGTTTCAGAAACGCGCTGGCAACAGAACTGTCAGAACACCTTCAACTTTGACTTCCCACTCAATCAGCCTGATTGACTCCCTTGGATACCCCGAGATGGATGAAGAAGCGGATAATCCATTCCTACATCAAGCATATTGTAATGCTATCACTGCATTTGACAAACAACCCAGTCTCTTCGACACATCCAGAAAATGCATTGTTTGTCACACATCCGGTCATAGTTTTGACAACTGTCCTGCCTTACAAGATTTTGAATCACTCAAGAAACATAGGATTGCCACGGTTGTTTTTCTAAGCAAATGCAATAGAGAAACCCAACAGCTCTTAGATTCCACTCAACAAATCTCTCAGATCAACATTGAAGATGAAGAACAAGAAGAGGTCCCTCCCGATGATGCAGTAGAAGACCACAATTTTTGTCAAGGCCAAGAATAGACGGTCTTTCTTGCAGCCACACGACATCACCTCAAGACGACCCTCAAGGATTTGACGACGTCACAGCCCCTCAAGCGAAAAGCCTATGCCCTTCCTTGGAATCCAGCAGTGCAAGCTCCCATGAATCTGTCCACATTGGTGCTGTCAATCTCCTACCCAGGGATAGCCTCCAGTCTTCAATCCCAATTGATGTCTACTGTGATATGGAATCACTTGAGGCTACGACCCCTACGTTGGAATCACACCTGGAAATCAATGGGGATCCCAACTTTGATAGGGACAACCCTACATCAGTTGATACCAATACTGTGCAATCCCTGGTCCCACCAGATCCTATTGCAGCTACAGCCTACTCCCAACATGGCATCAGAGCTCAGATCGACACAGGTTCAAAAGTTTCATGTACAAACCTACAACATATCCTACATGGCTACAAACCTTACACGAAGCTGAGAAAATGTCCGGTCAGGCTCACGGCAGCGATTGGAGGAAAGGCAGCGACCTGTATTCCTGAAGGATCTGGCTACTTGCACATCCCAGCACCAAATCACCTAGGGTATATCAAAGCCTTCTTCTATTATTCTCCCTCTCTTTCAACAACGCTTCTGAGTGAAAATCATCTTTGTGGAATGACATCTCGCATGAGACATCAGTTCAGCGGACAGTCCATTCACAAAGTCTTCACTGGCAACCATGACTCATCTCTTCAGCAAAATGGAAACCTCACCATTATTTGCCACCACAAGCAGAACACTGCCAAAAGTATCGTCCTGCATGGAAGCATTATCGATGGGCAATGTTACACTCACCCAGTACTGATCCCAGACATTGATTCTACATCCCCATATGCCAACTGCGTGACATCTTCTGCCTATGCTTTGGCAAACGACATACAGTTCAAGACAGCTTGTGAACTGGCCTCCAAACAAGCCATTAACACTCTTCGGTGTGATACCTACACGAATCTTGTTACACTACAGAAATGCGCTGAAACTGCCAGAACACAACCTGCTACCAGCAACACTCCTCTTTTCGATGCCAAATTGTTCTTCACCCATATTGTGGACAAACACATCCCCATTCAAGCCATCAAAGCAAAGACATCGAAACTTCTTTGGCACCAGAGATTGGGACACCCATGTGATGACTTCCTATACCAAGCTCATAAATACATCATTGGAGTACCAAAGTTCAAACGCCAAACAAGCGTCCTTGATCAATGTCCAACTTGTATTCAATGTAAGCAAACAAAGACACCTGCAGGCTCACATTCCACAAGAAATGCTACACAACCTTTTCAAGGATTATCCATTGATTTTGCATTCTCTGGCGCCAGATCCTCCAACAGCAAACGCAAGCGTGACTATGAAGGCATTCATGGTGAGACAGCTTGGATTCTTATTACAGACCACTACACCGGTATGAAATATGGCGACACCAGGATTTCAAAAGCTGCACCACTTCATTGGCTGGAACATTTCTTCTCTCAGCACAACCCAACTTGTGCAAACAAGTATGTTTCAGTAGATCAAGGTGGAGAACTATATCACAACCCTGACATCAGAAACCTCTTCTCTGCTTTTGGATATTCCATTTTCCCAACTGGTGTTGATGCTTCTCACCAAAATGGTACAGTTGAAAGAGCACATCACACTCTGGCAAACTCAATGCGGACCATGCTATCTGGTGCAAATCTCGCCATCAAGTTCTGGCCGTTTGCTTTCTATCATGCCCTGAGGTTGTCAAACGCCTTCCCTGAAGGCAACCAGCCACATTCACCCTTAGAATTGGCAACTGGCCATAAGGAAAATCTTGCTGATTTCCGCACCTTTGGTTGCAGAGTTTGGGTTAGACATCCAGGCAAGCGATCAATCAAGCTCAAACCAAATGCCCCCAAAGGCATCTTCCTGGGTTTTGTCCCATATACTACCAGAAACATCCTTTGGTATGATACTGAGACACACCGCGTCAAGATAGCCACGCATGTCAGGTCTGATGAAGGCATGAATGATCTCCCACTTGCAGACCTCCCTATTAAATTCCTTTTGCACGTACGCGAAAACGACAGTACTCTAAATTGCGTACGTACATTCCTACGTAACTTACAGTACTGCAGATGGAATGATACGATCATACAAATCAAAGTGCACCTTTAGCGTTTGGAATAATGAGACTCGAAGGTTACCTCTTTCTCTATGTGAGATTGGAATACGATCGAACCAGAGGTGCAATCGTCATTCTGACACCCAAATTTGATACTTAGTGAACGAACGACAGTCATTCATACGACAGTCATTCTTACAATCGAAGTTCGATACTCAGTACTCAAAGAAAGAACGCACACTAGAGGTTCGCACATGCAATCTCTTGTTAAGTGTGCAGTTTTCAAGTAAAGACAGCAGAGGTTCGAAGCTCTGCTCACGAACCTGTCTTCTGCTGTACAAAATACGTGCTGTATTAGCGGCAACACGTACATTCGCGTGCTGTATTAGCGGCAGCACCAACCTTTAGAAGAGACACTTGCTCTCCAGCAAGGATCATCTCTCTATCTCTCATACTTTTAGATTATTTGATTATTCAACCTTAAACCTTGCATCGGTAGCCATGCTTCCCATTGTAGAACTACAAGCCTAAGATCTAACTGACTGAGCCCACCGGTAGTTAGAATAGATCTGATTGGACTAGCGTTCAATCGTAGTGGATATCAGAGAAATATTAGACCACAAACAGACCGGCACCTCAACCGGCCTGCAGCCACAGCTCCTGTTGCTCTTCTTTGCCTTTGGATTGAATCAGCTCAACAGCCAGTTTCAAAAGGAAATTAACAGATTAACAGTCGCAAGCTTGTTGAAGCTTGCAAAAGAAGACAACAGTAGAAGCACCCGACGTCGAAAACAATCCGACAGCAGATCATCAATTGACTCGACTACGGACGACGATTGATAGTTCTCTGATCCGATTACAGTATAACAAAGACACAAAATCGGACAAGCCGAAGTCTTTAATAGAAGCCCATTGCATTGGACACGCCAATAGCAATCACCACATCACAAGTTCCCCGGATTACATTTATTTCCACGTCTACACTCCACGTGACACCATCTTGTCAAGGACACATCGATGCCCATCATTTGATTGTGCTAAGCACCATAAACCCTCTTTTACCTAGTAAAGGGCCTAGTAAGTTCAAGACAGACGCAGACGAAATAGACGGCACGCCATCAACGATCATCTCTTTGCCACATCAAGTCTCCCTATTGATAGAGGCAATTCCTCATCTCCAGTATTCCGGAATTTACCAACATCAACGACGATCTGAAGAAGCGAATTTCGTTGATTCACGTTGAACTCCGCTAACGCGCCACATTACCACCTGCACGTCGCGCCTACACGGCACTTGTCATACGCACGACGGCTGATACCGCAGTAACCGGATTTCGTTGCCTCTTCACGTCACCAGCACGTCGTATCTCACCGAAAACGACTCCCCGGCACGTCATATCTCATACCCACAACCACCTCTTGGAAATATTGATTGTTAACACACCAACCATTCGATCCATCAAACAGTATTCCGGAATCCTCCAACGTTGGCGAATCCCCATACCGAGCAAGGAAACATCGAAAGGGTGCACTCCTCCAGCGTCAGGTTATCGACGAAAACGAAACCTCCTTGATATTGCGGACACGTTATCGACGAAAACGAAGCCTCCTTGATATTGCGGACACGCCGTTACCAATCTGGTTCCATATCTCCAAGAATTGACAGAGATATCCAACTTTCTCGATACGAGAACATTACGCCGAGACCTAGATACGAACGGATCCCATCGAGAACGAATTCCCTCGCTATCTGCAGACACATTGATCTTATTGCGATAGCGCTTTCTCAGCTGACTGACAACGACAAACGAATTCAAAGCGACCACCGAATTTTTCGTTGCTTCACCACGACACCTTCACGTCGTGTCCCATCGAATACAATTTCCCATCTCTGTTGCAGACACGCCGATACAAGAAACAATCTGACAGCAGATCATTGATCGACTCGACTACGGACGACGATTGATAGTTCTCTGAACCGATTACATGATACAAGAAAGACACGGCAATTGTCATACACACGACAATCCTGATAACAGCTGCGAATAGAAGGCCTCTACGCGTTCCTGTATCCGTTACTTCTATTCTTAAAGACCACGCCTACCGACAGGACAGAAAATCATTAATTGGCTCGACAATCGGTCGACGATCGATCGCTCTCTGCTCTGATTACAACGCATGTCTGGCATCCCCATTGGCGGAAAGACAATAAGCACATCGACCGGACGATTCCTATCGCTTTCACCTCGAGCACCTCTGACATCACCCATGATTATGGCGCCTAACCTACAGGATAACCTTAATCAAGATGATGAAGAGAATATCCACATCACGGACCTCTTCCCATCATTTGACCAAGCACTAGCCACATTCCTACACGACTCCTTCGATATCCCAAAGGAATCCAACAGCACTTTGTGCGAGGCGCTCATCAATAGCCGGTATAGGACATGGTCAGATTTCCTATACATTGAATACATCCATGATCTTGCATATCACGATGGGAGTGCAAGAGTACCACTCACTCGGCATGTACAGCTAAAGTTACAGCGGTTCGTTGATTTTGGTCGACGCCTCACAGAACAAGGCCTAGACTGGGAAGAACGGGAGCACTACACCAAGACAGCTTTCAAGGACTACTGTCAAGGAATCATCATAGCAAGACGAGCCTCTACTGATGATGGTGAGCGGTCGACAAAACCGATAGCTCAGCTCAAATATGAATCATGGATCAGAAAACCAAGGGACGAAACCACATTCCCAGTGCTACAAAATGATGCAACATTTGCACATTGGCTTGTGCACTTTAAAGCACAACTAGACGCGAATGGTATTAACCCAACTACCTTCCTTGATCCATACTGGCCAGATCATGTGCTCACAGGGTACCCCAAGGCCCTCCATGAAGAACAATGTGCATTCTTCTGGACACTCCTCCGGCATGTGTTCCAAGGTGATTTTTCTTCCTCATGTGTGTTGTACCACCAACGGACACGCGATGGTCGACAGGCTTACTTTGATTTTGTCAAGCTCCACAAACCAGTGTCACATCCAATGCCTCCAGCAGCACCAGTGTCCTCTCCAGGTCCTGTTCCGGTACGGCCTCCTGCCGTCGGCAATATCGTGACGCCTCGACCAACTCCACCAGTGTCAACTCATGCGCCTGTTCATTCCACCAGTAGCACTCCCGCTGTTCATAACAGCCCTCATACTACTGCCTGCAAAACGGCTCCCCATCCTACTGTTGACAATCCTGAGACCCCTACCGGACTTCCTCGTAGTTCCAATCCTGGATCCACTGATGATTCCACCTCCACCGGGACTTATTCCTACACCTGGAAGTATTCACCTAGCACTGATTCAGTCCGCTTCAAGAGAATCGCCTATTCCTCCACTCCTAATATTGTTCCTGCAGACACTCCTACTGGAGATGTCCCCCCTAAACGCAATGGCACATCACATTCCACTTGCGCTCGAACTTCATATCCATCTCCAGCCAACTCCCGATGGACGTTTTCTCCTCAGTCTGAAACCGTGGTATTTCTTCGTGCTCGTTCTGCATCCCAGACTTCTTGCAATTCTTCTTTGCAACTTCCACCATCTGGGGCATCTTCTAAAGATAGTGTCGTTTCAAGCTCAGTTAGGAAGCCCCTTTATGGGGCATCATTTTGTTCTGCTCGGAAGCCATGTGCTTATCCAGTTGGGAATCCTACTTATGAAGCACATCCTATGACCTACGTTTTGCCTGCTGTTTGTATCACCAAGCGGCATCGTGATGCTATCAAGATCCAGCTGTATCAATTACATGCTACTCTCTTGCGTGCCAATTGGCTCTACGACGACGTCACCTGAAGAATCTAATCTACGATCACACGAAATCTTACGACGTGATTCTATGATTATGGTGTTTTTGAGAATCTTCGATTACAAATCATCGGTTCAATCTACGGCTAATCAATTGAATGCTTATGGCTTGCCTGTACGACCGCTATTTTGAGAATCTACGATCAATCGATTTCTACGATCCGAATATACGATTATACGCTCAACATCTATACACCAAGTTACGTGCGATTGAACCAGTCTTAGTTTCCATTGGTCACCACTTGTCCTGTTGCTCTTCCGGCTCTCTTGCAGGGGCACTTCTTTTGTACAAGACAGCCATCCCACTTGCAAGTCTTCCTTCCCAATCATGGGGCATGACAGCGAGTCTTCCCTACGTACCCTTGGTTCCACGATTAGAGATATGATATTGTGATTCGATTCACCGCTTCATGTGATCAACTGGTATACCACGATTTGATCAAGTCATTCGATCTCCGATCAAACGAATCGTATGGTTCACTACGATTGATCTCCACAATTTGATCTACGATTTGATCTACAATTTGATCTACGATTTGATCTACAATTTGATCTACAATTTGATCTTCGATTGATATGATTTGCTTCCGAGATTCGATCTAAGATCGATGATTCTACATGTCCAATTACGTCAATCGTCCATGTTTTGATACTCAATCGATTTCCAATCTTCCTCGATCCGATCTGACCCCGATTGATCCACAATCTACAATTGATCCAACATCTACAATTAGTTGACGTCCAATCATGGGCCATCTTACTCTATGCAAAATCAATGCCTAATCATGGGGCATCTTGATCTATGCAAATCTATGCCCAATCATGGGGCATTCTTCTCCTTTGGTACTCTTCCTGTGATAAAGGTTTCTTCCTTTCTATCGAGTAAGCAGATGGGGCATATTACATGTTCCTAACATACGTACTCAAGGAATTTTGTCTGTTCTTCTCACAGAGATAATGATTGTGCTTTATCACTTGCGAGAAGATGGGGCATATTAAATTCCTTTTGCACGTACGCGAAAACGACAGTACTCTAAATTGCGTACGTACATTCCTACGTAACTTACAGTACTGCAGATGGAATGATACGATCATACAAATCAAAGTGCACCTTTAGCGTTTGGAATAATGAGACTCGAAGGTTACCTCTTTCTCTATGTGAGATTGGAATACGATCGAACCAGAGGTGCAATCGTCATTCTGACACCCAAATTTGATACTTAGTGAACGAACGACAGTCATTCTTACGACAGTCATTCTTACAATCGAAGTTCGATACTCAGTACTCAAAGAAAGAACGCACACTAGAGGTTCGCACATGCAATCTCTTGTTAAGTGTGCAGTTTTCAAGTAAAGACAGCAGAGGTTCGAAGCTCTGCTCACGAACCTGTCTTCTGCTGTACAAAATACGTGCTGTATTAGCGGCAACACGTACATTCGCGTGCTGTATTAGCGGCAGCACCAACCTTTAGAAGAGACACTTGCTCTCCAGCAAGGATCATCTCTCTATCTCTCATACTTTTAGATTATTTGATTATTCAACCTTAAACCTTGCATCGGTAGCCATGCTTCCCATTGTAGAACTACAAGCCTAAGATCTAACTGACTGAGCCCACCGGTAGTTAGAATAGATCTGATTGGACTAGCGTTCAATCGTAGTGGATATCAGAGAAATATTAGACCACAAACAGACCGGCACCTCAACCGGCCTGCAGCCACAGCTCCTGTTGCTCTTCTTTGCCTTTGGATTGAATCAGCTCAACAGCCAGTTTCAAAAGGAAATTAACACTCCCCACTAATGTCAAGCACCTCCTCAGGACTGATGACAACATCCCACTTCGCGCGGAACCCAATGAGGTGTCATCCAGCGATTTCCAATTCTCCATCTCCCCATTTGCAGATCTCACTAATCTCAGACTCACTGTCTCCCAATTTTGTGCTGATCAAACATTTGGCCTCCGATATGCCAATGACTCACTGCTTGGCAGAGCTTACATCACAGATATCCTTCCCAAAAGCCCTGCCTCCAGGCTTTTCTCCTCCCATAAGAAGTCTCTCTCCAGGCTAAGAGGCGCTTATATTGTATCTATCAATCACAACCGTGTGTTTTCTGCTGCTGATGTTACCACAGCCTTGCATGCCTCCCACAATCGAGGGGTGAGGGATTCATTAGATACACCTATTACATTTGCACTTGAAGCAAAATTATCAATGAAAGACATCAGGAAACACTCGAATGAATATGGATTATTTGCTCCCAATACGTCCTGGAAAGAACCCACTGACAAAGAAGATCCACCTTTTTTGGACCGGATTTCCTCCATCAAGACTATCAAGAAACTTGGCAACAAATACAAGCATATCATCCAATCCAGAATCAACCAAGTTGACAACACTGAAGCCCTCCATGCCTCCATCCAAAGACACTTCGCACCAACTGAGGATGACATGGATGTTGTCATTCGCACGACTGATATTGCATCACTTCGAGCCATCACCAAGCTTCATAAAGCAGGCAATCACGCATTACCTCTAGATGCAGATTCACTGCCAACTGAAGAAATTGAACTCTTAATCAAGGCCATCAATTCCAAGGCAACTACACCTGAAGAACAAGCACTCGGACACTTTACTCAAAGGAATCTCAAGCCATTATCCACATGGGCTGAATGGGAAGCTGGGGAGCGAAAACAACTTGATCAATTTGAAGATTTGGAAATGTTTGGCTCACCAATTCAATACCCTAAGGACCCAGACGCTATTATTCTCAGGCCTCACTGGCAATACAGTGTAAAAAGGAATGGTGTCAGAAGAGCCAGGCAATGTTGCAATGGAAGCAAATATGCAGCTCCAACCCTGCACGCTATTGCCATGTCATACTCTTCTTGTGTTGAACACCCCATCCAAAGATTGTTCTTTGCCATTGCGACAAGCCTCAATCTCAAAATCTATGGTGGCGATGCTGCTGACGCCTATGCCCATTCTCCAGGGCCCAACATCCCTACATACATGACTATTGATGATGCATATGCAGAATGGTACCGACACAAGCATGGCAAAGACATAGACAGAAGATTGGTGCTCCCTGTTCTTCGAGCACTCCAAGGCCATCCAGAATCAGGTAGACTATGGGAAACCCACATCAAAAAAATATTGAAAGGTCCTGATCTCAACTTCAAGACCACCACTCATGACAGAACAATCTACTTGACATTTTTTGAAGGTGAAACAGTCTACATGCTGAGACAGGTTGACGATTTTGCACTGGCTTGCTCATCAGAATCCATATCTGACAAGATCTATGACATTATAGGTGCAAAACTGAAGCTTCCTAGAGAAGATGTAATCCCCTTCACAAAAATGGGATTGCTTGAAGACTTCAATGGAATTGATGTCAAACAGACAGCTGACTACATTGAACTGTCCTGCGCAAACTACATTGACAGAATTATGACATCCCATGGTTGGGAAACTGATTCTAAGATGAAACCCCACTCCAAGCCATCAGCGCCATTATCCACTGAAGTGCTGAGCCAACTACAATCACATACAGATGGACCATTAGAAGGAACCAAGGAACATGCTGAATTACAATCCACCTTTGGGTTCTCATACAGGACACTCTTAGGTGAAATGATGTTTGCATATGTGAGTTGCCGGCCAGACATAGGCTATGCAGTGACCCTGATGTCAAAGTACAGTTCCAATCCCACTGCATTCCACTATTCCGGTCTGAAGAACATAGCTCGATACCTCAGAACAACCAGATCTTGGGGTATTAGGTTCTACAGACCAAACGATGAGCCATCTTTACCATCAGGAGAACCATACACCGACGTAGTCCAAGATGCATCACTCCCAAAAATCCCTGAAGATATCAAGCAAGCCAAACTGATGTGTTTTGTTGATGCCGCGTATGGCAATGACCCAAAACATCATAGGTCCACCACAGGATATGTTTTCACTTATGCTGGTGGGGCAATTGTTTACCGATCCAAGGCTCAGTCACTTACCACACAGAGTTCTACAGAAGCTGAGTTCATTGCTGCCGTCACAGCAGCCAAAACAGCCAGATACCTCAGGTCTATACTCAAGGAATTAGGATTCGCCCAAGTTGGTCCAACTCCGATCTATGAAGACAATGCATCAGCGATTGAAATCATCAATGCCCAGAAGCCAACTGAAAGAACCAGGCATATTGAAATTGGTGGAGTTGTTAGTTGAACGTTTAACACTAACCCTAAGAGTTGACAACGTAACCTTGTAGACGGAGTTTATGTGGGGGGGGGTTTGGGGGGGGGGGGGGGAATATGTAGAAATATTAAAAAAATCTGTTTTTAACAAGTAGACTTGGTACAAACGCTACGACTAAAAATCATTAAAAACAGTACCCAAATAATTATTTACGGAAATGAGATGCTTTGTCTAAAAGCAATAGTAATATTTAGTGGCGCGCGTTCATTTTTATGGTAGCAAACTCTCATTTTTATGGTTGCAAGTAACCATACGATTTAACCTGAATAAAGAAAAAATCATACGATTAAAATCTGTCTAAGATCAAGTTGGTTGTCACGTCATTGTCGTCGTCAACCTTGCCAGATGAGAGAGTTGGTGAGAAATAATATCGGACTTGTTAGAATTGGTACAATTTGTACATGAATGAGTCGGACTTGATGTATTTACAGCCATCTACTCTAATACGAATCAAATTTTTCCTGGTGATACGAACGATCGCTCGATTCCATCGTAAAACCGAGGTGCGAAAAAGATACACATACGGTAGTACCGGTACGAATCGAATTTTCTAATCGTTGTGGTACCGGTAGCTTGCTTGTTTGAATTTAAAATTATTGGTCGTCACATTCGAAAAAGTGAGCAAAAAAAAAGCACCTCCGGGGAGTTTTCTTAGAAAGAAAAAGAATGAAGAACAGCAGTCATCTAAAGTACTTGTGGTATTTGTGGTATTTCCTTAAGAGTTACACGGAGTCTTATACCACTAAAAATGCAACAATACTGAGTATGGAAATTCGCCCCGTACATATGTTTTTTGAGGGGTACCACATGATTTCTACAGAGAAAAACAGTAGAAATAGTCATTAGAGGTATGTATCATTAAGCTTACCAATTCCTACTTACGTGCCACAGTAGTGCCAGGCTAAATACCACAACTGTGGTATTTCCGCTGTATGGTACGAACTTGTACTCTCATACAAATCAAATTTTTGCCAACGTCATCATCTTACGGTATCTGTAGGAACTAGAGGTGCGATAAGTGTTGTCGCAAATTCGATGGAAAGAAGACGAGGTGCGAAATTGGTGGAGTTGTTACCGTAGGACAACAGAGGTGCGAAAGAACCCTATCCGGTCGATTTTTGATTGACAACAGTCATTTGATTTGTAGTGTAGATCACTTGGTAGGATCGGTATGAACGTACGTAGCATCTACTCTAGAACTCGCGCAAATGAATGACGTCACTTAGCATGATTGGTAATAGATCACTTAGTAGGATTGGTATGAACGTATGTAGCATCTACTCTCATATGAATCGAATTTTTTTCGAATTTAAAATAGAACTCACACGAATGAATGACGACGTCACTTGATTCGTAGTATAGATCACTTGGTAAGATCGGTATGAACGTATGTAGCTTGCTTGCTTGTACTAGTTTTCAACTGCGCATTTTAAAGGAAAATCTCGCGCAAATGACGTCACTTGATTGGTAGTATAGATTGATTGGTAAGATCAGTATGAAGGTAGCTAACTACAGTATGAGTGTGTACTGGATTGGGGGGCGGGGGGGGACTAATATTTAAAAAAAAGTTTCCTTAACATTCACCCGCTCAAAAGTGAAGTATGACTCAGGCATGGTATGTAGTATGAGTATGTACTGGATCTAAGAACAAATCTTTTGAAACTGAGTTATATTTTGGTCGGGGATTGGCAGGATTTGCACTGTCTTCAAGTTTGGTGGTTTTTTTGGTTGATGATTGAGTTAATTTTAGGTTGGGAATGGGCAGGATTTGCACTGTCTTCAAATCTTGTGAGTTTTTGGGTTGATGACTGAGTAATAGTTTGGTTGGGGATTGGCAAGATTTGCACTGTCCTCAAATCTGGTGGGTTTTTTGGTTGATGATCGAGTTCATTTTAGGTTAGGGATGGGCAGGATTTGCACTGTCTTCAAATCTGTTGGGTTTTTTGATTGATGATTGAGTTCATTTTAGGTTGGGGATGGGCAGGATTTGCACTGTCTTCGAATCTGGTGGGTTTTTGGGTTGATGATTGACTTCATTTTAGGTTGGAGATGGGCAAGATTTGCACTGTCTTCAAATATGGTGAGTTTTTGGATTGATGACTGACTTATATTTTGGTCGCAGATTGGCAAGACTTGCACTGTCTTCAAATCTAATGAGTTTTTGGGTTGATGATTGACTTTTATTTTTGTCGGGGATTGACAGGATTTGCACTGTCTTCAAATCTGGTGAGTTTTGGGGTTGATGACTGCTTAGTTATAGTTTGGTCTGGGATTGGCAAGATTTGCACTGTCTTCAAATCTGGTGAGTTTTTGGGTTGATGACTGACTTATGTTTTGGTCGCGGATTGGCAAGATTTGCACTGTCTTCAAATCTGTTGAGTTTTTGGGTTGAGGATTGAGTTAGTTTTAGGTTGGGGATTGGCAAGATTTGCACTGTCTTCAAATCTGGTGGGTTTTTGGGTTGGTGACTGAGTTATAGTTTGGTCGGGGATTGGTAGGATTTTCACTGTCTTCAAATTTGGTGAGTTTTTGGGTTGATGTATGAGTTATATTTTGGTCGGGGATTGGCAAGATTTGCACTGTCTTCAAATCTTGTGAGTTTTTGGGTTGATGACTGAGTTAAAGTTTGGTCAGGGATTGGCATGATCTGCACTGTCTTCAAAACTGGTGGGTTTTTGGGTTGATGACTAAGTTATAGTTTGGTTGGGGATTGGCAAGATTTGCACTGTCCTCAAATCTGGTGGGTTTTTTGGTTGATGATTGAGTTCATTTTAGGTTGGGGATTGGCAGGATTTGCACTGTCTTCAAATCTGTTGGGTTTTCTGGTTGATTACTGAGTTATAGTTTGGTCGGGGATTGGCAGGAATTGCACTGTCTTCAAGTTTGGTTGGTTTATGGGTTGATGACAGAGTTATAGTTTGGTCAGGGACTGGCAGGATTTGCACTGTCGTCCGGGAGTGGCAGGATTGGCACTGTCAAATCTTTCCAGTCCCTAACCAAAATATAATTCAATCGCCAACATCAATAGGTTTTTGGGTTGATGATTGAGTTATATTTTGGTCGGGGACTGGCAAGATTTGCACTGTCTTCAAATCTGGTGAGTTTTTGGGTTGATGACTAAGTTATAGTTTGGTCTAGGATTGGCAGGATGTGCACTGTCTTCAAATCTGGTGGGTTTTTTTATTGATGATTGAGTTAATTTAAGGTTGGGGATGGGCAAGATTTGCACTGTCTTCAAGTTTGGTGGGTTGATGGGTTGATGACTGAGTTATAGTTTGGTTGGGGATTGGCAAGAATTGCACTGTCCTTAAATCTGGTGGGTTTTTTGGTTGATGATTGAGTTCATTTTAGGTTGGGGATGGGCAGGATTTGCACTGTCTTCAAATCTTGTGAGTTTTTGGGTTGATGACTGAGTTATAGTTTGGTCGGGGATTGGCAGGTTTTGCACCATCTTCAAATCTGGTGAGTTTTTGGGTTGATGATTGAGTTATAGTTTGGTCAGGGATTGGCAGGATTTGCACTGTCTTCAAATCTGGAAGGTTTTTTTATTGATGATTGAGTTAATTTAAGGTTGGGGATGGGCAGGATTTGCACTGTCTTCAAATCTGGTGGGTTTTTTTATTGATGATTGAGTTAATTTAAGGTTGGGGATGGGTAGGATTTGCACTGTCTTCAAATCTGGTGGGTTTTGGGGTTGATGACTGAGTTATAGTTTGGTCAGGGATTGGCAAGATTTGCACTGTCTTCAAGTCTGGTGGGTTTACGGATTGATGACTGAGTTATAGTTTGGTCAGGGATTGGCAGGATTAGCACTGTCTTCAAATCTGGTAGGTTTTTTTTTGATGATTGAGTTATAGTTTGGTCAGGGACTGGCAGGATTTGCACTGTCTTCAAATCTGGTAGTTTTTTTTTTGATGATTGAGCTAATTTTAGGTTGGGGATGGGCAGGATTTGCACTGTCTTCAAATCGGGTGAGTTTTTGGATTCATGACTGAGTTATAGTTTGGTCGGGGATTGGCAGGATTTGCACTGTTCTCAAATCTGGTGGGTTTTTTGATTGATGATTGAGTTAATTTAAGGTTGGGGATGGGCAGGATTTGCACTGTCTTCAAGTCTGGTGGGTGTACGGGTTGATGACTGAGTTATAGTTTGGTCGGGGATTGGCAGGATTTGCACTGTCTTCAAATCTGGTAGGTTTTTTTTGATGATTGAGCTAATTGAAGGTTGGGGATGGGCAGGATTTGCACTGTCATCAAATCTGGTGAGTTTTTGGATTCATGGCTGAGTTATAGTTTGGTCTGGGATTGGCAGGTTTTGCACTGTCTTCAAATCTGGTGAGTTTTTGTGTTGATGACTGAGTTATAGTTTGATCAGGGATTGGCAGGATTTGCACTGTCTTCAAGTTTGTTGGGTTTTTTGATTGATGATTGAGTTCATTTTAGATTGGGGATGGGCAGGATTTGCACTGTCTTCAAATCTGGGGAGTTTTTGGGTTGATGACCGAGATAGTTTGGTCGAGGATTGGCAGAATTTGCACAGTCTTCAAATCTGGTGGGTTTTTGGGTTGATGATTGAGTTAATTTTAGGTTGGGGATGGGCAAGATTTGCACTGTCTTCAAATCTGGTGGGTTTTTGGGTTGATGACTGAGTTATAGTTTGGTCAGGGATTGGCAGGATTAGCACTGTTTTGAAATCTTGTAGGTTTTTTTATTGATGATTGAGTTAATTTAAGGTTGGGGATGGGCAGGATTTGCACTTTGTTCAAATCTGGTGGGTTTTGGGATTGATGACTGAGTTATATGTTGGTCAGGGATTGGCAAGATTTGCACTGTCTTCAAATCTGGTGAGTTTTTGGGTTGATGACGGATTTCTAGTTTGGTTGGGGATTGGCAGGATTTGCACTGTCTTCAAATCTGGTAGGTTTTTTTTGGATGATTGAGTTCATTTTAGGTTCGGGATGGGCAGGATTTGCACTGTCTTCAAATTGGGTGAGTTTTTGGATTCATGACTGAGTTATAGTTTGGTCGGGGATTGGCAGGATTTGCACTGTCCTTAAATCTGGTGGGTTTTTTGATTGATGATTGAGTTAATTAAAGGTTGGGGATGGGCAGGATTTGCACTGTCTTCAAATCTGGTGGGTTTATGGGTTGATGACTGAGTTATAGTTTGGTCGGGGATTGGCATGATTTGCACTGTCTTCAAATCTGGTAGGTTTTTGGATTGATGACTGAGTCATAGTTTCGTTGGGGATTGGCACGATTTGCACTGTCTTCAAATCTGGTGAGTTTTTGGGTTGATGACTGAGTTATTGTTTGGTCTGGGATTGGCAATATGTGCACTTTCTTCAAATCTGGTGTTTTTTTGGGTTGATGACTGAGTTATAGTTTGGTCAGGGATTGGCAGGATTTGCACTGTCTTCAAATCTGGTGAGTTTTTGGGTTGATGACTGAGTTATAGTTTGGACGGGGATTGGCAGGATTTGCACTGTCTTCAAGTTTATTGGG
Source organism: Pseudo-nitzschia multiseries (assembly GCA_037355745.1). Taxonomy (NCBI): domain Eukaryota; phylum Bacillariophyta; class Bacillariophyceae; order Bacillariales; family Bacillariaceae; genus Pseudo-nitzschia; species Pseudo-nitzschia multiseries. The sequence goes on along the minus strand of CM074782.1, from coordinate 11,243,264 downwards.
TTTTTGGGTTGATGATTGAGTTCATTTTAGGTTGGGGATGGGCAGGATTTGCACTGTTTTCAAATCTGGTGAGTTTTTTTATTGATGACTGAGTTATAGTTTGGTCAGGGATTGGCAGGATTAGCACTGTTTTGAAATCTTGTAGGTTTTTTTATTGATGATTGAGTTAATTTAAGGTTGGGGATGGGCAGGATTTGCCCTTTTGTTCAAATCTGGTGGGTTTTGGGATTGATGACTGAGTTATATGTTGGTCAGGGATTGGCAAGATTTGCACTGTCTTCAAATCTGGTGAGTTTTTGGGTTGATGACGGATTTCTAGTTTGGTTGGAGATTGGCAGGATTTGCACTGTCTTCAAGTTTGGTGTGTTTTTGGGTTGATGATTGAGTTCATTTTAGGTTGGGGATGGGCAGGATTTGCACTGTCTTCAAATCGGGTGAGTTTTTGGATTCATGACTGAGTTATAGTTTGGTCGGGGATTGGCAGGATTTGCACTGTCCTCAAATCTGGTGGGTTTTTTGATTGATGATTGAGTTAATTTAAGGTTGGGGATGGGCAGGATTTGCACTGTCTTCAAGTCTGGTGGGTTTACGGGTTGATGACTGAGTTATAGTTTGGTCGGGGATTGGCAGGATTAGCACTGTTTTGAAATCTTGTAGGTTTTTTTTGATGATTGAGTTAATTTAAGGTTGGGGATGGGCAGGATTTGCACTGTCATCAAATCTGGTGAGTTTTTGGATTCATGACTGAGTTATAGTTTGGTCTGGGATTGGCAGGTTTTGCACTGTCTTCAAATCTCGTGAGTTTTTGTGTTGATGACTGAGTTATAGTTTGATCAGGGATTGGCAGGATTTGCACTGTCTTCAAGTTTGTTGGGTTTTTTGATTGATGATTGAGTTCATTTTAGATTGGGGATGGGCAGGATTTGCACTGTCTTCAAATCTGGGGAGTTTTTGGGTTGATGACTGAGATAGTTTGGTCGAGGATTGGCAGAATTTGCACAGTCTTCAAATCTTGTGGGTTTTTGGGTTGATGATTGAGTTAATTTTAGGTTGGGGATGGGCAAGATTTGCACTGTCTTCAAATCTGGTGGGTTTTTGGGTTGATGACTGAGTTATAGTTTGGTCGGGGATTAGTGCTTTGCAGGGGCCCTGTGGAGTTGTTGCGTACGTAGTTATTATATGTATTGTAAGTATGTGTCAGTAAAGTTATGGAAACAAGTTCTACGACCAAAATATAATTCAGTCGTCAACCCAAAAACCCGCTAGGTTTGAGCACTGTGCAAATCCTGCAAGTCCCCGACCAAAATAAAACTCAGTCATCAACCCAAAAAAACACCAGATTTTTGCGCAGTGCAAATCCTGCCAATTCCCGACCAAAATATAACTCAGTCATCAACCCAAAAACCCACCAGATTTGAGCACATTGCAAATCCTGCCAATCCCCAACTAAAATATAACTCAGTCATCAACCCAAAAATTCACCAGATTTGAACACAGTGTAAATCTTTCCAGTCCCTAACCAAAATATAATTCAGTCATCAACCCAAAAAACCACCAGATTTGAACACAGTGCAAATCCTGCCAATCCCCGACAAAAATATAACTCAGTACTCAACCCAAAAACCAACCAGATTTTAGCACAGTGCAAATTCTGTCTATCCCCGACCAAAATATAACTCATTCATCAACCCAAAAACCCACCAGATTTGAGCACAGTGCAAATCCTGCCAGTCCCTGACTTGATGTAGCAAACCGGATGAGGGGAAGGGTAGTGAAGTACAGACCGGGGAACAACCTTGAGTATACAGCGCACGTACTTGGAGAAAGATCTCACTGTATCAGCGAGCAACATCGGTGCGTACGAACATTCCCTGTAGGTACACCAGTACAAATCTTACTGGGAATTCTAAGCATCGAATTCTGCAAGCATCGAATCTGCAAGCAAATCTCTGCAAATACAGGCTAAACGCTAACAAGCCTGTAGAGGAGTCTCCCAGCAGAATACAAGCCCACAGCTCACTCTTTTGCTCCTAAACCGATTAGTAGTAGAATAAATAAATAGGTAACGCGTCCTGGTCCAATAGCTCCTATTGTACCCGTACGACAAGCCTATCTGTCCTGGTCCCCTAGCCTTGCCTAGTGTACCCGTACAGCAGTCTACCTGTCTTGGTCCCCTAGCTTGGCCTAGTGTACCCATGCAGCAGTCAGGCTCTCCACTACTCACACTCGTCTCCTTATTACAGCATCCGGTGACTACCCAAGCCAAACGTCCAAATCGATCGAAGTTGCACCTCCGGTCGATTCCTCCAATCGATTCGCTAACCAAGCGCCCCTCCTAGGTTGCACCTCCAGTTCATTCCGATCGGTTCACCAAGATACGGACTACTCCGACCCAAGCGTTCGCTAATCGATTTGGCCATTCAGCCAAGCGCCCCTCCTAGGTTGCACCTCCAGTTCATTCCGATCGGTTCGCCAAGATACGGACTACTCTGACTCCGCACCTCACCTCCCATCGTCTCCAACCGAGCGTCCTAGCCTCCAGGTGACTGACAGAACTGTATCTCCAGTCTCCAAAGGTTACGGACGACTCCAACTCCAACCGGTCCGTACCTCCCTTCAATCCGGCGCCTCCGACCCATCCACATCAACGACTACTCCAACGCCGACCGACCCGCTCCAATCCGGCACCTCCATCCCAGGCTCCTCGCACCTCCAGTTGATTTGTGACACCAGCGGCCAATCGACACCCCTCCGAGGACCACGACAATCCGCACCTCCAAGTGGCCAAGCGACACCCCTTTCTAAGGACTACTCCGACGCTCTTCCAGTCGCCGGATCCACACCTCTACAGCACCCGCTTCGACCAGCCCCAGCCACAATATGCTGACCTACACCGAGTATTACCAGAGCACCCCCAGTCCCCTTGGAGTTGGACCTGCCCGGGACCTGGCCTACCAAACCATCTATGACTACTTCGCTGAGGAAACAGCCACCCCCATTCTCCTGGGCCGGCTCTTGGACCTCTTCGAACCAGAACCTGTGGGGGCCCTAGGAATATTCCTGACCGACCCCTTTGGAAAGGCGCGCCTCCGATTGGTGCATGGCCTTCGGAAGTACCCGGGGCCCTTGACCGCGCCAAGTACCAACAAGGGCAAGGCCTTTGGTTACCTGGATGACATCGAAGGCGATGCAGGAGAGCTAGTGCTAGTGGATGCTGCCCTCCTCGAGCAGGCGCCCGAGACCTTGGTGCTGTCCCTCGATCGCCACCTTGACGTCATCAAGCATGCTCACCATTCCCACATGATCCCCATGGTGCTAGGCGATGATCCTCACATGGAAGTCATCACCCCCTTCAAGGCCTGCTTCATCCCCTTCCAATTGGTGCCCTTACTCCTAGGCAAGGGCCTGAGTCCAATCCACGCCTTGAACATCATCTACCCCTACCTTGACACACTCAACCTGGCACTCACTTGCGCCCCCCTACTGAATACCCTCCGAGCTGCTGGTACCGACCCCACCATTGTAGAGGGAGGTGTCCACTTTGCCACACCCGGCACCCCCTTTCGAGGGGAGCCCGGCCTGACCTTGTACATGCGCAATCAGGTACTATACCGGGACCTCCCGGGCTTGAAGAAACCCTCCCATCCGGGGCAGCCGCCGGCACCCGGCCAACCAGCCGGAGTAGATCCCACGCTAGCAGCTACCCTCACCGCCCTTGCCAACCAACAGCTCAAGCTCAGTGAGGGCCTAGACCAACGTCGCCCCCCTGCCACAGTCAAGAACACCTGGGGCCCCTTGTACACCCAGCGCTTGCTGCTGCTGTGTGGCAAGCTTGAGGAAGCCGACCTACCCCCCATATACCAAGCCTGGGCACAGAAAGGCAAACACGAGAAGACCCATATGATCTTCCAGAGCCAGGTAGCCACATGCGCCGCTGAGTTCCTCATCCAGGCACCCTTGGTCACCACGGCGGCACTCAAGAAGTTCCAAGATGGCAACTTTCATGGGACTGACCCCTTTGACGTGGCGGACGGCATACTCCCTTTAGCTTTCACTCCCCCCGGTGGATCTGCCGCCTCCTTGAAGCGGGAACAGGAAGCTGCAGCCACTGTGGCGGCCTACGACACCATGATCTCCACCGAAGGCAACTCCCTCACCTTGAAGGACTCCCTCGAACTCCAGAAGACCAAGGCCTACCTACCCATTGACTGGACTGAAGCTACCACCCAACTGGAAAGCTATCTCGCCGTCCTGGCCACCATTCTAGGCATGCATCACCCTGTCGTGCAGGGCTACCAGAATGGACTCGCCAAGCTCAAGCTCCAGCAAATGCCCCTCCGCCAAGCAATTGCCGATGAACTAGGGGAGCTCATCACCCCCTCCATTGTGGTATACTACTTCCAAATCCGGGTGCGGGGTTGGCTTGAGGAACAATGGGGATCAACATTCACTGTCCCCTCCCCCGATTTTGGGAAGGACTTCCAAGCCTTCCGTATCACCCAGAACCTCTACTGGCTCCCCAATGTCACCAATGTGCCGGCTCTGAGGCACCTACGTCGCGTAGCCGCCGTGGCTGCCCCTGCTGCAACCCCAGGCACCCCCAACTCGGTCATCAACCCAAAAACCCACCAGATTTGAAGTCACTGCAAATCCATCCGATCCCTGACCAAAATAAAACTCATTCATCAACCAAAAAATCCACCAGATTTGAGCACAGTGCAAATCCTGCCGATTCCCGACCAAAATATAACTAAGTCATCAACTCAAAAACCCACCATATTCGAACACATTGCAAATCTTTCCAGTCCCTAATCAAAATATAATTCAGTCATCAACCCAAAAACCTACTAGATTTTAGCACAGTGCAAATCCTGCCAATCCCCAACCAAAATATAACGCAGTCATCAACCCAAAAACCCACCAGATTTTAGCACAGTGCAAATCCTGCCAATTCCCGACTAAAATAGAACTCAGTCATCAACCCAAAAACCCACCTGATTTGAAGACACTGCAACTCTTTCCATTCCCTAACCAAAATAGAACTCAGTCATCAACCCAAAAAACAACCAGATTTGAGCACAGTGCAAATCCTGCTGATTCCCGACCAAAATATAACTAAGTCATAAACCCAAAAACCCACCAGATTTGAACACAGAGCAAATCTTCCATTCCCTAACCAAAATATAATTCAGTCATCAACCCAAAAACACACCAGATTTTAGCACTGTGCAAATCCTGCCAATCCCCGACTAAAATGCAACTCAGTCATCAACCCAAAAACCCACCTGATTTGAAGACACTGCAAATCCTGCCGATCCCCGACCAAAATAAAACTCATTCATCAACCCTAAAACCCACCAGATTTGAACAAAGTGCAAATCTTTCCATTCCCTAACCAAAATATAATTCAGTCATCAACTCAAAAACCCACCATATTTGAACACAGTGCAAATCGTTCCAGTCCCTAACCAAAATATAATTCAGTCATCAACCCAAAAACCCACTAGATTTTAGCACAGTGCAAATCCTGCCAATCCCCGACTAAAATATAACTCAGTCATCAACCCAAAAACCCACCAGATTTTAGCACAGTGCAAATCCTGCCAATCCCCGACTAAAATATAACTCAGTCATCAACCCAAAAATCCACCAGATTTGAACACATTGCAAATCTTTTCAGTCCCTGACCAAAATATAATGAAATCATCAACCCTAAAACCCACCAGATTTGAACACAATGCAAATCTTTCCAGTCCCTAACCAAAATATAACTCAGTCATCAACCCAAAAACACACCAGATTTTAGCACAGTGCAAATCCTGCCAGTCCCTGACCAAAATATAACACAGTCATCAACCCAAAAACCCACCAGATTTTAGCACAGTGCAAATCCTGCCAATTCCCGACTAAAATATAACTCATTCATCAACCCAAAAACCCACCTGATTTGAAGACACTGCAAATCCTGCCAGTCCGCGACCAAAATAGAACTCAGTCATCAACCCAAAAATCAACAAGATTTGAGCACATTGCAAATCCTGCCGATTCCCGACCAAAATATAACTAAGTCATAAACACAAAAACCCACCAGATTTGAACACAGTGCAAATCTTTCCATTCCCTAACCAAAATATAACTCAGTCATCAACCCAAAAACACACCAGATTTTAGCACTGTGCAAATCCTGTCAATCCCCGACTAAAATATAACTCAGTCATCAACCCAAAAACCCACCAGATTTGAAGTCACTGCAAATCCATCCGATCCCTGACCAAAATAAAACTCATTCATCAACCAAAAAATCCACCAGATTTGAGCACAGTGCAAATCCTGCCGATTCCCGACCAAAATATAACTAAGTCATCAACTCAAAAACCCACCATATTCGAACACATTGCAAATCTTTCCATTCCCTAACCAAAATATAATTCAGTCATCAACCCAAAAACCCACTAGATTTTAGCACAGTGCAAATCCTGCCAATCCCCAACCAAAATATAACGCAGTCATCAACCCAAAAACACACCAGATTTTAGCACAGTGCAAATCCTGCCAATTCCCGACTAAAATAGAACTCAGTCATCAACCCAAAAACCCACCTGATTTGAAAACACTGCAAATCCTGCCAGTCCGCAACCAAAATAGAACTCAGTCATCAACCCAAAAATCAACCAGATTTGAGCACAGTGCAAATCCTGCGGATTCCCGACCAAAATATAACTAAGTCATAAACCCAAAAACCCACCAGATTTGAACACAGTGCAAATCTTTCCATTCCCTAACGAAAATATAATTCAGTCATCAACTCAAAAACCCACCATATTTGAACACAGTGCAAATCTTTCCAGTCCCTAACCATAATATAACGCAGTCATCAACCCAAAAACCCATTAGATTTTAGCACAGTGCAAATCCTGCCAATCCCCGACAAAAATATAACTCAGTCATGAACCCAAAAACCCACCAGATTTTATCACAGTGCAAATCCTGCCAGTCCCCGACCAAAATATAACGAACCCAAAAACCCACCTGATTTGAACACAGTGCAAATCTTTCCAGTCCCTAACCAAAATATAACTCAGTCATCAACCCAAAAAACAACCAGATTTTAGCACAGTGCAAATCCTGCCAATCCCCGAAAAAATATAACTCGGTCATCAACCCAAAAACCCACCTGATTCAAAGACACTGCAAATCCATCCGATCCCTGACCAAAATAAAACTCAGTCATCAACCCAAAAACACACCAGATTTTAGCACAGTGTGCAAATCCTGCCAATTCCCGACTAAATTATAACTCAGTCGTCAACCCAAAAACCCATCGGATTTGAGCACAGTGCAAATCCTTCCGATTCCCGACCAAAATATAACTAAGTAATAAACCCAAAAACCCACCAGATTTGAACACAGTGCAAATCTTTCCATTCCCTAACAAAAATATAACTCAGTCATCAACCCAAAAACCACCAGATTTTAGCACAGTGCAAATCCTGCCAATACGCGACCAAAATATAACTCAGTCATCAACCCAAAAATCCACCAGATTTTAGCACAGTGCAAATCCTGCCCATTCCCGACTCAAATATAACTCATTCATCAATTCAAAAACCCACCAGATTTTATGACTGTGCAAATCCTGCCAATTCCTGACTAAAATATAACTCAGTCATCGACCCAAAAACCCACCTGATTTGAAGACACTGCAAATCCTGCCGATCCCCGACCAAAATAAAACTCAGTACTCAACCCAAAAATCCATCAGATTTGAGCACAGTGCAAATCCTGCCAATCCCCAATCAAAATATAACTAAGTCATAAACCCAAAAACCACCAGATTTGAACACAGTGCAAATCTTTCCATTCCCTAACCAAAATATAATTCAGTCATCAACCCAAAAACACACCAGAATTTAGCACTGTGCAAATCCTGCCAATCCCTGATTAAAATATAACTCAGTCGTCAACCCAAAAACCCACCTGATTTGAAGTCACTGCAAATCCATCCGATCCCTGACCAAAATAAAACTCAGTCATCAACCCAAAAATCCACCAAATTTGAGCACAGTGCAAATCCTGCTGATTCCCGACCAAAATATAACTAAGTCATCAACTCAAAAACCCACCATATTCGAACACATTGCAAATCTTTCCAGTCCCTAACCAAAATATAATTCAGTCATCAACCCAAAAACCCACTAGATTTTAGCACAGTGCAAATCATGCCAATCCCCAACCAAAATATAACGCAGTCATCAACCCAAAAACCCACCAGATTTTAGCACAGTGCAAATCCTGCCAATTCCCGACTAAAATAGAACTCAGTCATCAACAAAAAAACCCACCTGATTTGAAGACACTGCAAATCCTGCCGATCCCCGACCAAAATAAAACTCAGTACTCAACCCAAAAACCAACCTGATTTGAACACAGTGCAAATCCTGCCGATTCCCGACCAAAATATAACTAAGTCATAAACCCAAAAACCCACCAGATTTGAACACAGTGCAAATCTTTCCATTCCCTAACGAAAATATAATTCAGTCATCAACCCAAAAACACACCAGATTTTAGCACTGTGCAAATCCTGCCAATCCCCGACTAAAATATAAATCAGTCATCAACCCAAAAACCCACCTGATTTGAAGACACTGCAAATCCTGCCGATCCCCGACCAAAATAAAACTCATTCATCAACCCAAAAACCCACCAGATTTGAACACAGTGCAAATCTTTCCATTCCCTAACAAAAATATAACTCAGTCATCAACCCAAAAACCACCAGATTTTAGCACAGTGCAAATCCTGCCAATACGCGACCAAAATATAATTCAGTCATCAACCCAAAAACCCACCAGATTTTAGCACAGTGCAAATCCTGCCCATTCCCAACTCAAATATAACTCATTCATCAATTCAAAAACCCACCAGATTTTATCACTGTGCAAATCCTGCCAATTCCTGACTAAAATATAACTCAGTCATCGACCCAAAAACCCACCTGATTTGAAGACACTGCAAATCCTGCCGATCCCCGACCAAAATAAAACTCAGTACTCAACCCAAAAATCCATCAGATTTGAGCACAGTGCAAATCCTGCCAATCCCCAACCAAAATATAACTAAGTCATAAACCAAAAAACACACCAGATTTGAACACAGTGCAAGTCTTTCCATTCCCTAACCAAAATATAATTCAGTCATCAACCCAAAAACACACCAGATTTTAGCACAGTGCAAATCCTGCCAATCCCTGATTAAAATATAACTCAGTCGTCAACCCAAAAACCCACCTGATTTGAAGTCACTGCAAATCCATCCGATCCCTGACCAAAATAAAACTCAGTCATCAACCAAAAAATCCACCAGATTTGAGCACAGTGCAAATCCTGCTGATTCCCAACCAAAATATAACTAAGTCATCAACTCAAAAACCCACCAGATTTGAACACATTGCAAATCTTTCCAGTCCCTAATCAAAATATAATTCAGTCATCAACCCAAAAACCCACTAGATTTTAGCACAGTGCAAATCATGCCAATCCCCAACCAAAATATAACGCAGTCATCAACCCAAAAACCCACCAGATTTTAGCACAGTGCAAATCCTGCCAATTCCCGACTAAAATAGAACTCAGTCATCAACCAAAAAACCCACCTGATTTGAAGACACTGCAAATCCTGCCGATCCCCGACCAAAATATAACTCAGTCATCAACCCAGAAAACAACCAGATTTGAGCACAGTGCAAATCCTGCCGATTCCCGACTAAAATATAACTAAGTCATAAACCCAAAAACCCACCAGATTTGAACACAGTGCAAATCTTTCCATTCCCTAACGAAAATATAATTCAGTCATCAACCCAAAAACACACCAATTTTAGCACTGTGCAAATCCTGCCAATCCCCAACCAAAATATAATTCAATAGTCAACCCAAAAACCCACCAGATTTTAGCACTGTGCAAATCATGCCAGTCCCATACCAAAATATAACTCAGTCATCAACCCAAAAACCCACCTGATTTGAAGAGACTGCAAATCCTGCCAATCCCCGACCAAAATAAAACTCATTCATCAACCCAAAAACCCACCAGATTTGAACACAGAGCAAATCTTTCCAGTCCCTAACCAAAATATAATTCAGTCATCAACTCAAAAACCCACCATATTTGAACACAGTGCAAATCTTTCCAGTCCCTAACCAAAATTTAATTCAGTCATCAACCCAAAAACCCACTAGATTTTATCACTGTGCAAATCCTGCCAATCCCCGACCAAAATATAACTCTGTCATGAACCCAAAAACCCACCAGATTTTATCACTGTGCAAATCCTGCCAGTCCCCGACCAAAATATAACACAGTCATCAACCCAAAAACCCACCAGATTTTAGCACAGTGCAAATCCTGCCAATCCCAGACCAAACTATAACTCAGTCATCAACCCAAAAACCCACCAGATTTCAGCACAGTGCAAATCCTGCCAATCCCCGACCAAACTATAACTCAGTCATCAACCCAAAAATCCATCAGATTTGAGCACAGTGCAAATCCTGCCAATCTCCGACCAAAATATAACTAAGTCATAAACCCAAAAACCCACCAGATTTGAACACCATGCAAATCTTTCCAGTCTCTAACCAAAATATAATTCAATCATCAACCCAAAAACCCACCAGATTTGAACACAGTGCAAATCCTGCTGATCCCCGACCAAAATATAATTCAATCGTCAACCCAAAAACCCACCAGATTTGAACACCATGCAAATCTTTCCAGTCTCTAACCAAAATATAATTCAATCATCAACCCAAAAACCCACCAGATTTGAACACAGTGCAAATCCTGCTGATCCCCGACCAAAATATAATTCAATCGTCAACCCCAAAATCCACCAGATTTGAACACCATGCAAATCTTTCCAGTCCCTAACCAAAATATTATTCAATTGTCAACCCAAACACCCACCAGATTTGACAACAGTGCAAATCCTGCCAGTCCCAAACCACAATATAACTCAGTTATCAACCCAAAAACCCACCAGAGTTGAACAGAGTGCAAATCCTGCCAATTCCGGACTAAAATATAACTTAGTCATCATTATACTAAGTAGGACAAGGCCTGCAAGTTTCGAATCAATTGATTGAGTGGATTGGAAGTGTCAGAAAGTATCTAACCGGCAAAGCATTGGACACACAAGGTCCATTTTGAAGGTAAACAAGGAAAAAAAAATGGTGAATATTAATATCTCCATACTGAAGTCACTGCGGGCAACGATATTGCAGGGATCCGTTCATTATACTAAGAAGGACAAGGCCTGCAAGTTTCGAATTGATTGATCCAGCACATTAGAAGAATCAAACCGGTGAAGCAGAAGGGAGAAATTTGGTTGTATTTCAAGGAAGCAACCCAAATAACGGCGACAGCAACTATCTCTATAACAACGACACCAACAGCAACGATATTGCAGGGGCTTCTTTATTACATCTATGAGAAGACGCCTGCCAAGTTTTGTATTGATCCATTGAGCGGATTAGAAGGAACGGACTCAACATAGCAGAGTGACAAATTTGGTTGAATTTCAAGGAAGCAACCGAAATAACGGCGACAACAGATATCTCTATAACAACGACACCAACAGCAACGATATTGCAGGGGCTTCTTTATTACATCTATGAGAAGACGCCTGCCAAGTTTTGTATTGATCCATTGAGCGGATTAGAAGGAACGGACTCAACATAGCAGAGTGACAAATTTGGTTGTATTTCAAGGAAGCAACCCAAATAACGGTGACAGCAGATATCTCCATCCTGAGGTCGCCGCTGCCAGCGATATTGCACAGACTTCTTCATTACATCTATAAGGCGACGTCCTCTAAGTTTCGGATTGATTGATTGAGCGGATCAGAAGAATCGAACCGGTGAAGCAGATTGGGAAAATTTGGTTGTATTTCAAAGAAACACCCCAAATAACAGTCACAGCAGATATCTCCATATCAACGACACCAACAGCAACGATATTGCAGGGTCCTCTTCATTACATATATAAGAACACGCCGCCCAAGTTTCGAATTGATTGATCCAGCGGATCAGAAGAATCGAACCGGTGAAGCAGAGGGGCAAAATTTGGCTACATTTCAAGGAAGCAACCCAAACAACAGTCACAGCAGATATCTCTGCACCAACCGCACCAACAGCAACGAAATTGCAGGGTCCTCTTCATTACATATATAAGAACACGCCGCCCAAGTTTCGAATTGATTGATCCAGCGGATCAGAAGAATCGAACCGGTGAAGCAGATTGGGAAAATTTGGCTACATTTCAAGGAAGCAACCCAAACAACAGTCACAGCAGATATCTCCATATCAACGACACCAACAGCAACGAAATTGCAGGGTCCTCTTTATTACATCTAGAAGAACACGCCGCCCAAGTTTCGAATTGATTGATCCAGCGGATCAGAAGAATCGAACCGGTGAAGCAGAGGGGCAAAATTTGGCTACATTTCAAGGAAGCAACCCAAACCACAGTCACAGCAGATATCTCCATATCAACGACATCAACAGCAACGAAATTGCAGGGTCCTCTTTATTACATATCTAAGAACACGCCGCCCAAGTTTCGAATTGATTGATCCAGCGGATCAGAAGAATCGAACCGGTGAAGCAGAGGGGCAAAATTTGGCTACATTTCAAGGAAGCAACCCAAACCACAGTCACAGCAGATATCTCTGCACCAACGGCACCAACATCAACGAAATTGCAGGGTCCTCTTCATTACATATCTAAGAACACGCCGCCCAAGTTTCGAATTGATTGATCCAGCGGATCAGAAAAAAACGACTCATCATGGATGGGCAAAATTTGGCTAAAAAATAGCCTTCCAAGCCCCGGCCCGGTTGCTGTTGTTGCTTTGCGCCGGTGGAGGAGCTATTCGGGTGGATCGCCGGTGGAGGAGGAGGAGCTATTCGGTGCTGACAATTTGTTGCCGTTGTTGCCAATTGAACAAAATGGGTGAGTATCTATTGATGTACTACATAGAGTTAATAATAACAACAGAATAATATAATGTACATGCCGATCGATTTGTAATTATGAACCGGGAAAATTCGCCGCACCTCGATCTGCAAGGGAAGATTCGCCGCAATTTTTGCTCCGGTCCGATAAGCGTCACCAGGAAAAATTTGCCTCACCTTGATTTGTTATTCCGATCCTTTATTTCCGATTCGTTGTTTCTGGCCGATTTCTATGAAAATAAGGAAAACAGAAAGGAAATACATTATCAGTAATGCCGGTGGAGTGAAACACCAATCAATTGCAGTTACGGTTGCCGTTGCAGAAGCCGATGCCTATCTCTCTCATTCTTACCTTTGCTTGTTAACGTTGTTGCCGAGACGTTGTTGCCGATTCTTTGCCGATTCCTTCTCCTTTGTCGTTGTTCTTGCTGCTGCCGGCTGGTTGCTTCCGATTCGATGGTTGCGCAGCCTTCTTACTCCTCTGTCACGAAAAACAGTACCTCGTGCCTGTTGATATAGAAGCAATGGATAGTAGAGATTTATTGCTTTCAAGACATATATGTTTGGGGGCCAATTCAAACAATATCTATCAGCAAACCAGCTCTTGTCCAATGCGAGCTAATTCTTTTTTCAGTACAAGGCTGTTATTTCAGACTAAAATATAAGAGCACGGATAACCTGCCGAATACTGATAAAGAAGTATAAGGTGGAATCCCACGTTCACCGACGGAGTGCCAAATAGCAACTCTACTCAAATAAGTTGGATGTGAGAAGGCTGATTGTGAAAGGATTGTTATTTTTGTCAAGAGATAAAAAAAGTGATTTTTTTGTCTGGGGGTAGAAAAAGTGATTTACTGTGTGTTTGTGTGAGAGATTTTTTTTTTTTTTTGGGCATACAATCGATCGAAGTATCTTTTAAATTCAATCTCATACGTACGAAAAAAAAATCAATCTCGTACACGTACCGGTACGAAAAAAAAAAATCAATCTCGTACGAAAAAAAATCAATCTCGTACGTACGAAAAAAAAACTTTAAAATAGAGCTCGCGCGAAGAATGACGTCACTTGATTGGTAGTATAGATCAATTGGTAGGATCAGTATAAAGGTAGCTAAATACAGCATGAGTATGTACTGGATGAGGGGGGGGGGGGGGGGGGGCCGCGCGCGCGCGGGGGGGGGGGTGTTGTCCACATTTGAAAAACTAAAAATGAAAAAAAATAGTTTTTTTCACCCTCTGATTTGATTTTAAGTGATAATTGGGGTTTTCGCACCTCGGTCGCCTTGTTTTTCTTTTTCGATAGAATTTGCCGCCGACATCTTTCGATCGTACCGTACCGGTACGAGTATCGGTACGAGTATGTGTGTTAATGACAAAGAGACAAAGTAGGGCTACGTAGAATTTGTACTAGAGCGATGTGTTAAACATAACACTCATGATCAAAGTTGGTCTCATGACTGATTCTGCACCTCTATCTGTTCGAAATTTCGACTCCGAATCGAAATTTCGCTTCGAATCGAAATTTCCGAGACGATCTTTTGCACCTCTATTGCAGAAAAGAATCCTTCTCACTTTTTTCCTTCCTAATCTCATCTAATTGGAACTGAATAACAAACAAATAACAGATACTAAATTAACTAATTCAATTATTCCACCCTGTGTGTGTGTGTGTGTGTGTGTGTGTGACGCGATTCAACCATCATATCGTCGTCGTCGTTGAAGAAAGGGGCGAAAAAACAAGAAAGGGCGAAACGCGGTGTCGACGACGACGATTTGTCGACGAATTTGCTGCCGACTGCTGCCGACAACGACCGTATATGGTGCACCTCTACCGAGCTCTCTCATCTGGTAAAGTTAACTTGATCTAAGACAGATTTTAGTTGTATGATTTTTTATCTATATTGAGGTTAAATTTTATGGTTACTTGCAACCAAAAAAATGAGAGTTTGCTACCATAAAAATGAACGCGCACCACTAGATATTACTATTGCTTTTAGAAGAAGCATCTCATTTCCGTAAATAATTATTTGGGTCCTGTTTTTAATGATTTTTAGTCGTAGCGTTTGTACCAAGTCTACTTGTTAAAAACAGATTTTTTTAATATTTCTACGTATTTCCCCCCCCCCCAAACCCCCCCCCCCACATAAACTCCGTCTAGAAGGTTACGTTGTCAACTCTTAGGGTTAGTGTTAAACGTTCAACTAACAACTCCACCAATTGGCATGATTTGCACTGTCTTCAAATCTGGTAGGTTTTTGGATTGATGACTGAGTCATAGTTTCGTCGGGGATTGGCAAGATTTGCACTGTCCTCAAATCTGGTGGTTTATATGGTTAATGATTGAGTTAACGTTAGGTACTAGGGGTTGGGCAGGATTTGCACTGTCTTCAAGAACAGTGAGTTTTTGGGTTGATGACAGAATTATAGTTTGGTCAGGGATTGGCATGATTTGCACTGTCTTCAAATCTGGTGGAATTTTTGATTGATGATTGAGTTCATCTTAGGTTGTGGATGGGCGGGATTTGCACTGTCTTCAAGTTTGGTGGGTTGATGGGTTGATGACTGAGTTATAGTTTGGTCGGGGATTGGCAAGATGTGCACTGTCTTCAAATCTGGTGGGTTTTTGGGTTGATGACTGAGTTATAGTTTGGTTGGGGATTGGCATGATTTGCACTGTCTTCAAATCTGGTGAGTTTTTGGGTTGATGACTGAGTTATTGTTTGGTCTGGGATTGGCAAGATTTGCACAGTCTTCAAATCTGGTGTTTTTTTTGGGTTGATGACTGAGTTATAGTTTGGTCAGGGATTGGCAGGATTTGCACTGTCTTCAAATCTGGTGAGTTTTTGGGTTGATGACTGAGTTATAGTTTGGTCGGGGATTGGCAGGATTTGCACTGTCTTCAAGTTTATTGGGTTTTTGGGTTGATGATTGAGTTCATTTTAGGTTGGGGATGGGCAGGATTTGCACTGTTTTCAAATCTGGTGAGTTTTTGGGTTGATGACTGAGTTATCGTTTGGTCAGGGATTGGCAGGATTTGCACTGTCTTCAAATCTGGTGAGTTTTTGGGTTGATGACTGAGTTATAGTTTGGTCGGGGATTGGCAGGATTTGCACTGTCTTCAAGTTTATTGGGTTTTTGGGTTGATGATTGAGTTCATTTTAGGTTGGGGATGGGCAGGATTTGCACTGTTTTCAAATCTGGTGAGTTTTTGGGTTGATGACTGAGTTATAGTTTGGTCAGGGATTGGCAGGATTTGCACTGTCTTCAAATCTGGTGAGTTTTTGGGTTGATGACTGAGTTATAGTTTGGTCGGGGATTGGCAGGATTTGCACTGTCTTCAAGTTTATTGGGTTTTTGGGTTGATGATTGAGTTCATTTTAGGTTGGGGATGGGCAGGATTTGCACTGTTTTCAAATCTGGTGAGTTTTTGGGTTGATGACTGAGTTATAGTTTGGTCAGGGATTGGCAGGATTAGCACTGTTTTGAAATCTTGTAGGTTTTTTTATTGATGATTGAGTTAATTTAAGGTTTGGGATGGGCAAGATTTGCACTTTGTTCAAATCTGGTGGGTTTTGGGATTGATGACTGAGTTATATGTTGGTCGGGGATTATCATGATTTGCACTGTCTTCAAATCTGGTGAGTTTTTGGGTTGATGACGGATTTCTAGTTTGGTTGGGGATTGGCAGGATTTGCACTGTCTTCAAGTTTGGTGGGTTTTTGGGTTGATGATTGAGTTCATTTTAGGTTGGGGATGGGCAGGATTTGCACTGTCTTCAAATATGGTGAGTTTTTGGGTTGATGACTGAGATAGTTTGGTCTAGGATTGGCAGAATTTGCACAGTCTTCAAATCTGGTGAATTTTTGGATTGATGACTGAGTTAGAGTTTGGTCGGGGATTGGCAAGATTTGCACTGTCTTCAAATCTGGTGAGTTTTTGGGTTGATGACTGAGTTATAGTTTGGTTGGGGATGGGCAGGATTTGTACTGTCTTCAAGTTCGGTGGGTTGATGGGTTGATGACTGAGGTATAGTTTGGTCGGGGATTTGCAGGATTTGTACTGTCTTCAAATCTGGTGGGTTTTTGGATTGAGGATTGAGTTAATTTAAGGTTGGGGATGGGCAGGATTTGCACTGTCTTCAAATCTGGTGAGTTTTTGGGTTGATGAGTGAGTTAATATTAGGCTGGGGATGGTCAGGATTTGCACTGTCTTCAAATAATTTGTATGATTGGGAAGAACATAGACAGCTTGCTTGTAGATCTGGTAGCTCGTTATTACCGGTAGCTCCTACAACTTGCTTGTTCAAATCTAACGCCATCCCTATGAATGTAGATACCTTCCTGATAGCTTACACGTAAAATTGGTTGGTTGGCTAATTGTAGAATTGGTTCTGGTAAGAATTGGTGGTACAGATCAGAACACCTTTGGTAATTCTGATCTTACTTGATGCACACTACTAGTAGAAATTGTACGCGTTATCGTACGAGTACTTCTTACCATAACTTTACTGACACATACTTACAATACATACAGTAACTACCTATTCAACAACTCCACAGGGCCCCTGCAAAGCACTAATCATGTTCTTTGCAATTCAAGCTTGGAAGGAAAATGGCGAAATCAAGATGATTCATATTCCTGGAGTTATCAATCCGGCTGATGACCTAACCAAACCATTGGGATGGATCTTGCACGCCCAACATGCAAGATATATCATGGGACACTACCCAGGTTAAACCAGTCGGCAGTGCGCGCTTTGACAGTATTAATAGGAAAAGCGATCGAACAATTCCAATTTGATATGAACGTTTGATCCATCAATCAATTGATCCAAACCTTTGATCTCAATCTGTCTATCGATAAAACTCAGGATGATATACTCCGACAGTAATCCAATACAACGCGAATAGAGTATTGGATCAAGGGGTGTGTTGTCGGCGAAAAATACGGACTACTTTATCGGCATCAAGTTCGATTGAAAAAGCCGACAAAACAAAACGACCGAGGTGCGAAAGACACGTTTATTTCGATGAACGTGCCTTAGAATCGAAAGCACCTCCACTACATGAAAATCCCTAAGTGGTAAAACGGTATCACTTAGGACTACAAACAAAAAGGGATATTCGGTTAGAAACAAGAAATATCCAAAGACCTGAACAGTAAGTAAACACTTGGAACCCATAAGTACATTCAAAAGAATATACTTGATATCCCGTGAGGAAATTACTTATTGCAATCAAGAAAATCAGTACCGATTCCAGATGGGCCTCATAACTAGCATATATACAACGAATAAGCATACGCCCCATCGAACAGAATACTTAACCCAGAAAATGACCGATACCATCGAATGACCGATACAGTAAGACCAATACGACGCTAATACAGCAACAGCAACAGAAGTATCGGTACGGCGGTAAAGAAGACAGTAACAAATAACCGGGGAAGATCTCTATGACATAAAATACAGCAGAGGGCCCCGATACACAGTGAAAATACGTAATAAAATAAGAGCCTCTCTCTGAGCTCACATCTCTTTGAATTTCAATTATCCTATAGTACCTTTCGGTCGATTTTTAGAGTGACAACACTACAGGCGAGACTATGGAAACGCCAGATCTCTTCTTACTGTGAACTTATTCAGATACAGCGAGACAGACCTTAGTAATGTAGATTACAGGTAGTTGGTAGCAACTAGTGTGAATTTTGGGATATAAATCAGTTGAATGTTAAAAGTATGAGATAAGAGAGTAATCTTGCTGGAGAGCATGATATCTCTTTTAGTGCAGTGATGAATACAGTACACCGCTAATCGTACAGCACTGTAGAATCACGTGCTATCGAACTGCTATGATATTATTATCATGAGAAGCTTCCTTCTAATCGTGATCATCAAAACAGCTGTTACAAGAAGCTTCTTTGAACCTCCCTTTTGATCATGAGTATCAAAACACATGATTGGGAGTATCAAAATGGCTATACCGGAACCAGGCAATTCACTTTGTTTTGGTCATGAAAACAAAAGGAACCTTGCTTCCGATCTTAAGTATCGAACTTCGATCGTGAAAACAGAAAGGAAATGGGCCTTCCCGGTCATTTTCCATAAGATATGAGAATATTTCAATCCTGTTTACAGAAAGTATGGGCCTTCCCGGTCATTCGGTCTTCGAGAAGAATATTCCAATCCTGCTTACAGAGATACTCCAATCTTGCTAACAGAGGTGCATATGACTCGATCCTGCTTACAGAGATACTCCGACCTTGCTTACAGAGGTGCATATGACTCGATCGGTAGTATCGTACCACTTCCAGCTGTAGTACTGTAAATTACGTAGGAAGCTACGTAAGTTTAAGTACCGGCCTGTGGTTCCCTTTCATATGTACGAAAGTAATTTAATAATGACTCCCAAAGTATCCGGTCCAAGCCATGAATACATTTATCATGACTCATCAAATGCATATGGGGAACAACTTTGTCACACATATCACATGATTCATCAAATGCATGTTGGGAACAACTTATAAATGCATATTGGGAACAACTTTGCCACACACAGTACGGAAAATGTTGTGGTTTGTAGATACAAATGGCACACAAGACAGTACAGTATGATAGGTGCAGTCTATGAGATTCTACATGTGACTAGAGGATTGAAATACATAACCTTAGTGTTATCAAAAGTTTCCCTTTTGAAAAATTATGGCGCGGGAGGGCTGGCTGGCACAGGTACGTGATCTACTTCTACAAATATGTAAGGGCGCGCCCAACCCAGACAACACACAGAAGAAGTTAGGGCTAACATCATAGTACAGAACCCACGGAAAAACTCTACACACAAAACATCATACACATACTACATGAAACACCGTACACACACACACACACACACACACATGAAACACAAAACACCGTACACGCACACACACACACACACACACACACACGAAAATTAAAAAACCGTAAACACAGGAAACACTGTACACGCACAAGAAAGAACCTAAAAAAATTATTAGTACACACACAAAACCACACAAAAAGAAACACATGATTCTTGATCGACACCCTATTCAGAAAATAAAATTAAAAAATATGAATGCTATCGGAAAGACAAGACGAAGCAAAAAATCTGAGGGGAAGACCCTTCGAAACAACAAAACCATCTGGCCCGGTGATCATCAAAATACAGGGGACAACAACGGTAAGAAGAAAAAAAGAAGAGTTAAAACAAACACGGCAATTACTAACAAAGTGTGTAACAGTAATACCACAACTATGAATGCATCAAAGGGCAACAGTAAAAAAAATGGTACCGACAACACAATTTCTACTACTACAAACATGGAAGAACAAAACACCATCAACCAGAGTAACGAACCAGCACTGAGCATTACCAACCCAACCAACACTACAGTAATGAACCAACAGAAAGAAGGAACAAAAACCAATGTGGTAGAGAAAACATCCAACGGAGAATGCTGTGATTTAGAGGATGTTGTGGAACGTGTCATGAAAAAAATCACTGACATAGTGGAACAGGAAGTGGCAAAACACTTATGGCAACAAGAGAGGGAACCACATATAGGGGTGGGAAAGGTAGTAATGGTACATAAACAAATGGAGGCAACCATGCAGGGAGAGGGGACTTATAATGCCAGCGACACAAGAGAACGAGCAGTGAGTACAATTACAGACGAATATGGGCTTATAACAGACAACGATATGCTTAAGGCTTTGAGTGATATGACTGAAGCACTGGACAAGCAGCTGAGAGATTACATCAAAAAACATTGGTACCATAACATGAAGTTCCCTATGGGTGATGACGTAACGGCGCATGTAATACAAAAGGCTGTTAAAGCAAATGCGGTTATGGTGCCACAAAATATTCCAATGGCGTCATTCTGTTACTTTTATAGGAAATGAGTAGGGACAGTACTGACTGCATTGAGGCACAACTCACAAACATTAGCGAGAAAAAACTGGATAGGTAAATACAGGTTGGGGAATTGGTTGTTGAAATTAGGAATTTTGGAATCTATTTTTGGTCCGACAACACTAACATGCTGCCTGTTGATACTGATGATACTTCCGTACAGACGATTACAGAAAAGGTCGAGTCCCTATCACCTTCCCTGGTACTGTTGCAGTTATTCAAGACACAGAATATGAGGACACAGGTATTTTAAACCCTCAATACAGAAAATACAACGACGCGGAAGATGAAGATTTTTATTATTTGGTTACAAGAATCATGTTGGCAATCAATCCAACAAAATCCAATTGCAAACAACGGAAGGAGAGGCACTTGCTGAGTGATATATTTTCTATAGCGGATGAAGCATTTGCATTGATAGTGATCTACAATGAGCATCATGTATGGGTGAACCAGCAGCAACGAAAGAGTGATGCTACGATTCTGCGACAAAAAAAATTTATGCGATTCAGACAGTGGAAGCAGAAATGGATGGATGGAGGAAGGACAAGAGTTGTTCAGTGATTTGTGCGACGAAATTGGTGAGATGCGAAAACACCCAGAAACAGGAAGGGAATTGGAAGAAATGATGAGGGAGAGATTTAGGAACAAAAGTTCAACAGATTACACCAACAATAAGCATGGCGATGCAAATATTACTAGTACTAGCTCCACTAGTTGTAGTGGACCAAAAAAGAAAAAGAAAAGAAACGTCTATATTGATCCGGCAATAACAGCATCGATGAATGAAAGTTTATCTATTGGTGAACAAATGTAGAAAATAACAGTACATACATAATACAAAACTACTACTAATCTGGAACTTAATATTGAGAATATTAGAAATTATGGAGGATTCGTAATACGTTGCAATAGGAATAAATAAAGCATAATAGAATCTACATTTTAAAAAGGGAATATTGTAGTCGAGAAATAGAATTCACAATTAGGAGAGCAGAATCAAATTGTTATTTGGTAGATTAATATTTTGGAATTAATACTGACTCAAGATTTCTTTTTTATTCGTGAATAGAAGTAAGTGTTGTTCGTACGGAATAATAATTGGGTTCTGCTAGAGACTGAAATAAATTATTTTTATTCGAGAGTAGAGTAATGTGCATCACGCGCACAGAAATAGTGCTGAGTTAACTTATAGCCCACCACTTGGTCGCAATGTACTCGCAAATTTCAGGGTGTCCAGAAATATTGCCGTGTTAAAATCACGCACAAAATTTGTGCGCGAGAAGTAAATTTGAACCCCGCGAAACAGTTCTCGGACGAGGAAGAAAAAATGCTGCTCCGAGTAGCTACTTCAAAGTCTAATTTAGTGACAACAGAAGATGTTTCTGGTAATTGAATCCCTCCTGAAGTTTCTGGCTCAAAATTTCACGTGTTCATTAACAACAATGGGGCAAGTACTATGATATGGGTTAGGTCATCGAACAAAACAAAACCCTATATTTCTCCCATTGTGTTGTCTTTTGTATGTCAGAATGTTCTTCCACTTTTGCAGGACTCTACCTTTGTCAAAGGATTTACTGAACATAACAGGTTTGACCAATGCACACAGCAAAATTACTTGTTTCGGAGCCACCCTTCATATTGTTCCGATGGTGGCCAACTGAACTCTGTCTGGTATGATTGGGCCTTGTTCAATGTCAACGCATGTGAAATATCCTGCCATATTTTGTGTTTCGTTGAACTCTACAATATGCAGCAGCCTCACTCATTTGTTTCTGAGTACTAAATTGCCGACAAAGGCATTTATGCAGTAGTGACCAAGTTTAAATCAACTCCAACACCAACAGCTTCGTTGTTTGTGACCAGAGGTGAAGTAGACAAAAATTCCCTGTTCTTATTTCATGTTGACAGCATACTTTCCGATGTAGCAGTTGTCCCACAACTATTAAATTCCTTTCGTGACCAGAAGTACCAAAGCTACCAGATGGTAGATATCCTATTTGTACGAATCAATGAGTCCCGTAACAACCAAAGTAATCAATTCCCACGAATATTGATTCCCACGGTGCATCGATTCCCATTGCGCATCGACGGTGAGCAATCCCTGTTTTATAGTATTGCCATTGTTCTTTGATGAGCAAACTCTGATTTCATAAAATATCACACGAGCTACGGGAGCAATTCCTGACCTTAATGATAAACATATCATGAAGTCTTCCTCAAGGAACAAGAGAAGAAAACCGTTGGCGTGTGAGTCTCACACAATATATATATATACATACAGATATATACGGTCAACGACCAATGCATGTACGGAAATAATCAGCAAGTAATCTCATCACTACGCAACAGCAGTTGCAACGTATTCATCTCAATAAAAGAGACATCTTGCATTTCGGCAAGATTTCACTTTATCTCATACTTTTAACATTCAACTGATTTATATCCCAAAATTCACACTAGTTGCTACCAGCTACCTGTAATCTACATTACTAAGGTCTGTCTCGCTGTATCTGAATAAGTTCACAGTAAGAAGAGAACTGGCGTTTCCCTAGCTTCACCTGTAGTCCGATTATCCGTTGCCGAAAGTATCCAACCACAACTGTCACGTGTAGAGTACAATCGTTCGTCTACTAACACACTAACGCAGCGTTGCTGTTCTTCAGAAGCCTTTGAATCAGACCCTCAACGGACCGGATTCAGAAGGAAATTGATAGATTAATAGTCGCAAGCTCCAAGGTGGCTTGCACACAAAAGGAACAGGAACGGAATTGAATACAATCCCTACGCTGGCATATGCCAATCGCACATCGTACACGAAGCAGTTCTCATTCACCGCGCGATTCCTTCGAAGGATCAGAATCATCACAAATGCCGAACATGCCCGCCAATCTATTCGGAGGAGGGAACAGCACGGGTGATGCCGAAGCCGCTGCTGTCAACCATTTCCCTAGTTTTGATACTGATTTGAAGCTGATGCTTATATCTCTATTTCGCGTAACAAGAGAAGCAAATAACACCCTGTGTTTAGCTCTCAAGGAAGGAGGATTATGCGAGTGGACGGCCTTTCTCGACGCACTTATTGAACCAAATTTTGCCCCTGAGATTACCTACACTCAAGGAGGACTACCAACACATCTCCATCGATCCATCCAACGGATCATAGAGGGACTTGCGGAGTTCTCTATTGACCTACAAGAGGACGAGAAGGATTGGAAAGATGAAAAGTCATATCCGTATGAAGAATTCAGAAAATTCCGTTTGGAACGTGCCATCCGTATGCAGACCGAATCTGCTCTGAACCCTCCACCTCCTCCGCCAGGAAGTAATAAAAAGACACCTCAGCAGGTAAAGTACAAATCTTGGTGCCAAAAAGCACGGATGAAAAGTCTTTTACGCCCCTCACAAATGACTCAAGATTCGAACATTGGCTCGTTGGTTTCAAAGCTAAACTCGAGGCATACGACATCGACACAGAAACATTCCTTGATGAAACCTGGCCCCCAGCTGCGCTACAAGGTTATACACGTGACCTTTTTGTTAAACAGTGTGCTTTCTTCTGGGTACTAATGTTGGAAGTCTTCAAAAGCGATCTCTCCGTGTCTTGTGTACACAGCCATTCTACCACACGTAATGGACGTCAAGCATACTTTGATTTCGTAAACCTCCACAGCGAATCGAAAGCCAAGGTATATGACAACTCGACTCAACTACAGGCGTTGCTAAAGTTGAATCTCAGCAATTGGAAAGAATCCAAGGTGAAATTCATCACACATTGGTTTGATGAATTAAATCACCTCAACAAGCTCCGTCCTCCCAACAAGCCCCTTGAGTACCATACTGTAAAATCAGCATTATGTCAGGCATGCTATTCCAGCTTTCAGCTAAGTGAACAGTTTGCCAAAGTCAAGGATCCAGTTGGCACAAATAGCACCATGACAGATGCAGTCGCCGAAGCAGCTGCTATTCACAAACTTAAAATCACGCTCCTACTCGAAGCAACTCGACTCGATTCCCAGTCCGCGATGTCGGCTCCTAAGTCAACTGTACGTGCACGTGTTCACGACTTCTCATCTGGACAAAGTCAAAACCATGACGACTATGCTCTCCCTATTGAATTCGAAGGTGACTATCAAGACTATGTGGTATTTAAGGCTGGACGTGCACCTGACCCTACCACGCGCCTGCCCACAAACATATGGAAGGCCCTATCACGTCAGGACATGAAGAGTTGGCTAAACTTTTCTCCGGAAGGCAAGAAAATTGTGGTTGCATTGTTACGACATGATTTGCTCTCAAAGGATCAACCTGACCCTAACAATGTCAAGCTGATCACCTGGAAAGCATACCAACATGGACATTCTGTCTCATTCCTCGAAGATGATACTTCAAACAAAGATGAACATGTCAATTCCGCAGCAGACGTACATCCTGCTGTCGAAAATGATCATAGAGGTGTTTTCCATGCATCATTAGGTGTATACAAGTCTAAAACCTCTTCCTCCAAGGACCAAAGAACCCTCAGGTCTTCCGTGTCACCCACGCATCCCGCTCGATTCCTCTCCGAAAACCCTGACATTTGGTACAAAAAGGACGGTGCCACCCAAATACCTGTGGGAACATCCTCTTATTCCGCTAATTTCCACCAATGGTATAATCCCGACGATGATCTGACCTTTTCACACGATAGTCAAGTAACGTCGTACACATACCGTGCACACAAAGCTACGGTCACTAATCCCGGTTTTGCCATGGTCGATCGCGGTGCAAATGGTTGCATCATCGGCAATGATGCATGTCTCATCTCCAAGGATATCCCACCACGATATGTCAATGTCACAGGCATTAACAATCATCTGGTACAAAATATTCCCATTGCTACATGCGGAGCTTATTCTATATCGAATAGAGGTCCCGTCATCCTCATTTTCAATGATTGTGCATATACGGGCCGACACCCTTCTATCTTTTCCTCCGGCCAGATGGAAGCATATTTCTCCACTGTCGATGACACATCCATCAAAGCGGGCGGTGGACAGGTAATCACCACCTCCGATGGATATGCACTGCCCCTTAGCATCCGGCATGGTTTACCATACCTTGCGATGCGAAAGTACACGACTATTGAGTTTGACACGCTCCCACATGTTATCATGACATCAGATAAGCATTGGGACCCATCTGTTCTCGATACCACAATCAGTGCAAAAGATGAACAATTTCTCCAGAAATATCCTCCTCACCCACAGCAACTCCCATATACCGATTACGACGAATACGGAAACCCACGTTGCCTTGAAGGGTTGGATATCTCTGTGTCCCCTGGCTCTTCCACGGTCACGTCTCTCAGTTCGTATTCCAGCCACTCCACTCGGTCTCCCTTCCTCCCTATTGATGATCATAGAACCAACGATTGCTCATTCTGGCTTACCCCTACCGACTGCGTTCACCAGGAACGCCTCCCATGCTGCACTTTCTCTCAACTCTCTGGGACAGTCACTGCGTTTCCAACGGACTGTACTGCTAGTGATACTACACGTATTGCAGCTACGCCCCGTGAGCGATACCCCAACGAACATGACTACTTATCCCTGAAACCTTTCTTTTGTTGGGTTTCCACAGATTGCATCAAAGCTACGTTTGAAAACTCAACACAATATGGTTCGATGGCGATTCTTCCTGATGGAAATATTTTCACACGTTTCCATTCCCCACAACCGGCTATGAACGTTCAATACAAAGGTTCCAAGTGTAACCTCTGGATTGAATGGGAAAATATGGAACAAACATATGAACCTCTAGCCAACATTGCGGCTGATGACCCAGTTACCGTTGCAAAATATGGGAAAGACAACAACTTACTTGACCTCCCGGGTTGGAAACGCCTCAAGCGAATCACCAACCTAGCACGACGAACCAAGAAACTTGACCGACTCGTGCATCAAGCCAAACTTCGTTCTTTCCGTACCACTCCACAGTACCAATATGGATTCAAAGTACCTTGTAACCACGAAGAAGCCATTCAATTTGATCAAGCCAACGGCAACACGAAATGGGCAGACGCCACCACTCTGGAAATGGAACAGCTCAATGAATATAACACATTCATTGATAAAGGCGTGTACAAGACAAGCTCCATTCCCCCGGGGTTCCAACAGATCAAGGTGCACATGATATAGGTAATGCCTACCTGGAAGCAGTTACCTGCGAGAAAGTCTGCATCAAGACAGGTCCCGAATTCGGATTGCTGGAAGGTCATCTATTGATCATTTACAAAGCCCTATATGGCCTCAGATCCTCGGGCAAGTGCTTTGGAGATTTACTCGCGGCTTGTCTCATCGAACTCGGCTTCGAAAGATCCCGCGCAGAACCGGAAATATTCCTCAAGCCTGGAACGAACAAGCATGGTGAACGTGTATATGAACTTATATGCACATATGTCGATGACCTATGTCTCTGCATGGCAGATCCCGATTCCTTCTTAGAAATATTACAGTCGTCACCATATAACTTCAAACTGAAGGGATCCGGACCTATGAACTTTCACCTAGGTTGCGGATTTGAGCGCAACGAGCATGGTGTTCTATGCATGAATCCCATAAAGTTCATTGAATAGATGGAAGCATCTTATGAACAAATGTTCGGATGCAAACCTAACACCAGGTTCCAGTCACCCATTGCAGAGAACGATCATCCCGAATTGGACTACTCAGCCTTTCTCGAAGAAACTGGCATACAGAAATACCAAAGTATGATCGGTTCACTCCAATGGATCATCGCTATTGGGCGTTTCGATGAGCAAACAGCCGTGATGACACTCTCAAGTTTCAGAGCTCAACCACAAGATGGGCATCTTGAACGTGCCAAACATATCTATGGATATATCTCCAAGTTTAGACATTTTAAAATCAGATTCCGCGTGGAACCCCCAGATTTTATATTGACTAAACCCGACACCATCGATTGGTCCAACACCGTCTAAGGGGAGCATTCTGAGAAGCTACCCGACGACGCTCCTGCACCACTTGGGAAGACAGTAGTGTTGACACACTTCTATGACGCCAACCTCATGCATGATATTCTCAGTGGTAAGGCTGTAACCGGCATCCTTCACTTCGCGAACAAGACTCCCATGATGTGGTTCTCAAAGAGACAGTCTACTACGGAAACGACGACTTTTGGAGCTGAATTCGTTGCAGGGAGAACTTGCATCGAACAAATCGTTGATCTACGCCACTCATTCCGATACCTCGGCACACCAGTCCATGATATCTCCTACTCTTGGGGTGACAACAAAAAGATGATTCAAATGTCAACATTCCCTTACGCAAGGTTGCATAAGCGTCACAACATCCTATCGTTTCACTACGTACGGAGCATGATCGTGAGGGGCTTCATTTTAATGATGCATATCCCAGGTAAGGATAACTGTGCAGACATTCTCACCAAGCATTGGGGACACTCAGTTGTGTATCCATTGCTCAAGCCCATCTTCCACTTTTGTGGGAATACTGGTGACCTCCTTCAAGACGATGGAAGCATCATGTAGAGCGTGATGACCTTTCACAAGGAGACATGGGGAGTATTAAATTCCTTTCGTGACCAGAAGTACCAAAGCTACCAGATGGTAGATATCCTATTTGTACGAATCAATGAGTCCCGTAACAACCAAAGTAATCAATTCCCACGAATATTGATTCCCACGGTGCATCGATTCCCATTGCGCATCGACGGTGAGCAATCCCTGTTTTATAGTATTGCCATTGTTCTTTGATGAGCAAACTCTGATTTCATAAAATATCACACGAGCTACGGGAGCAATTCCTGACCTTAATGATAAACATATCATGAAGTCTTCCTCAAGGAACAAGAGAAGAAAACCGTTGGCGTGTGAGTCTCACACAATATATATATATACATACAGATATATACGGTCAACGACCAATGCATGTACGGAAATAATCAGCAAGTAATCTCATCACTACGCAACAGCAGTTGCAACGTATTCATCTCAATAAAAGAGACATCTTGCATTTCGGCAAGATTTCACTTTATCTCATACTTTTAACATTCAACTGATTTATATCCCAAAATTCACACTAGTTGCTACCAGCTACCTGTAATCTACATTACTAAGGTCTGTCTCGCTGTATCTGAATAAGTTCACAGTAAGAAGAGAACTGGCGTTTCCATAGTCTCGCCTGTAGTCCGATTATCCGTTGCCGAAAGTATCCAACCACAACTGTCACGTGTAGAGTACAATCGTTCGTCTACTAACACACTAACGCAGCGTTGCTGTTCTTCAGAAGCCTTTGAATCAGACCCTCAACGGACCGGATTCAGAAGGAAAATAATAACAACTTGATGCAATTGGTACCTTGCAATCAAACTCATATCTAGTTGTGTCAAATTGAAGGGCTTGGCTGGATGAATTCCACAAGACAACGTCATCTTTGCCTAATGAAGAGGCACTCTACTCCCAATGCACTATTGTTGAACAGGACATCAACAATAATGATGATGCTACTTGTTCAGGTGATGACAGTTCAATGACATCAAACGATGATGACAATAGTGAGGTCGTCTCTGACACATCCAATACTTAATTGTTTACCTAGTACAATATCAATAATAACTTAGTATTACTGAATCGAATGATCCTCCGTAATAGAGTATCGCCAGAGCGCAACGGGACATTCACTCCATAACTGGGGAACACAAAGTAATAAATCATCTTGTCATCACTTACATGTCTTGGAGCAATAACCGTCAGCCTCGTATAGAACATATCGGCATTGATATGGCATTTTGAGTGATAATCCTTTCCAATAGAAAAGGCCGCTGCGTGATGGCCGATTGCATTCAGTGTTGTACGACTAACAACCTCGTTCATCACAGTCGTTTCAAGGTTGACAAATTTAGACATTGGACTTAAACAAAGCTGCATTTCCTTCACAATGTGTAGGGCTTTCTGTTCAAGGTTGTCTTTTGTTGTAGAGTCCACATTGTTTTTGAAAACATACACACCATTTCCCGATTTCAATTGATTTGGTCTCATCCCAATAATAGCATATCCACTGTTTACACTATCACATTTGGTTCCTCGGCCTATTTTGGGTTTAGATTCAACAATTTGCTCAGCGAATGTTCTTGTAATTTCTATATTTTCGGGAGTACCCAAGTGTTGTTTTGCGAATTGTGTGGAAGCTTTTGCGAAGATTCTCAATGATGGTTCTGATTTGGCAAACGCTAGAACAAACTTCTTGACGGTACTATCCAATGTCTTGAAACTGTCACTAGACACAGCCTGTGCCAAAGAATATTTCTTCTCTCCAACTGTTGTCCAACCCCAATTTGTTTCCATGAATTTTCCTTTAAACCCATTTTTGTTTACTGTTTTCAATGCTATTTGCTCCACATGTTGGAAAATTGTGTTTGGATCTCAACGCCGATTCCTGTCCCCTTCTGCTGTCTTGTTAGGTTTTATTGGAGACAATTGATTGTAAGTTGGGTGGATTGTTGACAATGACGGTGCTGCGTTTTTGAGAAAATTTGAAGTCATTCTCTTTCTACATGTCTTCCTGTGTTTCCTCTTTGATTTTTGCTTGATTGCTTTTGCTGGCATTTGCTTTGTTGTTGTTTTGAATCCCATTGCACCGGGTGCCATTCTTGTCTGACACTTGCTGGACGCTGCGCCACCACTGCCAGGAGAGGGATAGGACGTGTCGTCGACGGGCGTGTGGTCGTCGCCGGACGATGCGCCGCTGCTGTGGGGAGAGGGATAGGACGTCGTGTCGTCGTCGATGGGCATGTGGGCGTCGCCGGACGATGCGCCGCTGCTGCTGGGAGATGGATAGGACGTCGTGTCGTCGTTGACGGGCGTGTGGGCGTTGCCGGACGATGCGCCGCTGCTGCGGGGAGAGAGATAGGACGTCGTGTTGTCGTCGACGGGCGTGTGGGCGTTGCTGGACGATGCGCCGCTGCTGCGGGGAGAGGGATAGGACGTCGTGTCGTCATCGATGGGCGTGTGGGCGTCACCAGACGATGCGCCACCGTGGAACATTGCGCCGTCGAGCGGGGACCCGGACGAGTTGCCGTCGACCGGAGGGGAGGCGTTGGCAACCGGGTGGGCTTTGGAGAGCAGGAGCGCCGGTGGAGGAGGAGGAGCGATTCGATGCCGACGATTCGTTGCCGTTGTTGCCTAGGGGTATTGCTGTTGCTGCTGTTGCTGCTGCTGCTGCTGCTGCTGTTGTTGTTGTTGTTGCTGCTGTTGTTGTTGCCGTTGATTTGTTGACGAACGATTGGCCCGCTGCCACTCGTTGCTGTTGCCGACGTTGGTGCCGACGTTGGTGCCTACGTTGTTGCCGACGGCGTTGTTGTTGTTTGCAATTTGATCGTTGTTGCTGTTGCGGATCTATAACAATATATAATAATTGAACAAAATGAGTGAGTATCTATTGATGTAGAGTAAATCATAACAACAGAATAATATGATCTACATGCTAACCTACCCCGTTGCCGTGTTGTGCTATCTGCTCCCGTTTATTTGATGTTCGCTCCTGCGTGTCACCGTTGTTGCCATCTGCTCCCGTTGTTGATGCTGTCAATTCGTTGATAGGGTCGATTTGTTGATACAGTCTATTCGTTGTTGATACAGTCAATTTGTTGATACAGTCGATTTGTTGATACGGTCGATTTGTTGATACGGTCAATTTGTTGATACGGTTGATTCTTTGATACGGTCGATTCGTTGATGCCGACGTTTCCAATCCATTGTTCCAATCCGGTCCTATGGAAATAAGAAGACAAACAGAAGGGAGGAAATACATTAGTGCTTTGCAGGGGCCCTGTGGAGTTGTTGCGTACGTAGTTATTGTATGTATTGTAAGTATGTGTCAGTAAAGTTATGGTAAGAAGTTCTACCACCAAAATATAACTCAGTCATGAACCCAAAAACCCGCTAGGTTTGAGCACTGTGCAAATCCTGCAAGTCCCCGACCAAAATAAAACTCAGTCATCAACCCAAAAACCCACCAGATTCTCGCACAGTGCAAATCCTGCCAATTCCTGACCAAAATATAACTCAGTCATCAACCCAAAAACCCACCAGATTTGAACACAGTGCAAATCCTGCCAGTCCCCGACTAAAATATAACTCAATACTCAACCCAAAAACCAACCAGATTTTAGCACAGTGCAAATTCTGTCTATCCCCGACCAAAATATAACTCATTCATCAACCCAAAAACCCGCCAGATTTGAGCACAGTGCAAATCCTGCCAGTCCACTATAACCAAAATATAATTCAGTCATCAATTAAAAAACCAACCAGATTTTAGCACAGTGCAAATCTTTCCAGTCCCTAACCAAAATATAATTCAGTCATCAACTCAAAAACCCACCATATTTGAACACAGTGCAAATCTTTTCAGTCCCTAACCAAAATATAATTCAGTCATCAACCCAAAAACCCACTAGATTTTAGCACAGTGCAAATCCTGCCAGTACCCGACCAAAATATAATTCAGTCATCAACCCAAAAACCCACCAGATCTTATCACTGTGCAAATCCTGCCAGTCCCCGACTAAAATATAACTCAGTCATCAACCCAAAAACCCACCAGATTTTATCACTGTGCAAATCCTGCCAATCCCCGACTAAAATATAACTAAGTCATAAACCCCAAAACCAGCCAGATTTTAGCACAGTGCAAATCCTGCCAATTCCCGACTAAAATATAACTCAGTCATCAACCCAAAAACCCACCTGATTTGAAGAAACTACAAATCACGCCGATCCCCGACCAAAATAAAACTCAGTACTCAACCCAAAAATCCACCAGATTTTAGCACAGTGCAAATCCTGCCGATTCCCGACTAAAATAAAACTCAGTCATCAACCCAAAAACCAACCAGATTTGAACACAGTGCAAATCTTTTCAGTCCCTAACCAAAATATAATTATATTGTCATTCCTAAAACCCGACAGATTTGAACACAATGCAAATCTTTCCAGTCCCTAAGCAAAATATAACTCAATCATCAACCCAAAAACACACCAGATTTTAGCACAGTGCAAATCCTGCCAATCCCCGACTAAAATGAAACTCAGTCATCAACCCAAAAACCAACCAGATTTGAACACAGTGCAAATCTTTTCAGTCCCTAACCAAAATATAGTTCAATCGTCAACCGAAAAACCCACCAGATTTGAGCAAAATGCAAAACTTTCCAGTCCCTAACCAAAATATAACTCAGTCATCAACCAAAAAACACACCAGATTTGAACACAGTACAAATCCACCTGATTTGAAGTCAGTGCAAAACCTGCCGATCCCTGACCAAAATATAACTCAATCATCAACCAAAAAATCCACCAGATTTGAACACAGTGTACATCTTTCCAGTCCCTAATCAAAATATAATTCAGTCGTCAACCCAAAAACCCACCAGATTTGAACACAGTGCAAATCTTTCCAGTCCCTAACCAAAATATAATTCAGTCATCAACCCAAAAACACACTAGATTTGAGCACAGTGCAAATCTTTCCAGTCCCTAACCAAAATATAACTCAGTCATCAACCAAAAAACCCACCATATTTGAACACAGTGCAAATCCTGCCAGTCCCCGACCAAAATATAACTCAGTCATCAACCAAAATAACCCACCAGATTTGAACACAGTGCAAATCTTTCCAGTCCCTAATCAAAATATAGTTCAATCGTCAACCCAAAAACAAACCAGATTTGAACACAGTGGAAATCTTTCCAGTCCCTAACCAAAATATAATTCAGTCATCATCCAAAAAACCCACCAGATTTTAACACAGTGCAAATCATTCCAGTCATTAACCAAAATATAATTCAATCGTGAACCCAAAAACCAACCAGATCTGAACACAGTGCAAATCCTACCAGTCCCCGACCAAAATATAACTCAGTCATCAACCCAAAAACCCACCATATTTGAACACAGTGCAAATCCTGTCAGTCCCGGACCAAAATATAACTCAGTCATCAACACAAAAGCCCACCAGATTTGAGCACAGTGTGAATCCTGCCATTGCCCACCAAAATATAACTCAGTCATCAACCCAAAAACCACCATTTTTGAACACTGTGCGCATCCTGCCAGTCCCCGACCAAAATATAATTCAGTCATCAACCAAAAAAACCCACCAGATTTGAACACAGTGCAAATCTTTCCAGTTACTAACCAAAATATAACTCAGTCATCAACCCAAAAACCCACCAGATTTGAGCACAGTGCAAATACCGCCAGTCCCTAACCAAAATATAATTCAATCGTCAACCCAAAAACCAACCAGATTTGAGCATAGTGCAAATCCTGCCAGTCCCAGACCAAAATATAATTCAATCGTCAACCCAAAAACCAACCAAATTTGAGCATAGTGCAAATCCTGCCAGTCCCAGAACAAAATATAACTCAGTCATCAACCCAAAAACCTACCAGATTTGAACACAGTGCAAATCTTTCCAGTCCCTAACCAAAATATAATTCAGTCGTCAATCCAAAAACCCACCAGATTTGAACACACTGCAAATCCTGGCAGTCCCCAACCAAAATATAATTGAATCGTTAACCCAAAACCCCACCTGATTTGAAGTCAGTGCAACTACTGCAGATCCCCCACCAAAATATAACTCAGTCATCAACCCAAAAACCCACCAGATTTGAACACAGTGCAAATCCTGCCAGTCCCCAACCAAACAAAAACCCACCAGATTTGAACACAGTGCAAATCTTGCACATCCCCCACCAAAATATAATTATATCGTCAACCCAATAACCCACCAGATTTGAACACAGTGAAAATCTTTCCAGTCCCTTACCAAAATATAATTCAATGGTCAACCCAAACACCCACCGGATTTGAACACAGTGCAAATCTTTCCAGTCCCTAACCAAAATATAATTCAATCGTCAACTCAAAAACCCACCAGATTTGAACACAGTGCAAATCTTTCCAGTCCCTAACCAAAATCTAATTCAATCATCAACCCAAAAACCCACCAGATTTGAACACAGTGCAAATCTTTCTATCTCAGTCATCAACCCGGATCTGCTGTACGCGTTAGAAGCAATAGGAGGGCCTAGTAGCAGAG
Organism: Pseudo-nitzschia multiseries; assembly: GCA_037355745.1. NCBI lineage: Eukaryota > Bacillariophyta > Bacillariophyceae > Bacillariales > Bacillariaceae > Pseudo-nitzschia > Pseudo-nitzschia multiseries. The sequence continues at coordinate 11,208,188 of CM074782.1, read as the reverse complement.
GACTCCAAATCCGAATTTTCACCTCCACAGAAAACACCCCCTCCAAACCCAAGGGACAGCAGATATCTCCATAGTACTGAAGGCGCCGCGGGCAATGATATTGCAGGGATCTCTTCATTATATCGAGAAGGACAAGGCCTGCAAGTTTCGAATGGATTGATTGAGTGGATTGGAAGTATCTAACCGGCAAATCATTGGACACACAAGGTCCATTTTGAAGGTAAACAAGGGAAAACAACGGTGATTATTAATATCTCCATACTGAAGTCACCGCGGGCAGCGATATTGCAGGGATCTCTTCATTATATCGAGAAGGACAAGGCCTGCAAGTTTCGAATGGATTGATTGAGTGGATTGGAAGTATCTAACCGGCAAATCATTGGACACACAAAGTCCATTTTGAAGGTAAACAAAGGAAAAAAATGGTGAATATTAATATCTCCATACTGAAGTCACCGCGGGCAACGATATTGCAGGGATCCCTTCATTAAATCGAGAAGGACAAGGCCTGCAAGTTTCGAATCGATTGATTGAGCACATTAGAAGAATCAAACCGGTGAAGCAGATTGGGAAAATTTGGTTGTATTTCAAGGAAGCAACCCAAATAACGGTGACAGCAGATATCTCCATACCGAGGTCGTCGCTTCCAACGATATTGCACAGACCTCTTTATTACGTCTAGAAGGAGACGTCCTCCAAGTTTCGGATCGATTGATCCAGCGGATCAGAAGAATCGAACCGGTGAAGCAGATTGGGAAAATTTGGTTGTATTTCAAAGAAACACCCCAAATAACAGTCACAGCAGATATCTCCATATCAACGACACCAACAGCAACGATATTGCAGGGTCCTCTTCATTACATATATAAGAACACGCCGACCAAGTTTCGAATTGATTGATCTAGCGGATCAGAAGAATCGAACCGGTGAAGCAGAGGGGCAAAATTTGGCTACATTTCAAGGAAGCAACCCAAACAACAGTCACAGCAGATATCTCTGCACCAACGGCACCAACAGCAACGAAATTGCAGGGTCCTCTTCATTACATATATAAGAACACGCCACCCAAGTTTCGAATTGATTGATCTAGCGGATCAGAAGAATCGAACCGGTGAAGCAGAGGGGCAAAATTTGGCTACATTTCAAGGAAGCAACCCAAACAACAGTCACAGCAGATATCTCTGCACCAACGGCACCAACAGCAACGAAATTGCAGGGTCCTCTTCATTACATATATAAGAACACGCCACCCAAGTTTCGAATTGATTGATCCAGCGGATCAGAAGAATCGAACCGGTGAAGCAGAGGGGCAAAATTGGGCTACATTTCAAGGAAGCAACCCAAACAACAGTCACAGCAGATATCTCTGCACCAACGGCACCAACAGCAACGATATTGCAGGGTCCTCTTCATTACATATATAAGAACACGCCACCCAAGTTTCGAATTGATTGTTTCAGCGGATCAGAAAAAAACGACTCAACATGGATGGGCAAAATTTGGCTAAAAAATAGCCTTCCAAGCCCCGGCCCGGTTGCTGTTGTTGCTTTGCGCCGGTGGAGGAGCTATTCGGGTGGATTGCCGGTGGAGGAGGAGGAGCTATTCGGTGCTGACAATTTGTTGCCGTTGTTGCCAATTGAACAAAATGGGCGAGTATCTATTGATGTACTACATAGAGTTAATAATAACAACAGAATAATATAATGTATATGCCGATCGTAATTATCACCAACCGGGAAAATTCCCCGCACCTACAGGGAAGACAACCACCGCACCTTGATCCGTTGATTCTGATCCGCTGCTTCCGATCCGTTGCTGACAATTCGATGGTTGCTACTTCCGATCCGTTGATCCCAATCTGTTGGTTTCGAGTCGTTGCTTCTGATTCGGTCCTATGAAAATAAGAAGAAAAACAGAGAGGAAATACATTATCAGTAATGCCGGTGGAGTGGAAGACCAATCAATTGCCGTAGCCGTAGCCGTTGCCTATCTCTCTCATTCTTACCTTTGCTTGTTCCGACGTTCCGAAAATCGTCCCAATGAAATTGTTGTTGTTGCTGCTGCCGTAGATTTGCAGAATTCTTACTCCTCTGTCACGAAAAACAGTACCTCGTGCCTGTTGATATAGAAGCAATGGATGCAGATTTATTGCTCTCAAGACGTATATGTTTGGGTGATCAAGTCCAAGAACACTACTATCTATCCAGCAAACCACCTCTTCTCCAATGCGAGCTAATTCTTTTTCCAGTACAAGGCTGTTATTTCAGACTAAAATATAAGAGCACGGATAACCTGCCTAATACTGATAAAGAAGTATTAGGTGGAATCCCACGTTCACCGACGGAGTGCCAAATAGCAACTCTACTCAAATAAGTTGGATGTCAGAAGGCTGATTATGAAGTGATTTTTTTTTTGTTGCGAGATAGAAAAAGTGATTTTTTTGTCTGGGGGTAGAAAAAGTGATTTCTTTTGTCCCGAGGTAGAAAATAAAATTACTGTGTGTTTGTGTGAGAGAGATTTTTTTTTTGTTTGGCGTACAATTTTTGTTTATTTTTGATCGATCGATCGAAGTATCTAGTACATCATGTAGAATTCTACATGATTTTGTAGTAGTGTAGAATCCTACACGTTTTTTGTACTAGATAATTCGTACGTACGGAGAAAAAAAAACCAATCTCGTACGTACGAAAAAAAAATCAATCTCGTACGTACCAAAAAAAATACTCAAGTTCGTTTAAGGTTGGGGATTGGCAGGGTTGACGATTGAATTAAGAGTACAATATTTCTCGCACCTCGGTTTGTCGGCTTTTTTGATCGAATTTGCCGCCGACAAGGTCCGTATTCGTTTCAAAAATTCTATTTAAATTCGAACAAGGTACATACTGTACGTACCGATGCTACCAAGTGATCTATTACCAATCGATCGGTATGAGAGTACCGTACAATATTTCGCACCTCCGTTGTGCCGGTATGAGAGTAGATGGCTGTAAGTACATCAAGTCCGACTCATTCATTTACAAATTGTACCAATTCTCACAAGTCCGATATTATTACTCACCAAGAACTCTCTCATCTGGCAAGGTTGACGACGACGGACGTGACGACCAACTTGATCTAAGACAGATTTTTATCGTATGATTTTTATCTATATTCAGGTTAAATCTTATGGTTACTTGCAATCATAAAAATGAGAGCTCGCTACCATACAAATGAACGCGCGGCACTACATATTACTATTGCTTTTAGAAGAAGCATCTCATTTCCGTAAATAAATGTTTGGGTACTGTTTTTTACGATTTTTAGTCGTAGCGTTTGTACCAAGTCTACTTGTTAAAAACAGATTTTTTTAATATTTCTACGTATTTTCCCCCCCCCAAACCCCCCCACATAAACTCCGTCTACAAGGTTACGTTGTCAACTCCTAGGGTTAGTGTTAAACGTTCAACTAACAACTCCACCAATTATCAGCAATGCCGGAGGCAGTATAATCATTGTCTATCTCTCTAATTCGTACCGTTGCTTGTTCTGATTTGTTTTACCGTTGCCGCCGATACGTTGTTGCCGCCGATACGTTGTTGCCGCCAATACGTTGCCACCGATACGTTGTTGTCACCGATACGTTGTTGCCGCCAATACATTGTTGCCGATTCTTTGAAGATTTGTTATTTGTTGTTCTTGCTGCTGCCGTAGATTTGCGGCCTTCTTCTTACTCCTCTGTCACGAAAAACAGTACCTCGTGCCTGTTGATATAGAAGCAATGGATGCAGATTTATTGCTTTCAAGACGTATATGTTTGGGTGATCAAGTCCAAGAACACTACTATCTATCCAGCAAACCACCCCTTCTCCAATGCAAGCTAATTCTTTTTTCAGTACAAGGCTGTTATTTCAGACTAAAATATAAGAGCACGGATTACCTGCCTACTAATGCTGATCAACGATCAAGGGATCATTGGATTAAGTGGACTCCCACGTTCACAGATGGAGTGCTGATTAGCAACTCTACTCAAATAAGTCGGGTAAGCAAGATTATGAATGGAAAGAGTTTTTTTTGGGTCACGACAAAAAAAACACAAACAGTGCGTAAACACTGTAAAATTACTTTTCGCTGTGTATGTTGCGAGTTAGAAAAAAAAATACTGAAAATACACAGTGTGTGTGTGTGTTCGAAAAAAAAATCGATACTTAACCTATGAGATCTAATTCACTGAATATAGAATAATAAAGAATGATTTGATTTTCTTAATTAATGTTGTCGGCGAAAAATACGGACTTTGTCGGCATCAAATTCGACCAAAAAAGCCGACAAAACAAACGAAGCGACGACCGAGGTGCGGAATACGAGAACGATCAAGCGTTAGAATCAAACGCACCTCCACTACTTGGAAATTCTTAAGTGGTAAAAACGATATCACCTAAGGCTACAAACAAAAGAGGATAATCGGTTAGAAACAAGAAATGTCCAGCAAAGACCTGAACAGTAAGTAAACACTTGGAATCCATAAGTAGATTCAGAAGAATATACTTGATATCCCGTGAGGAAATTACTTATTGCAATCAAGAAAATCAATACCGATTCCGGATGGGCCTCATTTATCTACCCATTCTACGAACAAGCATACGCCCCACCGGATAAGAAATACTTAACCTCGTAAAAGACCGATACAGTAAGACCGACACGACGCTAATACAGCAACAGCAACAGCAGTATCGGTACGATGAAGATAACAGTAACAGATAACCGGGGAAGATCTCTACCAAGCAAAATACAGCAGAGAGCCCCGATACAATGAAAATACATAGTAAAAATAAGAGCCTCTCTCTGAGCTCACTTCTCTTTAAATTTTAACATCATATACCTTTGGTCGATTTTTAGAGTAACAACAGGTTATAGAGCCCTTATAACTCACGCGTTGGCGTATACTTTAAGAGCCTATCTCCGCCCGATCAGCACCTCCACTGACCGGTCACAGCCAGAGGACATTGCTGTTGAGCAATAGGCCTTCCCCCCAGCGCAGAGATTGTCGTGAGCCCGCTGTTGAGCGACTCCCTTCCAATCTCCCTCTTACTCCAATTCTTTCTCCGCGGAACATTCCTTTCCTTCCCCGACGAACGTTCCTTTGGTCCCTTCTTCGGTTAATTCTCCGGTCATCGACGCTTCTACCGCCGACACCGGGTATTTCTTACCTTTCTTTTTTTCGGTCTCCTTCCGATCGTCGGTTCTTTCTTTCGGTCCTCCCTCCGTTCTCTCTTTCGGTCCTCCCTCCGGTTCTTTTTCAGCTTTTGTGGTCATCGATCCCCGTCTCCCGGTTCATCCTTTGCCTCTCGCTGGTTCCTCCACCGCACGTTATCCTTGCCAACACCGACGCCGCCGCCGCATCGTGTCGCCGCCACCGTTTGTTTGTTCTTTCTTCTTCCCCTCCTGCTTGTGAATCAGGGGGTGTATCCACTGTTTCTACACACAGTTCTTTGATAATCCACAAGCAAGCATGGCCGACCTCTTTGATTGGAATGCAATTGAAGGCATTCGATTCAAATTCAAGGGCAACAGCCCATACGATGAACAATTGAATACCCTATATTCCACCATCCTGGACGATACCGACACCGAAGACTTATTCGTGGAGAGCACCACAACGGACGCTAAAGTGCTAGCCCCTTCTATGATGATCAATCTACGTGGCAGTGTTGCCAACTCGATCACCTACCCTCTTCCCCAATTAACCGAGCTCCAAAAAGGGCACATCACACAACTACTATCTGGTTGCGCTGTATCCTACATTGCACCAAATGGAGACTCCAAGAAAATGCAAGGTCCTGTTGACTTAGAAAAGGCTGCGAAGGAAGCACTCGCAAACCACACAGACGCCTCCTCAAAACCATCCATTACCATCGAACTTCTAATCACATCTTGGAAGTTTAAACGCACCTGGAAAGCCCAACGCTTTGACAAGATCTATGAAGGTGCCACACCGGCCGATTCAGATGATGAAAATGCCGCAGCTCCAATCCCAGCGCCCACGGCAGCAGGCACCGACATGCAAGAATTGACCACCCTACTCCAGCAATTGGTCAACAACGGCAACACCAATAACAACACCAACAACAACACCGGCGCCAACCACCAAGCTCTTGACCTTCCATGGAATCCGGCAACATTACCACCACCAGTCAAAGAGCGATATTACAGGAGAGATGAATTCCTCACCAGAGATGATATGAAAGCCTTCCCGATCACCTACACCGACTCATCGGGAAATGAAACAATTGTCAGGCAAAACTACTACCTACACAATCTAGGCAGTGGGAGAAATGACCAGCGCCTGATCACCAGAAGTGGTGACTGTTTTGATCTGACCAGAGCCTCTGACAAGTCCAAGGAAGCAGCTAGAGACAAACTATTCCTCTCAGGATTTCCACAACTAAAGGATGCAACGGACCCTCAGGTTAGGAAATGGTACAGAGAAATCACAGCTCACGCACAGCAACACCATCTTTATGTCCATCCATACTATCTCTTCAGACGTGAAGCTGATCACCTCAGAGGATTTACAATTGGTGATAGTTTTCCACACGACCTACCTTTAAGATATGAATTGGCCATCAACGAATGGGGAAATCTCATTTACACCGCACTCAGAAGTGACAAAATCATTCCTGATTCATGTGCAAGTATGAAGGCCACCATTCAGAGCTTTAAAGGAGGACAGGGATATGAAGCGCTATACACAGTTATTTCTCAGACACATCCCAACTCCAAAAGGCCATCCAATGCCAGCAGAATGGTCCGAAACCCTCCAAACCAGGACGCAAGTGAATCTCTTGAAGAATACTACTTCCGGTACAAGGATTACTTGAGACTTAGAGTGTTCCTCCAAAACCAACCTGGCACTATCAGTTCGACAGAAGAAGTCAGCAACATTATTGCAGGAACCACCCTCTCAGAAGAGCTCTTCAAAAAGACAGAAGATGAACGCGACTCTGATGACCAATTCAAACAGGACAAATACAAGGCAGGTAGGCTTCTACAAACCCTCCAGACATATGAGCAAGAGATTAAAGCCAAACAAAGGTACAAGAACCAAACCTCCAAACCGAGCCTGTCCAAACAACTACCAGTCACAGGAATCAGACCAGGTCCCTGTCGCAATGACAGGTTTCAAAAACGCACTGGCAACAATACTGTCAGAACGCCTTCTACCTTGACTTCTCACTCCATCAGCCTGATTGATTCACTTGGATACCCTGAGATGAATGAAGAATCTGATAATCCCTTCCTCCATCAAGCATACTGCAATGCTATCACTGCATTCGGCAAAGAGCCTAGTCTGTTTGATACCTCAAGGCAGTGTATTGTCTGTCATACCTCTGGGCATAACTTTGACAACTGTCCTGCACTGCAAGATGTTGAGTCACTTAGGAAGCATAGAATTGCCACCGCCGTTTATATCAGCAAAAACATGAGGGAGACCAAAAAGCTCTTGGATTCTACCCAACGTATCTCTCAAATCCACATAAGAGATGAAGATCAAGATGAGGTTTCACCCAATGATGCAGTAGAAGACAAAATGTTTTGCAACAGCCAAGAATAGAAAGTCTTTCTTGCAGCCACCATACGACACCACCTCAAGATGACCATCAACGATTTGACGACGCCACAGCCCACCAAGTGAACACCTTTTGCCCCTCCTTGGACTCTAGCAGTGTCAGCTCATACGAATCTGTCACGATTGGTGCTGTCAATCTTCTCCCTAGGGATAGCCTCCAGCCTTCAATCCCAATTGATGTCTACTGTGATATGGAATCACTTGAAATCACAGCTCATGCATTGGAATCACACCTGGGAATCAATGGAGATCCGAACTTTGACAGAGACAACCCCTCCTCAGTAGTTGATACCCACAATGTCCAATTCCTGGTCCCATCAGACCCTATTGCGGCTACAGCCCATTTCCAACATGGCGTCAGAGCCAAGATTGACACGGGCGCAAAAGTTTCCTGCACAAATCTCAAGCATATCCTGCACAGTTACAAACCTTGCAACAAGCTGAGGAAATGTCCTGTCAGGCTCACGGCAGCAATAGGAGGAAGAGCAGCCACCTGTATTCCTGAAGGGTCGGGCTATGTACACATACCAGCTCCCAATCCTGTAGGGTATATTAGAGTCTTCTTCTACTATTCTCCCTCGCTGTCAACAACATTGCTGAGTGAGAATGACCTTTGTGGAATGACACCTCGCGTGAGAAATCAGTTCAGTGGACAATCGCTTCACAAAGTCTTCAATGACGACCATGAGTCATCTGTTCCACAAAATGGCAACCTCACAATCATTTGTCATCACAAGCAGAGCACTGCCAAAAGTATTGTCCTACATGGAAGTATCATTGATGCTCAGTGCTACACACATCCAGTACTCATCCCAGACATTGATCTCACATCCCCATATGCCAATTGTGCAACGTCCTCTGCATATGCCTTAGCGACTGACATGCAGTTCAAGAAAGCTTGTGAACTGGCCTCAAACGAAGCCATTAGTTGCTACAGATATGATGTGTACACAAATCTTGTCACACTGCAAAAATGCACAGAAGCAGCTCAAGCTCGGTCTGACACCAGTGACGTGCCAACTTTTGATGCAAAATTGTTCTTCACCAAGATTGTGGACAAAAATATCCCCATCCAAGCCATCAAAACCAAGACATCGAAACTTCTGTGGCACCAAAGATTAGGACACCCATGCAATGATTTTCTGTATCAAGCTCATAAGCACATTCTTGGAGTACCAAAGTTCAAGCGCCAAACAAGTATTCTTGATCAATGCCCAACTTGCATACAATGTAAGCAAACTAAAACACCTGCTGGCTCACATTCCACAAGAAAGGCTACACAACCTTTTCAAGGTTTATTCATTGATTTTGCATTCTCTGGCGCCAGATCTTCCACCAGCAAACGAAAGTCAGCTTACGAAGGGATACATGGCGAGACAGCTTGGATTCTCATCACAGACCACTATACTGGTATGAAATATGGCGATACCCGAATCTCCAAAGGAGCACCTCTCCATTGGTTGGAACATTTTTTCTCACAGCACAACCCAACTTGTGCCAACAAGTATATCAGCGTTGATCAAGGTGGTGAACTCTACCACAACCCTGACATCCCAAACCTCTTCTCTGCCTTTGGGTACTCAATTTTCCCCACTGGTGCTGATGCTTCTCATCAGAATGGTACGGTTGAAAGAGCTCACCAGACTCTTGCTAACTCAATGAGGACCATGCTCAGTGGTGCAAATTTGCCCATAAAATTCTGGCCCTTTGCTTTCTATCATGCCCTTCGGTTGTCCTATGCCTTTCCTGAAGGCAATCAGCAACATTCACTCTTAGAACTGGCAACTGGCCATAAGGAAAATCTTGCTGACTTCCGCACCTTTGGCTGCCGAGTTTGGGTGCATCCTCCAGGGAAGAAATCCATCAAGCTTCAACCCAATGCAAGAAAAGGCATCTTTCTTGGTTTTGTTCCATACACTACCAGAAACATTCTTTGGTATAATACTGAAACGCACAGAGTCAAGATCGCCACTCATGTCAGGTTTGATGAAGGGATGAATGACTTACCACTTGCAGATCTTCCAAACAATGTTAAGCACCTGCTAAGGACGCATGATAACATTCCTCTTCCAGCCGAACCACATGAGGTGTCCTCCAGTGATTTTCAATTCTCCATCTCCCCATTTGCAAATCTCACCAATCTCAGGCTCGCTGTCTCCCGTACTTGTGCTGATCAAGCCTTTGGTCTTCGATATGCCAATGATTCACTACTTGGCAGAGCATACGTCACAGATATCCTTCCCAACAGCCCTGCCTCCAAACTTTTCTCCTCACATAAGAAATCTATCTCCAAGCTCAGAGGCGCTTATATTGTATCTATCAATCACAACCGTGTGTTCACTGCTGCTGATGTCACCACCGCATTGCACCAATCACACGCTCGAGGGGTGAGGGATTCAATAGATACAGATACTCCTATCACTTTTGCACTTGAAGAGAAATTGTCTCTGAAAGAAGTCAGGAAACACTCCAACGAATATGGTTTATTTGCTCCCAATACTTCTTGGAAGGAACCCACTGATGAAGAAGACCCAACTTTTTTGGACCGGATTTCATCCATCAAAGCTATCAAGCAAATTGGCACCAAATACAAGAATATCATCCAATCCAGAATCAACCAAGTTGACAACACTGAAGCCCTCCATGCCTCCATCCAAAGACACTTCGCACCAACTGAGGATGACATGGATGTCGTCATTCGCACGATTGATATTGCATCACTTCGAGCCATCACCAAGCTTCATAAAGCAGGCAATCACGCATTACCTCTAGATGCAGATTCACTGCCAACTGAAGAAATTGAACTCTTAATCAAGGTCATCAATTCCAAGGCAACTACACCTGAAGAACAAGCACTAGGGCACTTTACTCGAAGGAATCTCAAGCCATTATCTACATGGGCGGAATGGGAAGCTGGTGAGCGAAAACAGCTTGATCAGTTTGAAGACTTGGAAATGTTTGGATCACCAATTCAATACCATAAGGACCCAGACGCTATCATTCTCAGGCCTCACTGGCAATACAGTGTAAAAAGGAATGGTGTCAGAAGAGCCAGACAATGTTGCAATGGAAGCAAATATGCCGCGCCAACCCTGCATGCCATAGCAATGTCATACTCATCATGTGTTGAACACCCCATCCAACGATTGTTCTTTGCCATTGCAGCAAGCCTCAATCTCAAAATCTATGGCGGTGATGCTGCTGACGCCTACGCCCATTCTCCAGGGCCCAACATCCCTACATACATGACTATTGATGATGCGTATGCAGAATGGTACAGACACAAGCATGGCAAGGACATAGACAGAAGATTGGTGCTCCCTGTCCTTCGAGCACTCCAAGGCCATCCAGAATCTGGAAGACTTCGGGAAACCCACATCAAAAAAATATTGAAAGGTCCTGATCTCAACTTCAAGACCACCACTCATGACAGAACAATCTACACGACAATTTTTGAAGGTGAAACAGTCCACATGCTGAGACAGGTTGACGATTTTGCACTGGCATGCGCATCAGAATCCATATCTGACAAGATCTATGACATAATTGGCGCAAAACTGAAGCTTCCTAGAGAAGATGTTGTCCCCTTCACAAAAAATGGGATTGCTTGAAGACTTCAATGGAATTGATGTCAAACAGACAGCTGATTACATTGAACTGTCCTGTGCGAACTACATTGACAGAATCATGAGATCTCATGGATGGGAAACTGATTCTAAGATGAAACCTCATTCCAAGCCATCTGCGCCATTATCCACTGAAGTACTGAGCCAACTACAATCACATACTGATGGACCATTAGAAGGCACCAAGGAACATGCTGAATTACAATCCACATCTGGTTTCTCCTACAGGACGCTCTTAGGTGAAATGATGTTTGCATATGTGAGTTGCCGGCCAGACATAGGCTATGCAGTGACTCTCATGTCAAAATACAGTTCCAATCCCACTGCATTCCACTATTCTAGTCTGAAGAATATAGCCCGCTACCTCAGAACAACCAGATCTTGGGGTATTAGATTCTACAGACCAAATGCTGAGCCATCTTTACCATCAGGAGAACCTGTTAATTTCCTTTTGAAACTGGCTGTTGAGCTGATTCAATCCAAAGGCAAAGAAGAGCAACAGGAGCTGTGGCTGCAGGCCGGTTGAGGTGCCGGTCTGTTTGTGGTCTAATATTTCTCTGATATCCACTACGATTGAACGCTAGTCCAATCAGATCTATTCTAACTACCGGTGGGCTCAGTCAGTTAGATCTTAGGCTTGTAGTTCTACAATGGGAAGCATGGCTACCGATGCAAGGTTTAAGGTTGAATAATCAAATAATCTAAAAGTATGAGAGATAGAGAGATGATCCTTGCTGGAGAGCAAGTGTCTCTTCTAAAGGTTGGTGCTGCCGCTAATACAGCACGCGAATGTACGTGTTGCCGCTAATACAGCACGTATTTTGTACAGCAGAAGACAGGTTCGTGAGCAGAGCTTCGAACCTCTGCTGTCTTTACTTGAAAACTTGCACACTTAACAAGAGATTGCATGTGCGAACCTCTAGTGTGCGTTCTTTCTTTGAGTACTGAGTATCGAACTTCGATTGTAAGAATGACTGTCGTAAGAATGACTGTCGTTCGTTCACTAAGTATCAAATTTGGGTGTCAGAATGACGATTGCACCTCTGGTTCGATCGTATTCCAATCTCACATAGAGAAAGAGGTAACCTTCGAGTCTCATTATTCCAAACGCTAAAGGTGCACTTTGATTTGTATGATCGTATCATTCCATCTGCAGTACTGTAAGTTACGTAGGAATGTACGTACGCAATTTAGAGTACTGTCGTTTTCGCGTACGTGCAAAAGGAATTTAATATGCCCCATCTTCTCGCAAGTGATAAAGCACAATCATTATCTCTGTGAGAAGAACAGACAAAATTCCTTGAGTACGTATGTTAGGAACATGTAATATGCCCCATCTGCTTACTCGATAGAAAGGAAGAAACCTTTATCACAGGAAGAGTACCAAAGGAGAAGAATGCCCCATGATTGGGCATAGATTTGCATAGATCAAGATGCCCCATGATTAGGCATTGATTTTGCATAGAGTAAGATGGCCCATGATTGGACGTCAACTAATTGTAGATGTTGGATCAATTGTAGATTGTGGATCAATCGGGGTCAGATCGGATCGAGGAAGATTGGAAATCGATTGAGTATCAAAACATGGACGATTGACGTAATTGGACATGTAGAATCATCGATCTTAGATCGAATCTCGGAAGCAAATCATATCAATCGAAGATCAAATTGTAGATCAAATTGTAGATCAAATCGTAGATCAAATTGTAGATCAAATCGTAGATCAAATTGTGGAGATCAATCGTAGTGAACCATACGATTCGTTTGATCGGAGATCGAATGACTTGATCAAATCGTGGTATACCAGTTGATCACATGAAGCGGTGAATCGAATCACAATATCATATCTCTAATCGTGGAACCAAGGGTACGTAGGGAAGACTCGCTGTCATGCCCCATGATTGGGAAGGAAGACTTGCAAGTGGGATGGCTGTCTTGTACAAAAGAAGTGCCCCTGCAAGAGAGCCGGAAGAGCAACAGGGCAAGTGAGTGACCAATGGAAACTAAGACTGGTTCAATCGCACGTAACTTGGTGTATAGATGTTGAGCGTATAATCGTATATTCGGATCGTAGAAATCGATTGATCGTAGATTCTCAAAATAGCGGTCGTACAGGCAAGCCATAAGCATTCAATTGATTAGCCGTAGATTGAACCGATGATTTGTAATCGAAGATTCTCAAAAACACCATAATCATAGAATCACGTCGTAAGATTTCGTGTGATCGTAGATTAGATTCTTCAGGTGACGTCGTCGTAGAGCCAATTGGCACGCAAGAGAGTAGCATGTAATTGATACAGCTGGATCTTGATAGCATCACGATGCCGCTTGGTGATACAAACAGCAGGCAAAACGTAGGTCATAGGATGTGCTTCATAAGTAGGATTCCCAACTGGATAAGCACATGGCTTCCGAGCAGAACAAAATGATGCCCCATAAAGGGGCTTCCTAACTGAGCTTGAAACGACACTATCTTTAGAAGATGCCCCAGATGGTGGAAGTTGCAAAGAAGAATTGCAAGAAGTCTGGGATGCAGAACGAGCACGAAGAAATACCACGGTTTCAGACTGAGGAGAAAACGTCCATCGGGAGTTGGCTGGAGATGGATATGAAGTTCGAGCGCAAGTGGAATGTGATGTGCCATTGCGTTTAGGGGGGACATCTCCAGTAGGAGTGTCTGCAGGAACAATATTAGGAGTGGAGGAATAGGCGATTCTCTTGAAGCGGACTGAATCAGTGCTAGGTGAATACTTCCAGGTGTAGGAATAAGTCCCGGTGGAGGTGGAATCATCAGTGGATCCAGGATTGGAACTACGAGGAAGTCCGGTAGGGGTCTCAGGATTGTCAACAGTAGGATGGGGAGCCGTTTTGCAGGCAGTAGTATGAGGGCTGTTATGAACAGCGGGAGTGCTACTGGTGGAATGAACAGGCGCATGAGTTGACACTGGTGGAGTTGGTCGAGGCGTCACGATATTGCCGACGGCAGGAGGCCGTACCGGAACAGGACCTGGAGAGGACACTGGTGCTGCTGGAGGCATTGGATGTGACACTGGTTTGTGGAGCTTGACAAAATCAAAGTAAGCCTGTCGACCATCGCGTGTCCGTTGGTGGTACAACACACATGAGGAAGAAAAATCACCTTGGAACACATGCCGGAGGAGTGTCCAGAAGAATGCACATTGTTCTTCATGGAGGGCCTTGGGGTACCCTGTGAGCACATGATCTGGCCAGTATGGATCAAGGAAGGTAGTTGGGTTAATACCATTCGCGTCTAGTTGTGCTTTAAAGTGCACAAGCCAATGTGCAAATGTTGCATCATTTTGTAGCACTGGGAATGTGGTTTCGTCCCTTGGTTTTCTGATCCATGATTCATATTTGAGCTGAGCTATCGGTTTTGTCGACCGCTCACCATCATCAGTAGAGGCTCGTCTTGCTATGATGATTCCTTGACAGTAGTCCTTGAAAGCTGTCTTGGTGTAGTGCTCCCGTTCTTCCCAGTCTAGGCCTTGTTCTGTGAGGCGTCGACCAAAATCAACGAACCGCTGTAACTTTAGCTGTACATGCCGAGTGAGTGGTACTCTTGCACTCCCATCGTGATATGCAAGATCATGGATGTATTCAATGTATAGGAAATCTGACCATGTCCTATACCGGCTATTGATGAGCGCCTCGCACAAAGTGCTGTTGGATTCCTTTGGGATATCGAAGGAGTCGTGTAGGAATGTGGCTAGTGCTTGGTCAAATGATGGGAAGAGGTCCGTGATGTGGATATTCTCTTCATCATCTTGATTAAGGTTATCCTGTAGGTTAGGCGCCATAATCATGGGTGATGTCAGAGGTGCTCGAGGTGAAAGCGATGGGAATCGTCCGGTCGATGTGCTTATTGTCTTTCCGCCAATGGGGATGCCAGACATGCGTTGTAATCAGAGCAGAGAGCGATCGATCGTCGACCGATTGTCGAGCCAATTAATGATTTTCTGTCCTGTCGGTAGGCGTGGTCTTTAAGAATAGAAGTAACGGATACAGGAACGCGTAGAGGCCTTCTATTCGCAGCTGTTATCAGGATTGTCGTGTGTATGACAATTGCCGTGTCTTTCTTGTATCATGTAATCGGTTCAGAGAACTATCAATCGTCGTCCGTAGTCGAGTCGATCAATGATCTGCTGTCAGATTGTTTCTTGTATCGGCGTGTCTGCAACAGAGATGGGAAATTGTATTCGATGGGACACGACGTGAAGGTGTCGTGGTGAAGCAACGAAAAATTCGGTGGTCGCTTTGAATTCGTTTGTCGTTGTCAGTCAGCTGAGAAAGCGCTATCGCAATAAGATCAATGTGTCTGCAGATAGCGAGGGAATTCGTTCTCGATGGGATCCGTTCGTATCTAGGTCTCGGCGTAATGTTCTCGTATCGAGAAAGTTGGATATCTCTGTCAATTCTTGGAGATATGGAACCAGATTGGTAACGGCGTGTCCGCAATATCAAGGAGGCTTCGTTTTCGTCGATAACGTGTCCGCAATATCAAGGAGGTTTCGTTTTCGTCGATAACCTGACGCTGGAGGAGTGCACCCTTTCGATGTTTCCTTGCTCGGTATGGGGATTCGCCAACGTTGGAGGATTCCGGAATACTGTTTGATGGATCGAATGGTTGGTGTGTTAACAATCAATATTTCCAAGAGGTGGTTGTGGGTACGAGATATGACGTGCCGGGGAGTCGTTTTCGGTGAGATACGACGTGCTGGTGACGTGAAGAGGCAACGAAATCCGGTTACTGCGGTATCAGCCGTCGTGCGTATGACAAGTGCCGTGTAGGCGCGACGTGCAGGTGGTAATGTGGCGCGTTAGCGGAGTTCAACGTGAATCAACGAAATTCGCTTCTTCAGATCGTCGTTGATGTTGGTAAATTCCGGAATACTGGAGATGAGGAATTGCCTCTATCAATAGGGAGACTTGATGTGGCAAAGAGATGATCGTTGATGGCGTGCCGTCTATTTCGTCTGCGTCTGTCTTGAAATTACTAGGCCCTTTACTAGGTAAAAGAGGGTTTATGGTGCTTAGCACAATCAAATGATGGGCATCGATGTGTCCTTGACAAGATGGTGTCACGTGGAGTGTAGACGTGGAAATAAATGTAATCCGGGGAACTTGTGATGTGGTGATTGCTATTGGCGTGTCCAATGCAATGGGCTTCTATTAAAGACTTCGGCTTGTCCGATTTTGTGTCTTTGTTATACTGTAATCGGATCAGAGAACTATCAATCGTCGTCCGTAGTCGAGTCAATTGATGATCTGCTGTCGGATTGTTTTCGACGTCGGGTGCTTCTACTGTTGTCTTCTTTTGCAAGCTTCAACAAGCTTGCGACTGTTAATCTGTTAATTTCCTTTTGAAACTGGCTGTTGAGCTGATTCATTCCAAAGGCAAGGAAGAGCAACAGGAGCTTTAGCTGTAGGCCGGTTGAGGTGCCGGTCTGTTGTGTTCTAATGTTTCTCTGATATCCACTACGACCGGATGATGCTATCCAATCAGATCTATTCTGACTATCGGTATCCGACGCAATCAGTTAGATCTTAGGCTTGTAGTTCTACAATGGGACGCAAGGAGGCGTCCGGTGCAAGGTTTAAGGTTGAATAATCAAATAATCTAAAAGTATGAGAGATAGAGAGATGATCCTTGCTGGAGAGCAAGTGTCTCTTCTAAAGGTTGGTGCTGCCGCTAATACAGCACGCGAATGTACGTGTTGCCGCTAATACAGCACGTATTTTGTACAGCAGAAGACAGGTTCGTGAGCAGAGCTTCGAACCTCTGCTGTCTTTACTTGAAAATTGCACACTTAACAAGAGATTGCATGTGCGAACCTCTAGTGTGCGTTCTTTCTTTGAGTACTGAGTATCGAACTTCGATTGTAAGAATGACTGTCGTAAGAATGACTGTCGTTCGTTCACTAAGTATCAAATTTGGGTGTCAGAATGACGATTGCACCTCTGGTTCGATCGTATTCCAATCTCACATAGAGAAAGAGGTAACCTTCGAGTCTCATTATTCCAAACGCTAAAGGTGCACTTTGATTTGTATGATCGTATCATTCCATCTGCAGTACTGTAAGTTACGTAGGAATGTACGTACGCAATTTAGAGTACTGTCGTTTTCGCGTACGTGCAAAAGGAATTTAATAGAACCCTACACCGACGTAGTCCAAGATGCATCACTCCCAAAATTCCCTGAAGATATCAAGCAAGCCAAACTGATGTGTTTTGTTGATGCCGCGTATGGCAATGATCCAAAACATCGCAGGTCCACCACAGGATATGTTTTCACTTATGCTGGTGGAGCAATTGTTTTCCAATCCAAAGCTCAGTCACTTACTGCACAGAGTTCTACGGAAGCTGGGTTCATTGCTGCTGTTACAGCAGCCAAAACAGCCAGATATCTCAGGTCTATACTCAAGGAACTAGGATTCGCCCAAGTTGGTCCAACTCCGATCTATGAAGACAATGCATCAGCAATTGAAATCATCAATGCCCAGAAGCCAACTGAAAGAACCAGACATATTGAAATCAGGTTCTTTGCCATCCAAGCATGGAAAGAAAATGGCGAAATCAAGATGATCCATATCCCTGGAATTATCAACCCGGCTGATGATCTAACCAAACCATTGGGATGGATCTTGCACGCCCGACACGCAAGATACATCATGGGACACTACCCAGGTTAAATCATTCCATTCGATCGATAACCGGATTAGACCATTCAATGACGCAATCGATCTCGATTCAATCTAAATTGCTCAAGTCCGAATGTTCAATCTTCCTATCGATCAATACAAGATGATATACTCCGACAGTAATCCAATCCAACAAGAGGAGAGTATTGGATCAAGGGGTGTGTTGTCCGCGAAAAATACGGACTTTGTCGGCATCAAATTCGACCAAAAAAGCCGACAAAACAAACGAAGCAACGACCGAGGTGCGGAATACGATAACGATCAAGCGTTAGAATCAAACGCACCTCCACTACTTGGAAATCCTTAAGTGGTAAAAACGATATCACCTAAGGCTACAAACAAAAGAGGATAATCGGTTAGAAACAAGAAATGTCCAGCAAAGACCTGAACAGTAAGTAAACACTTGGAATCCATAAGTAGATTCAGAAGAATATACTTGATATCCCGTGAGGAAATTACTTATTGCAATCAAGAAAATCAATACCGATTCCGGATGGGCCTCATTTATCTACCCATTCTACGAACAAGCATACGCCCCACCGGATAAGAAATACTTAACCTCGTAAAAGACCGATACAGTAAGACCGACACGACGCTAATACAGCAACAGCAACAGCAGTATCGGTACGATGAAGATAACAGTAACAGATAACCAGGGAAGATCTCTACCAAGCAAAATACAGCAGAGAGCCCCGATACAGTGAAAATACATAGTAAAAATAAGAGCCTCTCTCTGAGCTCACTTCTCTTTAAATTTTAACATCATATACCTTTGGTCGATTTTTAGAGTAACAACAATTAAGATGAGATTGTTAAGTAAACAATATCGCGCACGCGCGCGCGGCGCATGCGTTTTGAATATAGAAAAATAAAGAATAAATCGATTTTCTTAAATAAGACAAGGATGTTAAGTACATTTTGAATATAGAATCATAAAGAAAATCCGCGCACGACGCGCGTGATATAGCCCTTATTTTTTATTTAACATTCTCAACTTGTGATACAGTGAGATCTTTCATGTACCGGTGGTACGTACAGCATGTGTGATGGTGATTTTACTGGTAATAAATTTGCGTAGCATTCTACGCCAGTAGGTTTCTACACCTTTTTCGTACTAGCTAATTTCTGGTAATGAATTTGCGTAGCTTTCTACTACAGTAGCTTTCTACACCATTTTCGTACTAAATAATTTCTGGTAATGGATTTGCGTAGCATTCTACGCCAGTAGGTTTGTACACAATTTCCGTACTAGATAATTTCTGGTGACGGATTTGTGTGGAATTCTACAGCAGTAGGTTTCTACACCTTTTTTGTACTAGATAATTTCTGGTAACAAATTTCCGTAGCATGCTACGACAGTAGGTTTGTACACAATTTTCGTAATAGATAATTTCTGGTAACGAATTTCCATAGCATGCCACGACAGTAGCTTTCTACACCTTTTTTGTGCTAGATAATTTCTGGTAAAGAATTTGCATAGAAATCTACAGCAGTATCCAAATGGCACAAAAGATACTCTTTTTGGTGTAAATCCAGGGCACAACCTGACTTAGTAAGTAATGACTCCCAAACCATCCAGTCCAAGCAATGAATATATATCTCATGACTCATCAAATGCATATTGGAAACAACTTTGCCTCACAGAATGCCGGGAATGTTGTGGTTGGACTCTCCAAATGGCAAACATGAGGGTATTTTTGGTACAATTCCCATGCACAAACTGTCTCATTGGGTAATGACTCCAAAAGTATCCGGTCCAAGCAATGAATACATTTATCATGACTCATCAAATGCATATTGGGAACAACTTTGCCCAACAGAATGCCCAAAATGTTGTGGTTTGACTCTCCGAATGGCAAACATGAGGGTATTTTTGGTGCAATTCCTGGCTATCACGCGCTACGTTTGTGATAGCTTCAGTAGCTAACCTACTTGTAGTAATGGATGTGAAATGCTTGTAGTTCATTGGTGGGTTGGTGGGTTAAGCAGGGCTAGAGGGGGATCCGGAACTCTGGTGGTATTGTCCAGAGGCCGGTCCCTTAGTTTGCTTTGCCCACACACACCGGCGTACAGTCGGGCTTAACAGCTTGGGCGGTTAAGCCTCTGGCTGTTAAGCCTTTTCTGCGGGCGGGCGTGGCGGGCTATTTAATTCTACTACTAATCGGTTTAGGAGCAAAAGAGTGAGCTGTGGGCTTGTATTCTGCTAGGGGAATCCTCTACACGCTTGTTAGCGCTAGCCTGTAATTTGCAGAGATTTTGCTTGCAGAATTCGCTTGCAGAATTCGATGCTTGCAGAATTCGATGCTTGCAGAATTCGATGCTTACAGAATTCCCTGTAAGATTTGTACTGGTGTACCTACAGGGAATGTTCGTACGCACCGATGTTGCTGATTGCTGATACAGTGAGATCTTTCTCGAAGTGCGTGCGCTGTATACTCAAGGTGGTTCCCTGTATACTCAAGGTGGTTCCCCGGCTGGTCTGTACTTCACTACCATTCCCCTCATTCGGTTTGCTACATCAACTATCACGCGCTACGTTTGTGATAGCTTCAGTAGCTAACCTACTTGTAGTAATGGATGTGAAATGCTTGTAGTTCATTGGTGGGTTGGTGGGTTAAGCAGGGCTAGAGGGGGATCCGGAACTCTGGTGGTATTGTCCAGAGGCCGGTCCCTTAGTTTGCTTTGCCCACACACACCGGCGTACAGTCGGGCTTAACAGCTTGGGCGGTTAAGCCTCTGGCTGTTAAGCCTTTTCTGCCAATGGGCCAGAAGCCACCGGGTGGGAACGGCGTGGAGAGCGTGCGCGCGAGCGTGAGCGCGCGCGTAAGCTTGGAGCAGAGTGAGGGAGGGAAGAGGCGCCAGGGTGCCTCAAAGAGAGCTGCCAGCAGGAGTGGGGTCCGCAGCCGGAACCCATTCCTCGGGCAGGAAGGAGTATGTTCCATTGTTGAACATGACAGAGGCAAGATTCTTGAAGATGGGGAGGGATTGCTGATGTAAGTAGCGCATCATGCAGTCACTGTGCCATCTGGCAAGGAGCTTGATGACATTAGAGTCGCATTTGCCCTGGAGCAGGGCCATTGCCCCCCCCGCGCGAAGGGAGCGAGCAGAGATGGCTGCCGGGGCAATGCCAGTGGTAGGGTAGAGGGTCTGGGCATAGACTCTCAGGGAGGAAGTGACAGTTGCGGCGCGAACAAGGGTAAGGGCCCCATTGTCGAAGTAACTGGCAAGCGTGAGGGAGGGACCGAAGGGAGCGCTGGGAGAGCAACAGCTTCGGAGGTGAAGGACTTGGCGCGCACAGGCGGCAACGGGGCAGCATAGTGAGTCACCACTCCTGGCATGCGCCACTACTTCCCCTTTGTCGCCATTCTTCTGGGTGGTGAAGGTGAGCGTGACCGAGGTAGCAGCTTTGAGCTCATGCGCAGGGCCATCGTGGTGGACGATGCGGGAGTCAAGGTAGAAGGAGACGTCCTGGAGGTGGAAGGCTTGGTCATCCGTGGTAGTACCAGTGTACTCACCAGGGCGGAGACAGAAAAAGAAGGCGATGCAGATCATGTTTGCAATGGCTTGTCGGGTGGGGGAAGGGGACTCGTGGTATGCAAAGTGGAGGGCATGCATCACGAGGGTGATGGGGACCGGTTTGACCCGCGAGGGGGCCGGGTCCAGCTTGGCATATGCCTTGAACTGGGCAGTTAGCCGGAAGTCAAGACTGCCTGTGGAGTCGGTTCGAGGGTCTTTGGACCCCAGGCGGGCGAGCGTCTGGCCCACTGACCGGATGGTGTCCGATACTGTGCGAGATCGGATGGGCTTGTGGCTACGTGAGAGGTTTCCATCATGGAGTCGTTTGGCAAAGACTTGGAGGATGGGGATTGGATCCTGAATGGACTGGAGGCGCGGGTCAAAGCCTTGAGACAAACAGAATTGAACCCATTGGTTCCAATGGGCATCCTTGCGCTTGGCATAGAGCTCAGTGACTGAGGCGCGCATGGTCTTCTGGACAGCGCTAAGGTCAGCGCGGAATGCATGGGCGGCCGAAGGTGGCATAAGGTCCAGGGCAAGTCCTGTGGGTAGGTTGTGTTAAAGTGATGGAGCAAGGCAGTGTCAGAGAGTGCAGAGCGAGAGAGGAGGTCCGCCAGGTGGTTAGCGGGGCCCGGGATGTAATCCCGAAGGGGGACATAGTGAAAGAGGCGCTGGTGCAGAGACTGGAGCCGGAGGAGGTAGGCTGCAGGGCCTGTGGTGGTAGTGGCGCCTTTGCGTTGCCAATAGACAGCGGCGGTGTTGTCATAGGAGTTGTGGGTGGTGCGGGCGTGGACACAAGCAGCCTGAGCCAGAATATCATTGTGGGCGATGGAACCGGCGAGCTCAAGGTCACTGTTGGTGATGGAGCCCTCAGGATTGTCAAAGGAGACGAACTGGGCTGAGAGCCACGGGGGGAACGCATGCCGCCACATGACGGGCTGCACGGCGCCCGTGGGAAGGGGGACAAAATGGACGCCCCCCATACCCAAACCCGAAGCATCGCAGGCGCCTAAGGTGGCAGGGAAGGGATCCGGCACGAGTTCGGCAATGGAGGTAGGCCGGTTGGAGAGATCATTGGCAAGCCATTGGAAGTCGCGAAGGAAGCTGTGGACGCGCTTGGTGAGCCGGAGGCGCTGCCTGCCTGGTTCTTGGTGGCGGAAGGCTTCTTGGAGAATGGAGAAGAGGCCAATGGAGCCCGGAATGGCCAGTGCCATTGACCGGAGCTCCCCCAGGACTTGGTGCCATTGCTTGATGGGGACGTGGCGCTGGGTGGGTGAGATGGAGTGGAGAATCTCCTGTAGGCGGGCCACCCGATGGGGAGGAAGGCTGATGGTTTTGTTGACGGAATCGATGAGCCAGCCGAGGATGACTTTTTTGGTGGTCCAAGTGGCGTCCCCTTGGAGCATTTTCTTGAGGGAAGCCGGTTCCTGCCGGAAGGGAGTGTCAGAGGCATCGAGGGGCCGGAAGACTGTGTCAAGGGATTGGAAGAGAACGCGCTTGATGGCGCGGCGTGTCCATTGGTTGCCCTGGGCAAGGCCACAGAAGTCATCCACATAGACATCCCAGTAGCGAACCGGCGACTTGCTGGGAGTGGTGCTACTAGGGGGGATGAGGGGCGGCGTGGAGGCCGTAGGGGGAGGAGGAGGCGGTGCCTGGGGGGGAGGAGCGGGGGGCTCAATGGGAGGCGCGCTGGGGGTGGTTTCAGAGGGTAGATCCAACCGATGGGGGGTGAGCCGGGCTTCGGCAAGCCCGGTGGCAAGAGTGGCATTGGCCAAGTCCGCAACAGTTTCAGTGAAGGCACAGAAGTTGGGAGGACTGGATTTCCACCCCATAGGGTTGGTGAGGGGGATGCCAATGAGTGGAGCTTCCCCAGGGCGAGATGGGAACAGGACGCCGAGCTTCATGGTGTCTTCGGGGTGCACTCGGATGCGGTAGAAGCCATCGGCAAGGTCAATCTTCGACATATACACTGGACCAAATCTGTGGTTGGCGCGGTGCAGTTTGGTGAGGAGTCGCGGGAGGGTCCGGCCAAACTGCATGGCGTCCGCAGGGGCAAGAGGGACGGTGTCTTGGTTGACGTCCGAGTAGGTGTAATCGGATATCATGCGTGGGCGGCGGCCTCGTTGGGGGACTAAGCCAAGGGGGCTCAGTCGGAGTCCGGGGAGGTCCTGGATGAGGCTGGCGGGGAGAACAGTCCATTGTTGCTTGTCCATCATGTCGGCATACTCCTCGCGAAGGAAGTCAATGCCCTGGTGGGAGGATTGGTGCGGACCCCGGTGGATGGCAGCTGCAATGCGAGGTGGATCCCACGAGGGTCCAGACATCAAGGCGGGGGTGCCGTCCTTGCCATAGCGGGCAAGGAGGCTCCCCGCGGGGTGGGGGATGGAGGCGACGTCAGGATGGATGTCACCCCGTCCTCGGATGGTCCGGATAAAGTCCGCCCAGCTGGTGCTGTTGTTGTAGACAGTGACAGCCCGGTTGATGTGCACATTGAGCCGGTCGACGGGGTAGAGGGAGGGAGTGATGGGGGGAACCGAGAGTGGGGCCGGGCGGAGGGTCTCTGACGTAGGCGTCGGCGGGGGGGGGGGGCCTAAGCAATGGGTTGGTGGGGTTGACGAGGAGCTCGGGCCTAGGCAACGGGGGGGCAGTGACGAGGAGCTCTGTCCTAGGCAATGGGGGGGTGGGAAGGACTAGGCGCTTGGGCCTAGGCAACTTGGCAGTGACGAGGAGCTCGGGCCTAGGCAAGGACAAGGTGGGCGGGGAGGAAGGGAGGGATGCCGAAGCCGTAGGAGGGACTAGGGATGCGGGAGGAGATGGGGGGGAGGTCGTTGAACCTGTAGAACGTTTGGGAGGCACATACACGGCGAGAGGAGTACATGCGCGCGCGCGCGGGTTGTGCTTACCTAATTCCGGTGTGATTTGTAATGGCGGAGAGGGAGGCATAGGGAGTCGTTGGGAGGAAGGCAGAGCCCCCCTTGGTGAGTTAGAGGGCAGGGTCAACGCGCCAAAGGGGCGCTTGCCATTCGGTCAGACATTAAAAGCGGCTTGGCACCAAGCCCAGACTTGGTCCTGTTCACTGCTAGTGATGGCGCCATGGTCCTGGATGTTCCTGCAGTTGGTGAAGCAGGTTCCTCGAAGGTGATAGGAATGGCAGCGCTCGTTGCCATCTGGACGAGACAAGGGAATGGTACCTTTTTCTTTCATGGTAGCCATGACTTCCCTCAGTCGGGCGCGTAGGACTTTGTTGGCTACCCCCGCCGTTTGTAGCCGGGGATCCAGGTTGGGGTTGGAGACGCGGGCACCTCCGGCGGAGCCTTGGTTGGGGCTGGGGGTAGTCTTGCCGGGCGTGGGGGTGCCTGGGATTGCAGCAGGGGCAGCCACGGCGGCTACGCGACGTAGGTGCCTCAGAGCCGGCACATTGGTGACATTGGGGAGCCAGTAGAGGTTCTGGGTGATACGGAAGGCTTGGAAGTCCTTCCCAAAGTCGGGGGAGGGGACAGTGAATGTTGATCCCCATTGTTCCTCAAGCCAACCCCGCACCCGGATTTGGAAGTAGTATACCACAATGGAGGGAGTGATGAGCTCCCCTAGTTCATCGGCAATTGCTCGGCGGAGGGGCATTTGCTGGAGCTTGAGCTTGGCGAGTCCATTCTGGTAGCCCTGCACGACAGGGTGATGCATGCCTAGAATGGTGGCCAGGACGGCGAGATAGCTTTCCAGTTGGGTGGTAGCTTCAGTCCAGTCGATGGGTAGGTAGGCCTTGGTCTTCTGGAGTTCGAGGGAGTCCTTCAAGGTGAGGGAGTTGCCTTCGGTGGAGATCATGGTGTCGTAGGCCGCCACAGTGGCTGCAGCTTCCTGTTCCCGCTTCAAGGAGGCGGCAGATCCACCGGGGGGAGTGAAAGCTAAAGGTAGTATGCCGTCCGCCACGTCAAAGGGGTCAGTCCCATGAAAGTTGCCATCTTGGAACTTCTTGAGTGCCGCCGTGGTGACCAAGGGTGCCTGGATGAGAAACTCGGCGGCGCATGTGGCTACCTGGCTCTGGAAGATCATATGGGTCTTCTCGTGTTTGCCTTTCTGTGCCCAGGCTTGGTAGATGGGGGGTAGGTCGGCTTCCTCAAGCTTGCCACACAGCAGCAGCAAGCGCTGGGTGTACAAGGGGCCCCAGGTGTTCTTGACCGTGGCAGGGGGGCGACGTTGGTCTAGGCCCTCACTGAGCTTGAGCTGTTGGTTGGCGAGGGCGGTGAGGGTAGCTGCCAGCGTGGGATCTACCCCGGCTGGTTGGCCGGGTGCCGGCGGCTGCCCCGGATGGGAGGGTTTCTTCAATCCCGGGAGGTCCCGGTATAGTACCTGATTGCGCATGTACAAGGTTAGACCTGGCTCCCCTCGAAAGGGGGTGCCGGGTGTGGCAAAGTGGACACCTCCATCAGCAATGGTGGGGTCGGTACCAGCAGCTCGGAGGGTATTCAGTAGGGGGGCGCAAGTGAGTGCCAGGTTGAGTGTGTCAAGGTAGGGGTAGATGATGTTCAAGGCGTGGATTGGACTAAGGCCCTTGCCTAGGAGTAAGGGCACCAATTGGAAGGGGATGAAGCAGGCCTTGAAGGGGGTGATGACTTCCATGTGAGGATCATCGCCTAGCACCATGGGGATCATGTGGGAATGGTGAGCATGCTTGATGACGTCGAGGTGGCGGTCGAGGGACAGCACCAAGGTCTCGGGCGCCTGCTCGAGGAGGGCAGCATCCACTAGCACTAGCTCTCCTGCATCGCCTTCGATGTCATCCAGGTAGCCAAAGGCCTTGCCCTTGTTGGTACTTGGCGCGGTCAAGGGCCCCGGGTACTTCCGAAGGCCATGCACCAATCGGAGGCGCGCCTTTCCAAAGGTGTCGGTCAGGAATATTCCTAGGGCCCCCACAGGTTCTGATTCGAAGAGGTCCAAGAGCCGGCCCAGGAGTACGGGGGTGGCTGTTTCCTCAGCAAAGTAGTCATAGATGGTTTGGTAGGCCAGGTCCCGAGCAGGTCCCACTCCAAGGGGACTGGGGGTGCTCTGGTAATACTCAGTGTAGGTCAGCATGTTGTTGTGCTTGTGCTTGGAGATGGATGGAAGTTTCGCGGACGCTTGGAGGTGCGGACTATCGGATGTGCAAAGAGACGTTGGAGTCGCTGGTATCTAGATTCGAAGAAGTCGATTGGAGGTCTACAAGAATCGACTGGAGGTGCAAACCGAGTCGACTGGAAGCTGGGAGGTGCAGACTATCGGAGAATTTGATTGGAGGTCTACAAGAATCAACCGGAGGTGCAACCGGTACTGAATCGATGCGCGGGCGCTTGGAGGTGCAGACTATTGTGGAGAAGTCGATTGGAGGTCTACAAGAATCAACCGGAGGTGCAACCGGTACTGAATCGATGCGCGGGCGCTTGGAGGTGCAGACTATTGTGGAGAAGTCGATTGGAGGTCTACAAGAATCGACTGGAGGTGCCAACCGGTACCGAATCGATGCGCGGACGCTTGGAGGTGTCTTGGTGAATCGATTGGAATCAACTGGAGGTGCAACCGCGGAAGGACGCTTGGCCAACTCGGTTGACTGGAGGTGCCGTGGAGGAATCGAATCGATCGGAATCCACTGGAGGAGCAACCTTGGAAGGGTGAATGGCCAACTTGGTTGACTGGAGGTGCCGCGGAGGAATCGAATCGATCGGAATCAACTGGAGGTGCAACCTTGGAAGGGCGCTTGGCCAAAACTCTGTTGACTGGCTCGAGGTGCCACGGAGGAATCGACTGGAGGTGCTTGGGTAGTAGTCACCGGGCTACTGTAAGTACGGGGACGAGGATGTGTGAGTAGTTAAAAGCCTGACCGCTGCATGGGTACACTAGGCCAGGCTAGGGGACCAAGACAGGTATCTGCTGTACGGGTACACTAGGCAAGAAGGCTAGGGGACCAGGACAGATAGGCTTGTCGTACGGGTACAATAGGATAACTATTGGACCAGGACGCGTTACCTATTTAATTCTACTACTAATCGGTTTAGGAGCAAAAGAGTGAGCTGTGGGCTTGTATTCTGCTAGGGGAATCCTCTACACGCTTGTTAGCGCTAGCCTGTAATTTGCAGAGATTTTGCTTGCAGAATTCGCTTGCAGAATTCGATGCTTGCAGAATTCGATGCTTGCAGAATTCGATGCTTACAGAATTCCCTGTAAGATTTGTACTGGTGTACCTACAGGGAATGTTCGTACGCACCGATGTTGCTGATTGCTGATACAGTGAGATCTTTCTCGAAGTGCGTGCGCTGTATACTCAAGGTGGTTCCCTGTATACTCAAGGTGGTTCCCCGGCTGGTCTGTACTTCACTACCATTCCCCTCATTCGGTTTGCTACATCAAGCACAAACTAACTTATTGGATAATGACTGCAAAAGTATTCGGTCCAAGCCATGAATAAATTTATCATGACTCATCAAATGCATATTGGGAACAACAACTTTGCCCCACAGAATACTGGAAATGTTGTGGTTTGACTCTCCAAATGGCATACATGAGGGTATTTTTGGTTTAATTCCAGGGCACAAACTGTCTCATTGGGTAATGACTCCAAAAGTATCCGTACCGGGCCATGAATGCATAACAAATGACTCATCAAATGCATATTGGGAACAACTTTGTCACACAGAATGCCCAAAATGTTGTGGTTTGACTCTCCAAATGGCAAACATGAGGGTATTTTTGGTGCAATTCCCGGGCACAAACTGTCTCATTGGGTAATAATTCCAAAAGTATCCGGTCCAAGCAATGAATAGAGTCATCATGACTCATCAAATGCATATTGGGAACAACTTTGCCCCACAGAATGCTCGAAATGTTGTGGTTTGTTTCTCCAAATGGCAAACATGAGGATATTTTTGGTTCAATTCCTGGGCGCAAACTGACTTATTGGGTAATGACTCCAAAAGTATCCGGTCTAAGCCATGAATACATTTATCATCACTCATCAAATGCATATTGGGAAGAACTTTGCCCCACAGAATGTCCAAAATGTTTTGGTTTATCTCTCCAAATGGAAAAAATGAGGGTATTTTTTGTACAATTCCAGGGCACAAACTGACTTATTGGGTAATGACTCAAAAACTATCCGATCCAAGCAATGAATACATTTATCATGACTCATCAAATGCATATTGGGAACAACTTTGCCCCACAGAATGCTCGAAATGTTGTGGTTTGTTTCTCCAAATGGCAAACATGAGGGTATTTTTGGTTCAATTCCTGGGCACAAACTGACTTATTGGGTAATGACTCCAAAACTATCTGGTCCAAGCCATTAATACATTTATCATGACTCATCAAATGCATATTGGGAAGAACTTTGCCCCACAGAATGTCCAAAATGTTTTGGTTTATCTCTCCAAATGGAAAAAATGAGGGTATTTTTGGTACAATTCCAGGGCACAAACTGACTTATTGGGTAATGGCTACAAAAGTATTCGGTCCAAGCCAGGAATGCATTTATCATGACTCATCAAATGCATATTGGGAACAACTTTGTCACACAGAATGCCCAAAATGTTGTGGTTTGTTTCTCCAAATGGCAAACATGAGGGTATTTTTGGTTCAATTCCAGGGCACAAACTGACTTATTGGGTAATGACTCCAAAAGTATCCGGTCCAAGCCATGAATACATTTATCATGACTCATCAAATGCATATTGGGAACAACTTTGCACCACAGAATGCTCGAAAT
Source organism: Pseudo-nitzschia multiseries (assembly GCA_037355745.1). Taxonomy (NCBI): domain Eukaryota; phylum Bacillariophyta; class Bacillariophyceae; order Bacillariales; family Bacillariaceae; genus Pseudo-nitzschia; species Pseudo-nitzschia multiseries. Next base: position 11,178,989 of record CM074782.1, on the reverse strand, counting down.
GTTGTGGTTTGTTTCTCCAAATGGCAAACATGAGGATATTTTTGGTGCAATTCCAGGGCGTATTGTGACTTACTGGATAATGACTCCCATAGTATCAGGTCCGTTCCATGAATACATTTCTAACAAGTCATCAAATGCATATTCGGAAGAACTTTTCCTGCCACAATGCTGGAGATGTTGTGGTTTGTCTTTCCAAGTGGCACAAAAGAGGGTATTTTTGGTCTTCTTCTCCACATTGGGCTCATATTAACCAACAAATGGTTGTTACATAAGAAAGAATCATAAGTCATATTTACTACACTACTACAATCAATGTTTTACTTTAAGCTTTTCATATTATTCTAGTATTACATGTTCTACTACTGGTACTACTGCCAGTAGTAATACAAGTACCACATAAACAGTACACACTAATTTGCAATTAAAAATTCCAAAATCAGATATTTTGTGTGATTGAACCATGAATTTTGTTCCTGTTATGGATAAGATGAATCATGAAAGAAACAGAAGTGAGTTATCTGTCATGGTTTGTGTGTCACCACCTAATAAGTGCATTTGGGTACTGGATTTGGAGGAAAAATACACTCTAATTTGCAATTAAAAATTCCAAAATCAGATATTTTGTGTAATTGAACCATGAATATTGTTCCTGTTATGGATAAGATGAATCATGAAAGAAACAGAAGTGAGTTATCTGTCATGGTTGTGTGTCACCACCTAATTAGTCCATTTGGGTACTGGATTTGGAGGAAAAATACACACTAATTTGCAATTAAAAATTCCAAAATCAGATATTTTGTGTAATTGAACCATGAATATTGTTCCTGTTATGGATAAGATGAATCATGAAAGAAACAGAAGTGAGTTATCTGTCGTGGTTTGTGTGTCACCACCTAATTAGTGCATTTGGGTACTGGATTTGGAGGGAAAATGCACAATTAATTGCAATTAGAAGATAGAAAATCTGAAATTTAGTGTGATTAGTCCATGAATATTGTTCCTGTAATGGATAAGATGAATCATGAAAGAAACAGAAGTGAGTTATCTGTCATGGTTTGTGTGTCACCACCTAATTAGTGCATTTGGGTACTGGATTTGGAGGAAAAATGACCAGTGACCAAAATTATTATAAAATTCATACAGACTAAAGTATCAGCCTCAGAATTGTCAATATGGTTTCATACTCTACCCAATCCATAGAATGAGCAGTATTCATCCTTAAATTGCAGCAAATGACAAAGTTTTGCACTAAAAAACTTACTAGCAATCACTATTTAGGTTACTTCATACAAAAATAAAGAAATACTAGTAGGAACAAAGACTAATTCGGAGATTACTACGTCTGCACGGTTCTACAGAGAAGTTGAACCACCAGACACAGTGACTTCAATATAACCCAATCCTTGCGAGATCACAAAATTTACACCACTTAAAGCGCGGTAAGAATTATTCCTTAACAGTTTACAACGAGTAATTGTACAAAAATACCGGAGTATTTGCCAAAAGTCAAACATTATTAGAAGTAAGAGGTAAATGGAGAACACAACACCATAATCAGCGTACAAGAGGAAGGTTTTGAAGCCTAGGTTTCTTTTGGATTCTGCAGAGTACTGTGCAAGAAGTAATGAGCTAAATGACGGTGACGAAAACGACGAGCGAAATCCATTCTTATATCATTTTGAAACTGGGTTCGATGCGCTATGTGCCGAAAACGGCAACTTGGTACTCACAATACTTACTGCGTCCGAGAACTGTTTCGCGGGGTTCGAATTTACTTCTCGCGCACAAATTTTGTGCGTGATTTTAACACGGCAATATTTCTGGATACCCTGAAATTCCCACCCCCAGTTATTGCCTTAAAATAATACGAAAAACAATTCTGTGCGCGTGATGCACATTACTCTACTCTCGAATAAAAATAATTTATTTCAGTCTCTAGCAGAACCGAATTATTATTCTGTACAAACAACACTTACTTCTATTCACGAATAAAAAAGAAATCTTGAGTCAGTATTAATTCCAAAATATTAATCTACCAAACAACAATTCGATTCTGCTCTCCTAATTGTGAATTTTATTTCTCGACTACAATATTCCCTTTTTAAAAAGTAGATTCTATTATGCTTTATTTATTCCTATTGCAACGTATTATGAATCCTCCATTATTTCTAATATTCTCAAAATTAAGTTCAAGATTATTAGTAGGTTTGTATTATGTATGTACTGTTATTTTCTACATTAGTTCACCAATAGATAAACTTTCATTCATCGATGCTGTTATTGCCGGATCAATATAGATGTTTCTTTTCTTTTTCTTTTTTGGTCCACTACACATAGTGGAGCTGCTACTAGTACTAAGATAGCCCGTACCCCCAGGCGTCCGCGAATAGATTCGGTTACTTCAGACAACCCGCTCCAATCCGGCACCTCCAGTTGATTCCAAGCGAGCTACCACGATACGGACTACTCCGACAAACCGCACCTCCCAAGCGTCACCTCCGGCCGTCCAAGCGTCTGTGAATCGATTTGGTTACCGGTCGGCACCTCCAGTTGATTCCTTGCACCTCCAGTTGATTCCGAGCGAGCTACCACAATACGGACTACTCCGACAACCCGCACCTCCCAAGCGTCACCTCCAGCCGTCCAAGCGTCTATGAATCGATTTGGTTACCGGTCGGCACCTCCAGTTGATTCCTTGCACCTCCAGTTGATTCCGAGCGAGCTACCAAGATACGGACTACTCAGACAACCCGCACCTCCCAAGCGTCACCTCCAGCCGTCCAAGCGTCCGTGAATCAATTTGGTTACCGGTCGGCACCTCCAGTTGATTCCTTGCACCTCCAGTTGATTCCGAGCGAGCTACCAAGATACGGTCTACTCCGCCAATCCGCAGCACCGCACCTCCAAGCGTCCTCCAAGCGTCTGCGAATCAAGTTGGTTACCGGTCTGCACCTCCAATTGGGTTACCGGTCTGCGCCTCCTTTGGTCCCCACAGATCAGCAACGCACCTCCAAGCGTCCGCGATCTATTCGGTACCGGTTTGCACCTCCAGTCGATTCTTGTCGAATTTATAGCACCTCCAGCGATCCGGCCCAACCCGCACCTCCAAGCGGCGACTCCGACGTCTCCCTGCGCCTCCTCCTCCTAAGATTCGACAATCCGCCCTAGCCAGCCGCTTTCCTTTCCATCCATCTCCAAGCGCAGTTACAACATGCTGACCTACACTGAGTATTACCAGAGCACCCCCAGTCCCCTTGGAGTGGGACCTGCTCGGGACCTGGCCTACCAAACCATCTATGACTACTTCGCTGAGGAAACAGCCACCCCCATTCTCCTGGGCCGGCTCTTGGACCTCTTCGAACCAGAACCTGTGGGGGCCCTAGGAATATTCCTGACCGACACCTTTGGAAAGGCGCGCCTCCGATTGGTGCATGGCCTTCGGAAGTACCCGGGGTCCTTAACCGCGCCAAGTACCAACAAGGGCAAGGCCTTTGGTTACCTGGATGACATCGAAGGCGATGCAGGAGAGCTAGTGCTAGTGGATGCTGCCCTCCTCGAGCAGGCGCCTGAGACCTTGGTGCTGTCCCTCGATCGCCACCTTGACGTCATCAAGCATGCTCACCATTCCCACATGATCCCCATGGTGCTAGGCGATGATCCTCACATGGAAGTCATCACCCCCTTCAAGGCCTGCTTCATCCCCTTCCAATTGGTGCCCTTACTCCTAGGCAAGGGCCTTAGTCCAATCCATGCCTTGAACATCATCTACCCATACCTTGACACACTCAACCTGGCACTCACTTGCGCCCCCCTACTGAATACCCTCCGAGCTGCTGGTACCGACCCCACCATTGTGGATGGAGGTGTCCACTTTGCCACACCCGGCACCCCCTTTCGAGGGGAGCCCGGTCTGACCTTGTACATGCGCAATCAGGTACTATACCGGGACCTCCCGGGCTTGAAGAAACCCTCCCATCCGGGGCAGCCGCCGGCACCCGGCCAACCAGCCGGGGTAGATCCCACGCTGGCAGCTACCCTCACCGCCCTAGCCAACCAACAGCTCAAGCTCAGTGAGGGCCTAGACCAACGTCGCCCCCCTGCCACGGTCAAGAACACCTGGGGCCCCTTGTACACCCAGCGCTTGCTGCTGCTGTGTGGCAAGCTTGAGGAAGCCGACCTACCCCCCATATACCAAGCCTGGGCACAGAAAGGCAAACACGAGAAGACCCATATGATCTTCCAGAGCCAGGTAGCCACATGCGCCGCCGAGTTTCTCATCCAGGCACCCTTGGTCACCACGGCGGCACTCAAGAAGTTCCAAGATGGCAACTTTCATGGGACTGACCCCTTTGACGTGGCGGACGGCATACTACCTTTAGCTTTCACTCCCCCCGGTGGATCTGCCGCCTCCTTGAAGCGGGAACAGGAAGCTGCAGCCACTGTGGCGGCCTATGACACAATGATCTCCACCGAAGGCAACTCCCTCACCTTGAAGGACTCCCTCGAACTCCAGAAGACCAAAGCCTACCTACTCGTCGACTGGACTGAAGCTACCACCCAACTGGAAAGCTATCTAGCCGTCCTGGCCACCATTCTAGGCATGCATCACCCTGTCGTGCAGGGCTACCAGAATGGACTCGCCAAGCTCAAGCTCCAGCAAATGCCCCTCCGCCGAGCAATTGCCGATGAACTAGGGGAGCTCATCACTCCCTCCATTGTTGTATACTACTTCCAAATCCGGGTGCGAGGTTGGCTCGAGGAACAATGGGGATCAACCTTCACTGTCCCCTCCCCCGACTTTGGGAAGGACTTCCAAGCCTTCTGTATCACCCAGAACCTCTACTGGCTCCCCAATGTCACCAATGTGCCGGCTCTGAGGCACCTGCGTCGCGTAGCCGCCGTGGCTGCCCCTGCTGCAACCCCAGGCACCCCCACGCCCGGCAAGACTACCCCCAGCCCCAACCAAGGCTCCGCCGGAGGTGCCCGCGTCTCCAACCCCAACCTGGATCCCCGGCTACAAACGGCGGGGGTAGCCAACAAAGTCCTACGCGCCCGACTGAGGGAAGTCATGGCTACCATGAAAGAAAAAGGTACCATTCCCTTGACTCGTCCAGATGGCAACGAACGCTGCCATTCCTATCACCTTCGCGGAACCTGCTTCACCAACTGCAGGAACATCCAGGACCATGGCGCCATCACCAGCAGTGAACAGGACCAAGTCTGGGCTTGGTGCCAAGCCGCTTTTAATGTCTGACCAAATGGCAAGCGCCCCTTGGGCGCGTTGACCCTGCGCTCTCACTCACCGAGGGGGGCTCTGCCTTCCTCCCGACGACTACCTATGCCTCCCTCTCCGCCCTTACGAATCACACAGGAATTAGGTAAGCACAACCCGCCCACGCGCGCATGTACCCCTCTCGCCGTGTATGTGCCTCCCAAACGTTCTACAGGTTCAATGGCCCCCCCCTCCCCCCCACCTACTCCCGCATCTCTAGTCCCTCCTACGGCTGCGGCGTCCCCTCTCCCTTCCTCCACTTCCACCTTGTCCTTGCCTAGGCCCGAGCTCCTCGTCACTGCCAAGTTGCCTAGGCCCAAGCGCCTAGCCCCCCCCCCCCCCCCCCCCAACCATTGCCTAGGACGGAGCTCCTCGTCACTGCCCCCCTGTTGCCTAGGCCCGAGCTCCTCGTCAACCCCACCAACCCATTGCCTAGGCAGCCGCTCCTAGTCCCTCCCACCCCACCGACGCCTCGGCCAGCGCCCCTCGGCCCGGCACCACCCTCCATTCCCCTTATCACTCCATCCCATTACCCCGTCGACCGGCTGGACGTGCACATCAACCGGGCTGTCACTGCCTACACCAACAGCCCTAGCTGGGGGGCCTTCATCCGGACCATCCGAGGAAGGGGTGACGTCCATCCTGATGTCGCCACCATCCCCCATCCAGCGGGGAGCCTCCTTGCCCAGTTTGGCACGGACGGCACCCCCGCCACCATGTCCGGACCAGCTTGGGATCAATCTCGGATTGCAGCTGCCCTCCAACGGGGTCCTCACCAGTCCTCCCACCAGGGCATTGACTTCCTGCGCGAGGAGTATGCCGACATGATGGACAAGCAACAATGGACTGTTCTCCCCGCCAGCCTCATCCACGACCTTCCCGGCCTCCGACTGAGCCCCCTGGGCTTAGTCCCCCAATGAGGCCGACGCCCACGAATGATATCCGGCTACACCTACTCGGACGTCAACCACGACACCATCCCTCTTGCCCCTGCGGACGCCATGCAGTTTGGCCGGACACTCCCGCGCCTCCTCACCAAACTGCACCGCGCCAACGACAGATTTGGTCCCGTGTATATGTCCAAGATTGACCTCGCCGATGGCTTCTACCGCGTCCGATTGCACCCGGACGACACCATGAAGCTAGGAGTCCTGTTCCCCTCTCGCCCCGGGGAAGCGCCGCTCATTGGCATCCCACTCACCAACCCTATGGGGTGGAAATCCAGTCCTCCCAACTTCTGTGCCTTCACGGAAACCATTGCAGACTTGGCCAACGCCACTCTTGCCACCGGACTTGCCGAGGCCCGGCTCACCCCCCATCGGCTGGATCTCCCATCTGAAACCATCCCCGTCGCGCCTCCCACTGAGCCACCCTCTCCGGCCTCCCAGACGCCTCCTCCTCCTCCCCCTACGGTCTCCAAGCCGCCCCTCACCCCCCCTAGTAGCACCACTCCCAGCCAGTCGCCGGTTCGCTACTGGGATGTCTATGTGGACGACTTCTGTGGCCTTGCCCAGGGCAACCAATGGACACGCCGCGCCATCAAGCGCGTTCTCTTCCAATTCCTTGACACAGTCTTCCGGCCCCTGGATGCCACTGACACTCCCTTCTGGCAGGAGCCTGCTTCCCTCAAGAAAATGCTCCGAGGGGACGCCACTTGGACCACCAAGAAAGTCATCCTCGGCTGGCTCATCGATTCCATCAACAAAACCATCAGCCTTCCTCCCCATCGGGTGGCCTGCCTACAGGAGATTCTCCACTCCATCTCACCCACCCAGCGTCATGTCCCCATCAAGCAATGGCACCAAGTCCTTGGGGAGCTCCGGTCAATGGCACTGGCCATTCCGGGCTCCATTGGTGTCTTCTCCATTCTCCAAGAAGCCTTCAGACACCAGGAACCAGGCAGGCAGCGCCTCCGGCTCACCAAGCGCGTCCACAGCTTCCTTCGCGACTTCCAATGGCTTGCCAATGATCTCTCCAACCGGCCTACCTCCATTGCCGAACTCGTGCCGGATCCCTTCCCTGCCACCTTGGGCGCCTGCGATGCTTTGGGTTTGGGCATGGGGGGTGTCCATTTTGTCCCCCTTCCCACGGGCGCCGTGCAGCCCGTCTTGTGGCGGCATGCGTTCCCCCCGTGGATCTCAGCCCAGTTCGTCTCCTTTGACAATCCTGAGGGCTCCATCACCAACAGTGACCTTGAGCTCGCCGGTTCCATTGCCCACAATGATATTCTGGCTCAGGCTGCTTGTGTCCACGCCCGCACCACCCACAACTGCTATGACAACACAGCAGCTGTCTATTGGCAACGCAAAGGCGCCACTACCACCACAGGCCCTGCAGCCTACCTCCTCCGGCTCCAGTCTCTGCACCAGCGCCTCTTTCAATATGTCCCCCTCAGGGATTACATCCCGGGCCCCACTAACCACCTAGCCGACCTCCTCTCTCGATCTGAGCTCTCTGACACTGCCTTGCTCCATCACTTTAACACCACCTACCCACAGGACTTGCCCTGGACCTTATGCCACCTTCGGCCGCCCATGCATTCCGCGCTGACCTTAGCGCTGTCCAGAAGACCATGCGCGCCTCAGTCACTGAGCTCTATGCCAAGCGCAAGGATGCCCATTGGAACCAATGGGTTCAATTCCGTTTGTCTCAAGGTTTTGACCTGCGCCCCCAGTCCATTCAGGATCCAATCCCCATCCTCCAAGTCTTTGCCAAACGACTCCATGATGGAAACCTCTCACGTAGCCACAAGCCCATCCGATCTCGCACAGTATCGGACACCATCCGGTCAGTGGGCCAGACGCTCGCCCGCCTGGGGTCCAAAGACCCTCGAACCGACTCCACAGGCAGTCTTGACTTCCGGCTAACTGCCCAGTTCAAGGCATATGCCAAGTTGGACCCGGCCCCCTCCCGGGTCAAGCCGGTCCCCATCACCCTCGTGATGCATGCCCTCCACTTTGCATACCACGAGTCCCCTTCCCCCACCCGACAAGCCATTGCAAACATGATCTGCATTGCCTTCTTTTTCTGTCTACGCCCTGGTGAGTACACTGGTACTACCACGGATGACCAAGCCTTCCACCTCCAAGACGTCTCCTTCTACCTTGACTCCAAAATTGTCCACCACAATGGCCCTGCGCATGAGCTCCAGGCTGCTACCTCTGTCACCCTCACCTTCACCACCCAGAAGAATGGCAACAAAGGGGAAGTAGTGGCGCATGCCAGGAGTGGTGACTCACTATGCTGCCCCGTTGCCGCCTGTGCGCGCCAAGTCCTTCACCTCCGAAGCTGTTGCTCTTCCAGCGCTCCCTTCGGTCCCTCCCTCACGCTTGCCAGTTACTTCAACAATGGGGTCCTTACCCTTGTTCGTGCAGCCACTGTCACTTCCTCCCTGAGAGTCTATGCCCAGACCCTCTACCCTACCACGGGCATTGCCCCTGCAGCCATCTCTGCTCGCTCCCTTCGTGCGGGTGGTGCAATGGCCCTGCTCCAGGGCAAATGCGACTCTAATGTCATCAAGCTCCTTGCCAGATGGCACAGTGACTGCATGATGCGCTACTTACATCAGCAATCCCTCCCCATCTTCAAGAATCTTGCCTCTGTCATGTTCAACAATGGAACATACTCCTTCCTGCCCGAGGAATGGGTTCCGGCTGCGGACCCCACTCCTGCTGGCAGCTCTCTTTGAGGCACCCTGGCGCCTCTTCCCTCCCTCACTCTGCTCCAAGCTCACGCACGCGCTCACGCTCTCCACGCCGTTCCCACCCGGTGGCTTCTGGCCCATTGGCAGAAAAGGCTTAACAGCCAGAGGCTTAACCGCCCAAGCTGTTAAGCCCGACTGTACGCCGGTGTGTGTGGGCAAAGCAAACCTCTAGCACTGCTTAACCCACCAACCCACCAATGAACTACAAGCATTTCACATCCAGTACTACAAGTAGGTTAGCTACTGAAGCTATCACAAACGTAGCGCGTGATAGTTGATGTAGCAAACCGGATGAGGGGAATGGTAGTGAAGTACAGACCAGCAGACCGGGGAACCACCTTGAGTATACAAGCGCACGTACTTCGCGAAAGATCTCACTGTATCAGCAAGCAACATTGGTGCGTACCATATCCCTGGAACGTTCCCTGTAGGTACAGTACAACTCTTACACGAATTCTGCAAGCAAATTCTGCAAGCGAATCTCTGCAAATACAGGCTAAGCGCAAGCAAATCTCTGCAAATACAGGATAAGCGCTAACAAGCCTGTAGAGGATTCCCCCAGCAGAATACAAGCCCACAGCTCACTCTTTTGCTCCTAAACCGATTAGTAGTAGAATAAATAAATAGCCCGCCACGCCCGCCCGCAGAAAAGGCTTAACAGCCAGAGGCTTAACCGCCCAAGCTGTTAAGCCCGACTGTACGCCGGTGTGTGTGGGCAAAGCAAACTTCTAGCACTGCTTAACCCACCAACCCACCAATGAACTACAAGCATTTCACATCCATTACTACAAGTATGTTAGCTACTGAAGCTATCACAAACGTAGCGCGTGATAGTTGATGTAGCAAACCGGATGAGGGGAATGGTAGTGAAGTACAGACCAGCAGACCGGGGAACCACCTTGAGTATACAAGCGCACGTACTTCGCGAAAGATCTCACTGTATCAGCAAGCAACATTGGTGCGTACCATATCCCCGGAACGTTCCCTGTAGGTACAGTACAACTCTTACACGAATTCTGCAAGCAAATTCTGCAAGCGAATCTCTGCAAATACAGGCTAAGCGCAAGCAAATCTCTGCAAATACAGGATAAGCGCTAACAAGCCTGTAGAGGATTCCCCCAGCAGAATACAAGCCCACAGCTCACTCTTTTGCTCCTAAACCGATTAGTAGTAGAATAAATAAATAGCCCGCCACGCCCGCCCGCAGAAAAGGCTTAACAGCCAGAGGCTTAACCGCCCAAGCTGTTAAGCCCGACTGTACGCCGGTGTGTGTGGGCAAAGCAAACTTCTAGCACTGCTTAACCCACCAACCCACCAATGAACTACAAGCATTTCACATCCATTACTACAAGTATGTTAGCTACTGAAGCTATCACAAACGTAGCGCGTGATAGCAACTTTGTCACACAGAATGCCCAAAATGTTGTGGTTTGACTCTACAAATGGCAAACATGGGGGTATTTTTGGTGCAATTCCAGGGCACAAACTAACTTATTGGGTAATGACTCAAAAAGTATCCGGTCCAAGCAATGAATACATTCCTCATGACTCATCAAATGCATATTGGAAACAACTTTGTCACATAGAATGCCCAAAATCTTAAGGTTTGACTCTACAAATGGCAAACATGGGGGTATTTTTGGTGCAATTCCAGGGCACAAACTAACTTATTGGGTAAGGACTCAAAAAGTATCTGGTCCAAGCAATGAATACATTCATCATGACTCATCAATTGCATATTGGGAACAACTTTGTCACATAGAATGCCAAAAACCTTAAGGTTTGACTCTACAAATGGCAAACATGAGGGTATTTTTGGTGCAATTCCTGGGCACAAACTAATTTATTGGGTAATGACTCCAAAAGTATCTGGTCCAAGCCATGAATACATTCATCATGACTCATCAAATGCATAATGAGAACAACTTTGTCACACAGAATGCCCAAAATGTTGTGGTTTGACTCTCCAAATGGCAAAAATGAAGGTATTTTTGGTGCAATTCCAGGGCACAAACTAACTTATTGGGTAATGACTCCAAAAGTATCCGGTCCAAGCCATGAATACATTTATCATGACTCATCAAATGCATATTGGGAACAACTTTGTCAACCAGAATGCTGGAAATGTTGTGGTTTTCTATCCATATGACAAACATGAGGGTATTTTTGGTGCAATTCCAGGGCATAAACAGTCTCATTTGGTAATGACTCCAAAAGTATCTGGTCCAAGCCATGAATACATTTATCATGACTCATCAAATGCATATTGGGAACAACTTTTAAATGCATATTGGGAACAACTTTGACACACACAGTACAGACAATGTTGTGGTTTGTAGATACAAATGGCACACAAGACAGTACGGTATGTTAGGTGCAGTCTACAAGATTCTACATGTGACTAGAGGATTGAAATACATAACCTTAGTGTGATCAAAAGTTTCCCTTCTGAAAAAATTATGGCGCGGGAGGGCTGGCTGGCACAGGTACGTGATCTACAACACTTTTGGCATTCTGTGTGACAAAGTTGTTCCCAATATGCATTTGATGAGTCATGATGAATGTATTCATGGCTTGGACCAGATATTGTTGTAGTTATTACCCACTAAGTTAGTTTGTGCCCTACATATGCACGAAAAATACCCTAATGTTTGCCATTTCCAAAGTCAAACCACAACATTTTGGGCATTCTGTGTGACAAAGTTGTTCCCAATATGCATTTGTTGAGTCATGAGTAACGTATTCATTGCTTGGACCGGATACTTTTTGAGTCATTACCCAATAAGTAAGTTGGGGCCTGGAATTGCACCACAAATACCCCCATGTTTGCCATTTGTACAGTCAAACCACAACATTTTGTGAATTCTATGTGACAAAGTTGTTCCCAATATGCAATGGATGAGTCATGATAAATGTATTCATGACTTGGACCCGATACTATTTGAGTCATTACCCAATAAGTTAGTTTGTGCCCTAGAATTGCACCAAAAATACCCCCATGATTGCCATTTGTAGAGTCAAACCACAAAATTTTGGGCATTCTGTGTGACAAAGTTGTTCCCAATATGCATTTGATGAGTCATGATAAATGTATTCATGGCTTGGACCAGATACTTTTTGAGTCCTTACCCATTAAGTTAGTTTGTGTCCTGGAATTGCATCAAAAATACCCCCATGTTTGCCATTTGTAGAGTCAAACCACAACATTTTGGGCATTCTGTGTGACAAAGTTGTTCCCAATATGCATTTGATGAGTCATGATAAATGTATTCATGGCTTGGACCAGATACTTTTTGAGTCCTTACCCATTAAGTTAGTTTGTGTCCTGGAATTGCATCAAAAATACCCCCATGTTTGCCATTTGTAGAGTCAAACCACAACATTTTGGGCATTCTGTGTGACAAAGTTGTTCCCAATATGCATTTGATGAGTCATGATGAATGTATTCATGGCTTGGACCAGATACTTTTTTTGTCATTACCCAATAAGTTAGTTTGTACCCTGTAATTGCACCAAAAATACCCCCATGTTTGCCATTTGTAGAGTCAAACCTTAAGATTTTGGGCATTCTACCTGACAAAGTTGTTTCCAATATGCATTTGATGAGTCATGATGAATGTATTTATGGCTTGGACCTTATACTATTTGAGTCATTACCCAATAAGTTATTTTGTGCCCTAGAATTGCACCAAAAATACCCTCATGTTTGCCATTTGGAGAGTCAAACCACATCATTTTGGGCATTCTGTGTGGCAAAGTTTTTCCCAATATGGTTAGGGTTACATCCGGTTCGCAAATTCAGTAATTATTTGTACTTATATGTGGACTTTTTGCAAGTTCTTTTCCCCTCTGTACCATGTTGATACACTACTAGTGTGTATCTTGTACAACAAGCTTGTATTACTCCTCTCGCGTCGAATCCTACACCCTACCCCTAACCCCAACCCTAAAACTTCACCCTAAACCCTAACCCAAACCCTAACGAATTCAATATCCCAAAATATCTAGTACTTAAAACACGTACAAACGTACACGTGTAGAAACCTACGTGGATTGAGTAACGAAAATTATGAAGTACTAAAAACGTGTAGAAATCTACTCGCGTAGAAACCTACACGGATTCAATACCAAAAATTAAGTAGTAAGTTGTAAACATCTTTTCGTGTAGAAACCTACGCGGATTCAGTACTGAAAATTTATCTTGTACTAAAACGTGTAGGATTCTACACTAGTACAAAATCATGTAGAATTCTACATGATGTACTAGATACTTCGATCGATCGATCGATAGATCGAAAATCATACGCGAATCATACGCGAAAAAAAAAAAAATCTCTCTCACACAAACACACAGTAATTTTCTTTTCTACCTCACGACAAACCAAAAAAATCACTTTTTTTACCTCGCGACAAAAAAAAACAATCACTTCATAATCTGCCTTCTTACATCCGACTTATTTGAGTAGAGTGTTGGTTCTTGCAATCAACACTCTGTCCGAGAACGTGGGATCCGACCCTCTTCACCGAGCACAACGATCCGTTCTCAGATATTTCAGTCCGAAATAACAGCCTTGTACTGCAAAAGAAGTAGTTAGCATTTGATGAGAAGGGGATTTGCTGGATAGATAGTGTTGTTCGGATTCGCGACCCAAACATATACGTCTTGAAAGAAGCAATGAACCGGCTTCGTCCCTTGCAATTATATCAACAGGAACAAGATACTGTTTTTCGTGACATGGAGTAAGAAGTAATCTACGGCAGCAGCAGCAACAACAATTTCATCGGGACGATTGTTGGAACGACGGAACGTCGGAACAAGCAAAGGTAAGAATGAGAGAGATTGGCATCGGCATCGGCTTTGGCATCGGCTTTGGCATCGGCTTTGGCATCGGCTTTGGCATCGGCTTTGGCATCGGCTTTGGCATCGGCTTTGGCATCGGCTTTGGCATCGGCTTTGGCATCGGCTTTGGCATCGGCTTTGGCATCGGCTTTGGCATCGGCTTTGGCATCGGCTTTGGCATCGGCTTTGGCATCGGCTTCGGCATCGGCTTCGGCATCGGCTTCGGCATCGGCTTCGGCTTCGGCATCGGCTTCGGCATCGGCTTCGGCATCGGCTTCGGCATCGGCTTCGGCATCGGCATCGGCATCGGCATCGGCATATTGGTCTTCCACTCCACCGGCATTACTGATAATGTATTTCATCAATTCTGTTTTTCTTCTTATTTTAATAGGGACGGATTGGAAACAACGGATCGGAACAACAGACCAAGGTGCGGGGAACAACGATTGTCAGAACAACGATTGGATCGGAACAACAGATCAAGGTGCGGCGAATCTTTCAGTGCAGATGGAGGTGCCAGCGGATTTTCCCCGTTGGTGATAATTACGAATCGATCGGCATGTAATTACGAATGGATCGGCATGTACATTATATTACTCTGTTGTTATTATTTACTCTATTACCTACATCAATAGATACTCACCCATTTTGTTCAATTATCATATCATATATTCGAATAGGATCGTCGACAACGGCGATAACTCATCGAACCGCAGAGAGCAACAGCGGCAAGCGGCAGCAAGAGCAACAGCGGCGCACCGGCATCTTTAATGAAAGCCCATTGCACCGGACACACTGATTGCAATCACACAACCATATTTTTTCTTCCGCGTCCATCGCCCACATACCGGACCATTGACGCCCACTTGATAGTGCTAAGCACCAAACATTCCTTCGGTCGTCTACCGCACGACTGGTTCAACCGAGTCCAAACAACCGGTATGAATGTGTGCCGTGTCGCAACAAGAATTCCAGTTCCATTGTTTTGTCTCTTGGCAACAAAGAAGTGGTTCTTGCTTCTTCTTGTTGGGATTCAGTTTCCATGTTAGTACTGTATTGTAATTAATTTCGTGCAAGTGCTGACCGCGAACTCCAATCTGCTTGCTTGCTTGCAAGATTGCTTGCAAGATGTTGTTAGTTGCGACATGGCATGGCATGACATGACATGGCATGGCGTGGAATGGACTGGTATCTTGAATAGTTTGGGGGCTCGCATCGGTACAGTATACGGCACACTATCCAGTGACAACGTTAAGGATTCAGCTTCACAGATGATTGGTACCGGTACTCGTACGAGTACCGTATTATCATCGTAACATTCATTTTCTATTATTGAATTATACTTCGAACAACATGTAAATAATAATATACTGGGTTAGACGTACAATAATAGATGCAGGATTTTGCAGTTGTTTCTGCTGCATAGTACAGTACTCGCATGGTATACAATGTCATGTAGGCACCGTACCGTTGAGGCTGCGATAATGATACGTTCAAGTGTTCAGTGTGTGCCCACGTCGAGATTTGCAGATCGTAATGATGTTGGTTTGAACTTCGGGAAAACTGACTTTCGAGGATGAAACAGTCACTGGTTTTCCTACTGACTGCCGAAGCTACAAACACGGCGATTGCATAGGTCTCTTTTCCCGAACCTCGGCTTGGCTTCACGACAAACGTGTTGGAACATAATATGGATCTAAGTTATACCGGTACACGCTAACGTCTAATTGTTTGCAGGCGTTCCAACCGATCCAATCGCATACGAAGAACAATCATCGTTTGACTTTCGGCTACGACCAGTAAGTCATGAGAAGTCCCAGGGATAGAGCCATCGCGGTCGATGCGAAATTTTTGCCATTTGTGGCGATGGCATCGCTCTTGTCCTTGCAAACCTCCACACCGGCACAAGAACATTCAAATTCTCCACTAAACCCTTTGTACGAGAAAGCACTTGGATCGATTCTCTTGCAATAATTTTGACAGGTCGACCCGCTATCAATCTTGTAGTCTTCGAGGCACGTCATGGTTGGTTTTCGTTTCTCCCAAACCTGCGCCGTCGACCTGCATTCAAATGTTTTAGTTTTCGGAGCCGAGGGCGATTCTCCATCCTGGAAACACCGGCAGAGCGTATTTCTGATGACGTAGTCCGGATCTTCCGTACTGTCCGCGTAATCGTAAACTTCCATCTCATCGGGATAACAATGGCTTACGCATTGCTGTTGAAGCAAATCCCCGGGCTTTATTCCGTGATCTCTGCAAGAAGGAACGGTGAACACGTCTCTGAATTTAAAGTACGCCGCGTCGACGACAACACCAATCGATGTTTCGGTACAGGTATTTCCATTGTACGAAAAGTGATGCGCGAGGAAAATACAGACAAATATCCTCGTTATCCGAACGGACATCGGCGCTTCATTCCTGTAGTTAGCCATCGATTTGTTGTTGGGGCGGCAACGGTTACACTCGTGTTATCAAGAGTGATCCGCAAGGGCTGGATATGTTGGCTTGGCGGTGGAAGGGACTTTCAACGAGCTCTACTATCATACCGTAATCTTACCGTACCGGTAACGTATTATCATTATGGTAATCTCATGCTGGATGCAAAGCTGTTTTTCAGTCTTGCCCAACGCTTCCGTGCCAAAAATTATCATTACCATAATACTGTATTTTGAACGCAAAGCACGTGTTGGGGGGGGGGGGAGAATGCATTTCCGACAAAGCGAACATCATCCGAAACATCTTCGAATCTTGGGGTCATTTTGCGCCACTTTTAATTGTGCCTTCATGACTCTCTGTGTTGCACCCCTTTAAAGCAGCATCATAAGCCGACGTAACTTTCAATTTAAAGAATCGTAAAGTTTGAAGGGGTTCCGGCGCGAGCAACCCCACCAGCAAATTGGGTATCTATGGAAAACTCTTGCTCTTGCCGTATACTCTGGGATACCCTGGCGCCATCTTGGGAGTGCATCAACTTTGGAGTGCATGTCCTCTGAGCTCACACATGATGCCTACACTATGTCTGTACACTACGCTGACTACGTGGAAGTTAGGCATGCCAAATTGACTCAGCTCTAGGTGTACTATGTGTGCACACACGGGCTTAAGTATGGTTGCACGTGGTCAGGGTGACCCAAACCCTAAAGGGAAATAAGATTAGGGTTAGGGCTGCACTGTGTACAGAGAGCCCCTCGAGGGTGGGTTATGGGTGGGAGCTTTGTTGGTTCGCTCTCGATGCATGTCATCCTCATTGTCACGGGCCTGTGTAGGGCTGCTGGACAATGTGGCGAGTCTCTGGGCATCGCCATGCCTCCACGCGTCCTGCTTTGGCTTGTCCTATGCCTTGCCCAACAAATTCTGGCGCGGTGATTACTTTGGTCAGGAAGTTACAGCTGGAGAGTAAGATCAATAAGACTAACAGGACCAAATTGGTGCTTGTAACGAGGGGGAGGGGGGGAAAGCTGTCTCAAAATCGTCGTCCTACTTTACACACATACTCGTACACATGGTATTAGAAGATGATAATACTCTATCGCCGCAAGATCTTATGGTAGAAGTACGTGTACGATGATGATGATTCATTCCGCGCCATCGATCAACAGAATGGTTGATTCCCGAAATGATTTTGACCCAGGCCCATTTTATGTCTTTTTTGTATTTCGGGAATGAAAATTAACATACCCAGATTTTTGTGGGCCAGCCTCTAAAATCTCATTTTTTGAATAAGGAATTCTTCCTATGGACAAATATAATAGCCAAATTTGTCCTCGTGATATGATTAAAAATGTGGGTTTAATACAATCAGATTTTTCAGCTTTCAGCCAGCGGCTTTCAGCGACTGACTTTCAGCAACTTAACTGATACTCAACTGACAACATAAATTATCATTTTACTCCTCTTGATCCGTTGACTATGTCACTTGAGTTGTTTGTTTGCTTGTATCTTTTAGTGCAAGACAATGACGATGATGATGACAACGCGGAAGGAAGGCGCGGAGAAGGCGTCAAAGAGATAGAAGAACACCAAGAATAGACCTTCAGCATCATTCTGAGTCCCCCTTTCTTTATCTATTCAAGTCAGGCAATGAACAGGCTCTTCTCAACTCCTGTGGTGTTGACCACAAGGTCTTTTGGAGAGCTTCTAGGTCTATTTGAACCCATATTCGACAGTTACACAATCGATAGAGACACCAATGCTATTTGCAAGCAGAAGATTGCCACCACAGGAAGAAAGCGTGAGGCAAGTGCACTTGCTGTCTTGGTCTAATACTTCATTGGTTTCAAACACAAGGATCCGTCACAAGATCTGTGTCAATGGCATTTCGACTGACCTCTACTGTTGTGTACAAATGGTTGAAGTTCTCCAGAAAGGCTCTTTGTTTGTTTGTATTGCAGAAGCATCCACGTCCGAGAACTGTTTCGCGGGGTCCGAATCAACTTATCACGCACAAATTTTGTGCGTGATTTTAACACGGCAATATTTTTGCAACACCCTGAAATTCCCACCCCCGCAAAACCCTAGTCACTGCCTTAAAACCATACAAAAAATAATTCTGTGCGCGTGATGCACATTACTCTAATCATGATTAAAAATAATATATTTCAGTCTCTAGCAGAACCCAATTATTATTCCGTACCAACAACACTTACTTCTATTCACGAATAAAAAAGAAATCTTTACTCAGTATTAATTCCAAAATATTAATCTCCCAAATAACAATTTGATTCTGCTCTCCTAATTGTGAATTCTATTTCTGGACTACAATATTCCCTTTTTTAAATGTAAATTCTATTATGCTTGATTTATTCCTATTGCAATGTATTACAAATCCTCCATTATTTCTAATATTCTCAATATTAAGCTCATAATTAGTAGTAGTTTTGTATTATATATATACTGTTATTTTCACATTAATTCACCAATAGATAAATTGGCATTCATCAATGCTGTTATTTCCGGATCAATGTAGACCTTCCTTTTCTTTTCTTTTTTGGTCCACTACAACTAGTGGAGCTGCTACTAGTAATATTTGCATCGCCATGCTTATTGTTGTAATCTGTCGAACTTTCGTTCCTAAATCTCTCCCTTATCATTTCTTCCAATTCCCTTCCTGTTTCTGGGTGTTTTCGCATCTCGACAATTTTGTCGCACAAATCACTGAACAGCTCCCATCCTTCCTCCATCCATCCATTTCTGCTTCCACTGTCTGAATCGCATAAATTTTTTGGTCACGGAATCGTGGTATCACCCTTTTGCTGCTGCTGGTTCACTCATACATGATGCTCATTGTAGATCACTATCGATGCAAATGCTTCATCTGCTACAGAAAATATATCACTCAGCAAGTGCTTCTCCTTCCGTTGATTGAAATTGGATTATGTTGGATTGATTGCCGACATGATTCTTGTAACAAAATAATAAAAATCTTCATTTTCTGCATCGTTGTATTTCCTGTATTGAGGGTTTAAAATACCTGTATGCTCATTTTCTGTGTCTTGAATAACTGCAACAGTACCAGGGAAGGTGATAGGGACTTGACCTTTGCTGTTATTGGCTGTACAGAAGTATCATCAGTATCAATGGGCAGCATGTTAGTGGTGTCGGACCAAAAATAGATTCCAAAATTCCTAATTTCAACAACCAATTCCCCAACCTGTATTTACCTATCCAGTTTTTTCTCGCTAATGTTTGTGAGTTGTGCCTCAATGCAGTCAGTACTGTCCCTACTCGTTTCCTATAAAAGGAACAGAATGACGCCAGCGGAATATTTTGTGGCACCATAACCTCTTGTGATTTAACAGCCATTTCTGTTACATGCGCCGTTATCTCGTCGTCGATAGGGAACTTCATGTTATGGTACCAATGTTTTTTGATGTAATCCCTTAGCTGCTTGTCCAGTGTTTCAGTCATATCACTCAAAGCCCGTTGTCTGTTATAAGCCTACATTCGCCTGTAATTGTACTCACTGCTTGTTCTCTTGTGTCGCCGGCATTGTAACTCCCATCTCCCTGCATGGTTGCCTCCGTTTGTTTATGTACCATTACTACCTTTCCCACCCCTATATGTTGTTCCCTCTGCAGCTGTCGTAAGTGTTTGGCCACTCCCTGTGCCAATATGTCATATGGGATTTGTTTCATGACACGTTTCACAACATCCTCTATATTGCAGCATTTTCCATTGGATGTTTTCTCTACCACATTGGTTTTTGTTCCTTCTTTCTGTTGGTTCATTACTGTAGTGGTGGGTGCGTTGGTAATGCTCAGTGCTGCTTCGCTACTCTGGTTGATGGTGTTGTGTTCTTCCATGTTTGTAGTAGTAGTAGTAGTAGTAGTGTTGGTACCATTTTTTTTACTGTTGCCCTTGGCTGCGTTTATAGTTGTGGTATTACTGTCACACACTTTGTCAATAATTGCCGTGTTTGTTTTCACTCTTCTTTTCTTACCGTTGTTGTCCCCTGTAGTTTGATGATCACCGGGACGGATGGTTTTGTTGTTTCAAAGGGTTTTCGCCTCGGATTCTTGCTTCGTCTTGTCTTTCCAATAGCATTCATATTTTATTTTTTATTTTGTAAATACGTATTTCTTTTTGTGTGGTTTTGTGTGTGTACTAATAATTTTTTCCGGTGTCTTGTGCGTGTACAGTATTTCGTTTGTGTACGGTTTTTAAATTTGTGTGTGTGTGTGTGTGTGTGTGTGTGTTTTGTGCTTTGTGCTTTGTGCTTTGTGCTTTGTGTTTTGTGTTTTGTGTTTTGTGTTTTGTGTTTTGTGTTTCGTGTTTCGTGTTTCGTGTTTCGTGTTTCGTGTTTCGTGTTTCGTGTTTTGTGTGTGTGTGTGTGTGTGTGTGTGTACGGTGTTTCATGTATGTGTACGATGTTTAGTGTGTAGAGTTTTTCCGTGGCTTCTGTATTATGATGTTTGCCCTAACTTCTTCTGTGTGCTGTCTGGCTTGGGCTCGCCATTATTTATTTCTAGAAGTAGATCACGTACCTGTGCAAGCCATCCCTCCCGCACCATAATTTTTTCAAAAGGGAAACTTTTGATAACACTAAGGTTATGTATTTCAATCCTCTAGTCACCTGTAGAATCTCGTAGATTGCACCAAACATACCGTACCGTCTTGTGTGCAATTTGTATCTACAAACCACAACATTTTCTGTACTGTGTGTGGCAAAGTTGTTCCCAATATGCATTTAAAAGTTGTTTACACCATGCATTTGATGAGTCATGTGTTATGCATTCATGGTCCGGTACAGATACTTTGGTAGTCATTTCCCAATGAGACAGTTTGTGCCCTGGAATTGCACCAAAAATACCCTCATGTTTGCCATTTTGAGAGACAAACCCCAATATTTCCTGCATTCGGCGGGGCAAAGTTGTTCCCAATATGCATTTGATGAGTCATGATAAATGTATTCATTGCTTGGACCAGATACTTTGTGAGTCATTACCCAATAAGTCAGTTTGTGTCCTGGAATTGCACCAAAATCACCCTCTTGTTTTCCATGTGGAGAGACAAACCACATCATTTCTGGCATTCTATGAGGCAAAGTTGTTCCCAATATGCATTTGATGAGTCATGATAAATGTGCTCATGGCTTGGACCAGATACTTTTGGAGTCATTATCCAATAAGTCAGTTTGTGCCCAGGAATTGCACCAAAAATACCCTCATGTTTGCCATTTGGAGAGTCAAACCACCACATTTCAGCATTCTGTGGGGCAAAGTTAGTCCGAGAACTGTTTCTCTGCCCCCCGCGGGCTATCACGCGGTATTTTCAAAATTCCCTACCCTATCTTTAAAATTCCCTACCTTCTGAGCTCGCGTGTCTACTAAAAAACCTCGCGTGACGCACACTTGTACTTTTGAGACAATATCTCATCACTCCTCAAATAAAATAACAATTTTAGGGTTAAGGATATCATATTCTTTTCTTGACAAGCACTATTTTATGTAAATTTTATGCACGAATGACTATTTTCATCTTCTCAACATGTTGCCACCATATAACGGGCTCCATCCCAACTCCAACTCCAACTTCAACTCGAATCCACCCCAGGCGGGCTATTCCACTTAAGGCTTTGGTTCCAGCTTAATGGCAGGAAGATAAGAGTAATTTCAGAAATTACTTTGCCAGAATCGCCACCACTGACGGGCCGGCCAACGATTCCCATTGTGATTTCCATTTCTATGTATGGAAGAACTGATGGGATTGACCCGTCCGGCGCTGTGTATTATCCCTCTTAAGAAGTTGACTGTACTGTGCACTACTAAACATATTGTACGAGGAATGTTGCAATCATCACTAAGTAGTAATGCATTTACTGTACAGACCATTTTTGCAATCAAAGTATGGTAGTAAGGAAATCTACCGTACAAGAAAACACATCACACACAAAAAAATACATTTCATTTTTTCCTTTCGACAATCCATCTTTTCAACCTCCATCCTTTTGACCCATTCTACTGATATTTTCCTTCAAACAACTCAGTAACATCATGCCTCCTGTTATCAATAAAAACCCCTCTTCTATTCTACTGCTGTCGTTGCGCGCAGAATGGCAAAAACTCCAAGCTTTTACGTCCGAGAACTGTTTCTCTACCCCCCGCAGGCTATCGCACGGTATTTTTACAATTCTCGACCCTATTTTTTAAATTTCCTATCTTTTTAGGTCGCGTGTCTACTAAAAAACCTCGCGCGTCGCACACCTTTACTTTCGAGACAATATCTCGTCACTTCTCAAATAAAATAACTATTTAAGGTTAAGGATATCATATTCTTTTCGTGACAAGCACTATTTTGTGTACAACTTGTGCACGAATGACTTATTTCATTTTCTCAACATGTTGCCACCATACCGGTATAATGGGCTCCGACCCAAATCCTCCAACTCCAACTCAAATCCCAACTCCAACTCCAAGTTGAATCCACCCCAGGCGGGCTATTGCACTCAAGGGTTTGGTTCCTGTTTAATGGCAGGAAGATCCGTTGTAATCGTCACCAAAATCTGAATCGTTCTTCAATAACCCGCAAGGTGGATTGATGGTTACATTCGGAACGACTTGATGATTGCTAGGAGGATCGACAATTTCATTGTTAACATCTGGATGATTGCTTTTTCGTTTGCGAATCTTACGAAATATTTTTTGGTGTCGAGCAATCTCTTTCTTGTGATAAACAATCATTTTCCAGTGTTCTTGTTCGAGACCGGCTGGGTGTTCCTGAACCATCTTTTGTATTTTGTAAATTCCCTCCATGGTTGGTTCGATTGTCGATTGGAAGATTAGTATTAGTAGTATCAGTAGAGTAAATTATCGATTCAAAGATTAGTTAGTAGTAACACCTAACACGTTGGTATTTGTTTTGCTGGTCGGAAAGAAAATGAAATAATGAATTATAATGAAAAAGTACTAGTGAAAATAATGTATTACTAGTATCTACTAGTAATAACTCATGCAAAATAGCGTAGTTTGTTTTACCGGTACATGAAAGTCGGAATCAACTCGATGGTAATCAACAACACAATTGTCCACGATTTCCATTTCGATAATCAACAACGCAATTGTCCACGATTTCCATTTTGATTCACATTTCCGTGCACCTTATGGAAGAACTGACGCGCCTGCCAACGAATGTTTGGAAGAACTGATGGGATTGACCCGTCCGGCGCTGTGTATTAACCCTCTTAAGAAGTTGACTGTACGTACTGTTCACTACTAAACATATTGTACAAGGAATGTTGCAATCATCACTAAGTAGTAATGCATTTACTTTATGGACCATTTTTGCAATCAAAGTATGGTAGTAAGGAAATCTACCGTACAAGAAATCACATCACACACAAAATAATACATTTAATTTTTTCCTTTCAACGATTCATCTTTCCAACCTCCGTTCTTTTTGACCCATTCTACTGATATTTTCCTTCAAACAACTCCGCAACATCATGCCTCCTGTTATCAAAACCCCTCTTCTATTCTACTGCCGTGGTTGCTGGTATAAGAAAGGAAAAAAATCCAAGAGTTTTAAAGGATACAAATCTGGGTCAAAAGAGTGCAATACCTTGAAATATGTCTCGTACGGCCTAAGAAAACATCTCAACTACAATATTCAATGCTACAACTTATACAAAAGTGATGGTCTAATTAAACGCAAGATCTCTAACTTCTAAATCCATTTCAAATGGTAACTTGAAATACGTCTCCAACGGCCTAAGAAAACATCTCTGGCATAGAGATACGTGCCGCGATCTTTACCATAGTCAGGGTCTAATTAAACGAAAGATCTATAACTTCTCCACCTCTATCAAAGTGCAGCCTACCTTGCCGTCTGTTCAACATTCTCCGTCAGATTTTGGGATGACTATGACACAAAACGGTCCATCTGTTCCCCCTTCCCATCTCTCCCAGCAACACACCGTCACAAGTCAATCAGCCACGGGTCTTCATTCTGTTCTAAACCAACAGATTGTACATGATGTCTTTTTACCGCCAATGGATCGGAACGCCATTGAATCTTATCTGGCTGTTTCTGCTGTTCAAGATGAAGATGCATTCCCGCTGAATAATGATATCGCCAATTCCGATGACGAGGATGACAATGACGATGACGTAAATGAAAATAACGACAACAATTCTACTAACAACATTGATTGTGGAGACAACGAAGAAAATCACACTAATGGTTCTGATGTTAACGTTGCTACTGCTCAGCAAGCCCCTCCACCACCATCTTTTCATGAAAGCATTAATTTGAACAAAAGAGAGGATGCATTTCAAAGCCACACAAAACTACCGCCGCCCCCTCATCTTCTTGCTGAATTGGAACTCATGAATTTAATGGCCAGACATAAATTGCCACTGAACACATTCAAATCCATTTTCCAGTGGGCAAAGAAAAGTCAAATGAGACCGGATTTTGATTTTTGCGATGCCAAAATTAGATCTCGGAAAACAATTTTTGACAATCTCCAATCCAATCTGGGTCTCTCCGATATGAAATTTCATCCTCATATACTGAATTGGTTATCTGATAATAAGTCCACTCAGGTGTATGTCCGTTCTTTTAAGGATGCCATTTATTCTCTTTTTTCTGACCAGCAGCTAATGAGAGAAGAAAACCTCTCCTTTCCCGACTATTCCACCCCTCTATCTCCCAACAATAATCCTGAGTTGAATCCTCATTCTGTAATCTCAGAATTGCATCACGGCTCATGGTGGAAATCTTCTTGGAAAGAAATTTGCAATCCCAATTCGCAAGAAATTCTTGTTCCTATTATACTTTACATGGATGGCATATCTTTGGATGCGCACGGACGACTTACGTTAACACCATTGAACATGACACTTGGTATCTTTAATGTGGAGACCCGTTCTCGACCTGAAGCATGGACAACTATTTACTTCCATCCTGACCCTGAATGGGAGTCAACCAGACACTCTCGTCCTGCCAATTCGAAGGAAAAAATTCAGAATCTTCACAATGGTTTGGAAGTAGCGTTTTGTTCCTTCAAAGCCGCGTGTAACAAAGACGGTGGTATCAAATGGAATTATCTTCCGTACACAAATCAACAGTGGAAGGTAAAAATGAAATTTGCCATTGCCTATGTTATTGGCAACACAGAACTTCATGATAAATTGTGTGAAAATACGGCTCCTTCAATAAGGGTGTCATGCGGATGTGCCGTCACTGCAACTGTTATTCTCCGAACATAAACATTCCTTCTGCTCAACCTGCAACAAAGAATTGGTCGCCTGCCGATTTTCATTGTTTTCCCGGCACAGATCTAAACGATATCAATAAGAACTTCAAAAACAACTCTCATCATAACATAAGGAATGTATTTCATGATTTATGCTTTGGTACTAATCAGAACAACATTCATTTTGCAACTCCCGGTGAATGTTTGCACATGCACCAGCTTGGTACTGCCAAACAGGCCATCAAGTCAATTGAATTCTTGCTCCGCGGAAGTGTTCCATGTGTTTATGCCCCCAATTTGAATCACGGCGTGGCTGTTGCTAACAGTATTGGCCATTTAGCACAACGATACGGTGGTTTGTTATCACGCCAGTCTGATAGAGATTTTCCTCGCACCAAATTTGGGACTCAGCTTTTATCAACCACGAAGAAAGAAGGTCATGATTTCTCTGGAATGCTTATTTCTCTTCTGATCGCTATGGTTTCCAAACATGGATCTGACATTATTGGTGACCATCGTTTTGTAAAGAAACAGATAGAGGTAATTCAGCTCATTCTATCAATGGAAGAATTTCTTAAACACGGTCGGATGAAATATGGTTCCTTAAAGAATCTCCCAAAAACAATTGTTCACTTTATTAATTGTATAAACTCAACATGTCACAGGAAAGGGATGGGAACAAAACTAATCAAGAATCACCTGTACTTTCATCTACCAGATTGTACCTCTTTATGGGGGAGCCCCGCAGGCTGGGATAGTGCTCCCAATGAGTCTTGCCGGGACGAATTGTCGTTGGAGGACGACGACAAGACGATTTGACGTTGGAGTGGAAGACCAATTGCCGTTGCTGTTGCCGATGATTGAGTGGAAGACCAATTGCCGTTGCTGTTGCCGACGATTGGGTGGAAGACCGATTGCCGTTGCCGTTGCCGATTTGGAGGACGATGACGAATCAATTTGGAGGACAACGACAAATCGATTTTCCGTTGCGGATTGATTGGTGGTTCGGTGAAGTGTCGACCGTTGGAGAAAACCGTCGAATATGCTAAGGAAGAAGACAGTGGGACTAACCAAATGATCAAACGAAGGTGCGTGCTTCGATTGTTTGTTGCCGATGCCGATGCCGATGCCGATGCCAATGCCGATGCCGATGCCGATGCCGATGCCGATGCCGATGCCGATGCCGATGCCGATGCCGATGCCGATGCCGATGCCGATGCCGATGCCGATGCCGATGCCGATGTTGGTTGCTTCAATCATTCCAGATTGTGATTGCTTCGATTGTTCCCGGTGCAGACAAATTGCCGTTAACAATTGCTTCTATTCGATGGTTCCCGGTTGCTTTGATCGAAGCCGATTGATTCGATGGTTCCCGATTGTGGCGCGTCGTGTTGCCTTTGCCGACGATCCTATTCAAATATATGATAATTGAACAAAATGGGTGGAGCGCCGGTGGAGGAGTTCGATCGTTCACGCTTTGATTTGCTTCTATTCCATTGTTCCCGATTGCTGTGATCGTTCCCGGTTGCTGTGATCGTTCCCGGTCGCTTCGATCGTTCCCGCTTGCTTCGATTGTTCCCGATTGATTCGATGGTTCCCGGTTGTGGCACGTCGTGTTGCCTTTGCCGACGATCCTATTCAAATATATGATAATTGAACAAAATGGGTGAGTATCTATTGATATAGTACATAGAGTAAATAATAACAACAATAATATTATGTACACGCCGACCGATTCGTAATTATCACCAACCGGGAAAATTCCCCGCACCTACAGAGAAGAAGACTAAAGATTCGCTGTGCCGGTTTGTTGTTTGCAATTCGTGGGTTCCGATCCGTTGGTTCCGACAATTGATTCCGATCCGTTGATTCCGATCCGTTGTTCCGATCCGGTCCTATGAAAATAAGAAACAAGAAAACAGAAGAGAAAATACATTGAGTATCAGCAATGCTGGAGGCAGTATAATCATTTTCTATCTCTCTTATTCGTACCGTTGCTTGTTCCGACGTTCCGACAATCGTCCCGATGAGATTATTGTTGCTGCTGCCGTAGATTACTTCTTAGTCCTACGTCAAGAAAAACAGTATCTTGTTCCTGGTGATATAGAGGCAAGGGATGCAGGTTCATTTATTTCAAGACGTATATGTTTGGGGGCCAATTCAAACAATATCTATCCATCAATTTCCCTCTCGTCGAATGCTTTCTATTGTCATGCAGTACAAGGCTGTTATTTCGGACTGAAATATCTGAGAACGGATCGTTGTGCTCAAAGAGGGTCGGATCCCACGTTCCCAGACGGAGTGTTGATTGCAAGAATCAACACTCTACTCAAATAAGTTGGATGTAAGAAGGCAGATTATGAAGTGATTGTTGTTTTGTTTTTGTCGCGAGGTAAAAAAAGTGATTTTTTTTTTGTCGCGAGGTAAGAAAAGATTATTACTGTTTGTGTGGGAGAGAGTTTTTTTGTTTGTCGCGAGGTAGAAAAAAATCAACAATCAATCGAACGATCAATCGAAGGATCGATCGAAGTAGAGGATACTTCTAGTACATCGTGTAGAGTTCTACACAATTTTGTACTCGTGTAGAATTCTACAAGTTTTTAGTACCAGATAATTTTCGGTATTGAATCCGCGTAGGTTTCTACACGAGAAGATGTTTACACCTTACTAGATAATTTTTGGTAGTCAATCCGTGTACGTTTCTACGCGAGTAGATTTCTACACTTTTTTAGTACTAGGTAATTTTAGGTATTGAATCCGTGTAGGTTTCTACGCAAGTAGATTTCTACACTTTTTTAGTACTAGATAATTTTCGGTATTGAATCCGTGTAGGTTTCTACGCGAGTACATTTCTACACATTTTTAGTACTAGATAATTTTCGGTATTGAATCCGTTTAGGTTTCTACGCGAGTACATTTCTACACGTTTTTAGTACTAGATAATTTTCGGTATTGAATCCGTTTAGGTTTCTACGTGCGTACATTTGTACACATTTTTAGTACTAGATATTTTCCGGTATTGAATCCATGTAGGTTTCTACGCGAGTACATTTCTACACATTTTTAGTGCTAGATAATTTCCGGTATTGAATCCATGTAGGTTTCTACGCAAGTATGTTTCTACACGTTTTTAGTACTAGATCTTTTCCAGTATTGAATCCGCGTAGGTTTCTACGCGAGTATGTTTCTACACATTTTTAGTACTAGATAATTTTTGGTATTAAATCCGTGTAGGATTCTACGTGCGTACATTTGTACACATTTTTAGTACTAGATATTTTCCAGTATTGAATCCGCGTAGGTTTCTACAGTAGTAAATTTTTTGTACTAAAAAATATCCGGTACTGAATCCTCCTAGATTTCTACATCTGTAGATTTCTACAAACTTTTTGTACTTGATAAATACTAGTATTGAATCAGCTTAGGTTTCTACGTGAGTATATTACTACACACTATTTGTACTCGATACATACTAGTATTGAATCAGCATAGGTTTCTACGCAAGTAGATTACTACACGCTTGTTGTACAAGATACATACTAGTAGTGGATCCGCGTAGGTTTCTATGCGAGTAGATTACTACACGCTTGTTGTACAAGATACATACTAGTAGTGGATCCGCGTAGGTTCCTACGCGAGTAGATTACTACACGCTTGTTGTACAAGATACATACTAGTAGTGGATCCGCGTAGGTTTCTACGCGAGTAGATTACAAGTCGCTTGTTGTACTAGATAAAACTTATTGGGTAATGACTACAAAAGTATCTGGTCCAAGCCATGAATACATTTATCATGACTCATCAAATGCATATTGGGAACAACTTTGCCCCACAGAAAGCCCAAAATGTTGTGGTTTGACTCTCCAAATGGCAAACATGAGGGTATTTTTGGTGCAATTCCAGGGCACAAACTGAGTTATTGGGTAATGACTCCAAAAGTATCCAGTCCAAACTATGAATACATTTATCATGACTCATCAAATGCATATTGGGAACAACTTTGTCACACAGAATGCCCAAAATGTTGTGGTTTGACTCTCCAAATGGCAAACATGGGGGTATTTTTGGTGCAATTCCAGGGCACAAACTTACTTATTGGGTAATGTTCAGTCGAAGCCATGAATACATTCATCATGACCCATCAAATACATATTGGGAACAACTTTGTCACACAGAATGCCCAAAATGTTGTGGTTTGACTCTCCAAATGGCAAACATGGGGGTATTTTTGGTTCAATTCCTGGGCACAAACTAACTTATTGGGTAATGACTCCAAAAGTATATGGTCCAAGCCATGAATACATTCATCATGACCCATCAAATGCATATTGGGAACAACTTTGTCACACAGAATGCCCAAAATGTTGTGGTTTGACTCTCCAAATGGCAAATATGGGGGTATTTTTGGTGCAATTCCTGGGCACAAACTGACTTATTGGGTAATGACTCCAAAAGTATATGGTCCAAGCTATGAATACATTCATCATGACTCATCAAATGCATATTGGGAACAACTTTGTCACATAGAATGCCCAAAATGTTGTGGTTTGACTCTCCAAGTGGCAAACATGGGGGTATTTTTGGTGCAATTCCAGGGCACAAACTGACTTATTGGATAATGACTCCAAAAGTATCCGGTCCAAGCAATGAATACATTCATCATGACTCATCAAATGCATATTGGGAATTGATGTAGCAAACCGGATGAGGGGAAGGGTAGTGAAGTACAGACCGGCAGACCGGGGAACCACCTTGAGTATACAGCGCACGTACTTGGAGAAAGATCTCACTGTATCAGCAAGCAACATCGGTGCGTACGAACATTCCCTGTAGGTACACCAGTACAAATCTTACTGAGAATTCTAAGCATCGAATTCTGCAAGCGAATTCTGCAAGCATCGAATTCTGCAAGCATCCAATCTGCAAGCAAATCTCTGCAAATACAGGCTAAGCGCTAACAAGCCTGTAGAGGATTCTCCCAGCAGAATACAAGCCCACAGCTCACTCTTTTGCTCCTAAACCGATTAGTAGTAGAATAAATAAATAGGTAACAAGACCTGGTCCAATAGTTATCCTATTGTCCCCGTACGACAAGCCTATCTGTTGGTCCCCTAGCCTGGCCTAGTGTACCCAGACAGCAGTCTCCTGTCCTGGTCCCCTAGCCTTGCCTAGTGTACCCATACAGCAGTCAGTCTCGAACCATACTACTCACCATCCTCGGCTCCCTATTGTTTACAGCACGCGAATAGATTCGGTACTCCAACTTCGAACGACCGGCTCCAATCCGCTCCTCACCTCCAGTGATTCCTTGTGACACCAAGATACCGCCGGCTCCAATCCGCTCCTCACCTCCAGTGATTCCTTGTGACACCAAGATACCGCCGGCTCCAATCCGCTCCTCACCTCCAGTGATTCCTTGTGACACCAAGATACCGCCGGCCTTGGTATTAAGAAACCGTTTTGATAGTCCGCACCTCCAAGCGTCCACTTCCTCCGAGAATCGACAATCATCAAGCGGACCGACGTATCCGTACGGACTCCTCCTCCTAGCGTCCAGTTGAATCGATTTTGGTCTACAGATCCGCACCTCCTCGCACCTCCAAGATACGGACGACTCCAACTCCAACTGATCCGCACCCAAGTGTGACCACGCCTCTTCACCTTCAAGCGTACCGATCTCTTCACCTTCAATCGGACCGACGTATACGTACGGACTACTCCTCCAAGCGTCCAGTCGAATCGATTTTGGTCCACAGATCCACCTCCAATACAGATCCGCACCTCCTCACACCTCCAAGATACGGACGTACTCCTCCAATCGCCCGGTGACACTCCGAGCTTCCGCGCTGTAATCCTTCCCAGCACCTGCTTCGATCAGCCACAACATGCTGACCTACACTGAGTATTACCAGAGCACCCCCAGTCCCCTTGGAGTGGGACCTGCCCGGGATCTGGCCTACCAAACCATCTATGACTACTTTGCTGAGGAAACAGCCACCCCCGTACTCCTGGGCCGGCTCCTGGACCTCTTCGAACCAGAAGCTGTGGGGGCCCTAGGAATATTCCTGACCGACACCTTTGGAAAGGCGCGCCTCCGATTGGTGCATGGCCTTCGGAAGTACCCGGGGTCCTTAACCGCGCCAAGTACCAACAAGGGCAAGGCCTTTGGCTACCTGGATGACATCGAAGGTGATGCGGGAGAGCTAGTGCTAGTGGATGCTGCCCTCCTCGAGCAGGCGCCCGAGACCTTGATGCTGTCCCTCGATCGCCACCTTGACATCATCAAGCATGCTCACCATTCCCACATGATCCCCATGGTGCTAGGCAATGATCCTCACATGGAAGTCATCACCCCCTTCAAGGCCTGCTTTATCCCCTTCCAACTGGTGCCCCTACTCCTAGGCAAGGGCCTTAGTCCAATCCACGCCTTGAACATCATCTACCCATACCTTGACACACTCAACCTGGCACTCACGTGCGCCCCCCTACTGAATACCCTCCGAGCTGCCGGTATCGACCCCACCATCGTTGATGGAGGTGTCCACTTTGCCACACCCGGCACCCCCTTTCGAGGGGAGCCCGGTCTGACCTTGTACATGCGCAATCAGGTACTATACCGGGACCTCCCGGGCTTGAAGCAACCCTCCCATCCGGGGCAGCCGCCGGCACCCGGCCAACCAGCTGGGGTAGATCCCACGCTGGCAGCTACCCTCACCGCCCTAGCCAACCAACAGCTCAAGCTCAGTGAGGGCCTAGACCAACGTCGCCCCCCTGCCACGGTCAAGAACACCTGGGGCCCCTTGTACACCCAGCGCTTGCTGCTGCTGTGTGGCAAGCTCAAGGAAGCCGACCTACCCCCCATCTACCAAGCCTGGGCACAGAAAGGCAAACACGAGAAGACCCATATGATCTTCCAGAGCCAGGTAGCCACATGTGCTGCCGAGTTCCTCATCCAGACACCCTTGGTCACCACGGCGGCACTCAAGAAGTTCCAAGATGGCAACTTTCATGGGATTGACCCCTTTGACGTGGCGGACGGCATACTCCCTTTAGCGTTCACTCCCCCCGGTGGATCCGCCGCCTCCTTGAAGAGGGAACAGGAAGCTGCAGCCACTGTGGCGGCCTATGACACCATGATCTCCACCGAAGGCAACTCCCTCACCTTGAAGGACTCCTTGGAGCTCCAGAAGACCAAGGCATACCTACCCATCGACTGGACTGAAGCCACCACCCAACTGGAAAGCTATCTAGCCGTCCTGGCCACCATTCTAGGCATGCATCACCCAGTCGTGCAGGGCTACCAGAATGGACTCGCCAAGCTCAAGCTCCAGCAAATGCCCCTCCGCCGAGCAATTGCCGATGAACTGGGGGAGCTCATCACCCCCTCCATTGTTGTATACTACTTCCAAATCCGGGTGCGAGGTTGGCTCGAGGAACAATGGGGATCAACCTTCACTGTCCCCTCCCCCGACTTTGGGAAGGACTTCCAAGCCTTCTGTATCACCCAGAACCTCTACTGGCTCCCCAATGTCACCAATGTGCCGGCTCTGAGGCACCTGCGTCGCATAGCTGCCGTGGCTACCCCTGCTGCAACCCCAGGCACCACCACGCCCGGCAAGACTACCCCCAGCCCCAACCAAGGCTCCGCCGGAGGTGCCCAAGTTTCCAAGCCAAACCTGGATCCCCGGCTACAAACGGCGGGGGTAGCCAACAAAGTCCTACGCGCCCGACTGAGGGAAGTCATGGCTACCATGAAAGAAAAAGGTACCATTCCCTTGACTTGTCCAGATGGCAAGGAAAGGTGCCATTCCTATCACCTTCGAGGCACCTGCTACACCAACTGCAGAAACATCCAGGACCATGGTGCCATCACCAGCAGTGAACAGGACCAAGTCTGGACTTGGTGCCAAGCCGCCTTTGGTGTCTGACCAAATGGCAAGCGCCCCTTGGGCGCGTTGATCCTGCCCTCTCACTCACCGAGGGGGGCTCTGCCTTCCTCCCGACGACTACCTACGCCTCCATCTCCGCCCTTACGAATCACACATGAATTAGGTAAGCACAAACCGCACGCGCGCGCATGTACCCCCTCTCGCCTTGTATGTGCCTCCCAAATGTTCTACAGGTTCAAAGACCCCCCCCCCTCCCCCCCACCTACCCCCAAATCCCTAGTCCCTCCTACGGCTTCGGCATACCCTCTCCCTGCATCCCCCTCCACTTCCACCTTGTCCTTGCCTAGGCCCGAGCTCCTCGTCACTGCCAAGTTGCCTAGGCCCGAGCGCCTAGTCATCCCCACAAACCCATTGCCTAGGACAGAGCTCCTTGTCACTGCCCCCCCGTTGCCTAGGCCCGAGCTCCTCGTCAACCCCACCAACCCATTGCCTAGGCCGACGCTCCTAGTCCACCCCACCCCCCCATTGCCTGCGCTCCTAGTCAACCCCCCACTGACGCCTCGGCCCGAGCCCCTCGGCCCGGCACCACTCTCCGTTCCCCTCATCACTACATCCCCCTACCCCGTCAACAGGCTGGACGTGCACATCAACCGGGCTGTCACTGCCTACAACAACAGCACTAGCTGGGGGGACTTCATCCGGACCATCCGAGGACGGGGTGACATCCATCCTGATGTCGCCACCATCCCCCACCCAGCAGGAAGCCTCCTTGCCCGCTATGGCAAGGACAGCACCCCCGCCACCATGTCCGGCCCCTCTTGGGATCAACCTTGGATTGCAGCTGCCCTCCAACGGGGTCCCCACCAATCCTCCCACCAGGGCATTGACTTCCTGCGCGAGGAGTATGCTGACATGATGGACAAGCAACAATGGACTGTTCTCCCCGCCAGCCTCATCCAAGACCTTCCCGGACTCTGACTGAGCCCCCTTGGCTTAGTCCCCCAACGAGGCCGACACCCTTGGATGATATCCGATTACACCTACTCGGACGTCAACCAAGACACCGTCCCTCTTGCCCCTGCGGACGCCATGCAGTTTGGCCGGACACTCCCGCGCCTCCTCACCAAACTGCACCGCGCCAACAACCGATTTGGTCCAGTGTATATGTCGAAGATTGACCTTGCCGATGGCTTCTACCCCGTCCGATTGCACACAGACGACACCATGAAGCTAGGAGTCCTGTTCCCCTCTCGCCCCGGGGAAGCTCCGCTCATTGGCATCCCACTCACCAACCCTATGGGGTGGAGATCCAGTCCTCCCAACTTCTGTGCCTTCACTGAAACCATTGCAGACTTGGCCAATGCCACTCTTGCCACCGGGCTGGCCGAGGCCCAACTCACCCCCCATCGGCTGGATCTCCCTTCTGAAACCACCCCTGTCGCGCCTCCCATTGAGCCACCCGCTCCAGCCCCCCAGCCGCCTCCGCCTCCCCCTACGGCCTCCAAGCCGCCCCTCATCCCCCCTAGTAGCACCACTCCCAGCAAATCGCCGGTTCGCTACTGGGATGTCTATGTGGATGACTTCTGTGGCCTTGCCCAGGGCAACCAATGGACACGCCGCGCCATCAAGCGCGTTCTCTTCCAATCCCTTGACACAGTCTTCCGGCCCCTGGATGCCACTGACACTCCCTTCTGGCAGGAGCCTGCTTCCCTCAAGAAAATGCTCCGAGGGGACGCCACTTGGACCACCAAGAAAGTTATCCTCGGCTGGCTCATCGATTCCGTCAACAAAACCATCAGCCTTCCTCCCCATCGGGTGGCCCGCCTCCACGAGATCCTCCACTCCATCTCACCCACCCAGCGCCATGTCCCCATCAAGCAATGGCACCAAGTCCTTGGGGAGCTCCGGTCAATGGCGCTGGCCATTCCAGGCTCCATTGGCCTCTTCTCCATTCTCCAAGAAGCCTTCAGACACCAGGAACCGGGCAGGCAGCGCCTCCGGCTCACCAAGCGCGTCCACAGCTTCCTTCGCGACTTCCAATGGCTTGCCAATGATCTCTCCAACCGGCCTACCTCCATTGCCGAACTCGTGCCGGATACATTCCCTGCCACCTTGGGCGCCTGCGATGCTTCGGGTCTGGGCATGGGGGCATTCATTTTGTCCCCCTTCCCACGGGCGCCGTGCAGCCCGTCATGTGGCGGCATGCGTTCCCCACGTGGATCTCAGCCCAGCTCATCTCCTTTGACAATCCTGAGGGCTCCATCACCAACAGTGACCTCAAGCTTGCCGGTTCCATTGCCCACAATGATATTCTGGCCCAGGCAGCTTGTGTCCACGCCCGCACCACCCACAAGTGCTATGACAACACAGCAGCTGTCTATTGGCAACGCAAAGGCGCCACTACCACCACAGGCCCTGCAGCCTACCTCCTCCGGCTCCAGTCTCTGCACCAGCGCCTCTTTCACTATGTCCCCCTCAGGGATTACATCCCGGGCCCCGCTAACCACCTGGCGGACCTCCTCTCTTGATCTGAACTCTCTGACACTGCCTTGCTCCATCACTTTAACACCACCTACCCACAGTACTTGCCCTGGACCTTATGCCACCTTCGGCCGCCCATGCATTCCGTGCTGACCTTAGCGCTGTCCAGAAGACCATGCGCGCCTCAGTCACTGAGCTCTATGCCAAGCGCAAGGATGCCCATTGGGACCAATGGGTTCAATTCTGTTTGTCTCAAGGTTTTGACACGCGCCTCCAGTCCATTCAGGATCCAATCCCCATCCTCCAAGTCTTTGCCAAACGACTCCATGATGGCCATCTCTCACGTAGCCGCAAGCCCATCCGATCTCGCACAGTATCGGACACCATTCGGTCAGTGGGCCAGACGCTCGCCCGCCTGGGGTCCAAAGACCCTCGAACCGACTCCACAGGCAGTCTTGATTTCCGGCTGACTGCCCAGTTCAAGGCCTATGCCAAACTGGACCCGGCCCCCTCCTGGGTCAAGCCAATCCCCATCACCCTCGTGATGCATGCCCTCCACTTTGCATACCACGAGTCCCCTTCCCCCACCCGACAAGCCATTGCAAACATGATCTGCATTGCCTTCTTTTTCTGTCTACGCCCTGGTGAGTACACTGGTACTACCACGGATGACCAAGCCTTCCACCTCCAAGACGTCTCCTTCTACCTTGACTCCAAAATCGTCCACCACAATGGCCCTGCGCATGAGCTCCAGGCTGCTACCTCTGTCACCCTCACCTTCACCACCCAGAAGAATGGCAACAAAGGGGAAGTAGTGGCGCATGCCAGGAGTGGTGACTCACTATGCTGCCCCGTTGCCGCCTGTGCGCGCCAAGTCCTTCACCTCTGAAGCTGTTGCTCTTCCAGCGCTCCCTTTGGTCCCTCCCTCACGCTTGCCAGTTACTTCAACAATGGGGTCCTTACCCTTGTTCGTGCAGCAACTGTCACTTCCTCCCTGAGAGTCTATGCCCAGACCCTCTACCCTACCACTGGCATTGCCCCTGCCGCCATCTCTACTTGCTCCCTTTGCGCGGGTGGGGCAATGGCCCTGCTCCAGGGCAAATGCGACTCTAATGTCATCAAGCTCCTTGCCAGATGGCACAGTGACTGCATGATGCGCTACTTACATCAGCAATCCCTCCCCATCTTCAAGAATCTTGCCTCTGTCATGTTCAACAATGGAACATACTCCTTCCTGCCCGAGGAATGGGTTCCGGCTGTGGACCCCACTCCTGCTGACAGCTCTCTTTGAGGCGCCCTGGCGCTTCTTCCCTCCCTCACTCTGCTCCAAGCTCATGCGCGCGCGCTCACGCTCTCGCTCACGCTCTCCACGCCGTTCCCACCCAGTTGGCTTCTGGCCCATTGGCAGAAAAGGCTTAACAGCCAGAGGCTTAACCGCCCAAGCTGTTAAGCCCGACTGTACGCCGGTGTGTGTGGGCAAAGCAAACTTCTAGCACTGCTTAACCCACCAACCCACCAATGAACTACAAGCATTTCACATCCATTACTACAAGTAGGTTAGCTACTGAAGCTATCACAAACGTAGCGCGTGATAGCAACTTTGTCACACAGAATGCTGGAAATGTTGTGGTTTGACTCTCCAAATGGCAAAAATGAGGGTATTTTTGGTGCAATTCTAGGGCACAAACTGAGTTATTGGTTAATGACTCAAAAATATATGGTCCAAGCCATGAATACATTCATCATGACTCATCAAATGCATATTGGAAACAACTTAGTCACACAGAATGCTGGAAATGTTGTGGTTTGACTCTCCAACGTCCGATAACTGTCACGCGACCCCACGCGACCCCTCGCAAGCCCTATTTTCAGAAAATCGACCCTGCGTTTGTTATGCGTAAGGGTATTTTTTTAAATTCACAATTTTGGTTGTAAAGATTTTCGACCCCCCTCAGGTTGCGACCAAAATTCTTCCCGAAGACTCAAAATGTCCATTGATCTCTCCATTTTGACTAAATTGATTTAAAAAATCTACTTTTCACTTCCACACTTTCTAACCTTATCCCAAGATATGAAATAAATTTACTTTCAGAAGTGTTAGTTCGCTATTTTTCCGCGTTGTTTTCTACGGTATGTCACGTCGTGTCTTCTTTCATACCATCGTGCCTTTTAATGCTCGCTTTGATAGCATCATGCTCGTCTTAACGAATTTTCGTAGAACTCTACAGCACTAACTTCCTCCTACACGACTTCACCACCATTCTTTCTTTTTTAGATTGTTTCCAAAAATCCTTTTTTCTTAGATATGTGTCCGGGTGTATTATGATAGTACTAGTAGTAGTAGTAATGTAGGTATGATAGTATCAATTTCTGTTTGAGTGGTGAAACGATTTTTTGTACAATTCATGTCAACAATCATGGAACGGCGTTTCAGAATTCAGTCACCGGAATGGCATTTCATGCTTTTGTGTTCGAATCATGTTCAAATTTGAAATCTCGGTGCCAAACAACTTCCTAACCTTAACCCAAGATATGAAATAAAATTATTTTCCGAAGTGTTTGTTTGCTACTTCGTACTAGTACTTGTTTGGAGGGCTCTGAAAATATGGAGGTAAACAGTCGGTATTTGGTAGTTTAACTTGGTTTGGTTATTACATGAAATTATTACTTGAAATTGTGAGCAGAAAAAATTGCTCTTTTACTAAGATCACCATATTGGTGCATCGGACTGCTAATACTCCAATGCACACACTAAATCACTAATAGTCGGCATCGACCCGCTAATACTTCGATGCTGCACGTGTCCTTTGTACCAATGGGCTGTATAAATTACCTTGCGCCCTGTATGTCTGGTACATAAGGCCCTATTTTTAGTAAGAAGGAGAACCGGAATCGGTAAGTGGTAAATTCTCATTCCCACTTCCATTCCCATCTCCAATCATGTTAGTCCATTCCTGCAGAAGCAATATGACTCGTACGATCGGTCCCGAGACTCATTCGCGTCTCATTCATTCACTCGCGTCTCATTCGTGTCTCATTCATTCACTCGCGCGCGCTCGTTCGATCGACTTCAAACACACTCCCCTGCTTCAAAGGATAATAGACTCAATCGATGATACTGATCCAGAACTTGCTGTAGGCCGAAAACGCTTCCTCTGTGTCTACCGTAGAGAAGCTTGCGTCCTTGTTGCTTTTGGGCTTCGTGCAGTACTCATCTTTTCCATAGAACTTGGAGCCGTGCTTTTCAAATAGGACTCCAGTAAGATTCTTGGTGAAGAGGTCACTTGTCATTTCGTCGCCTGTCTTCCACATCACCTTGATAATTCCCATTTCCTTTAGCTCTCGTAGGAAATACTGTTTCACTTCAATGTGCCTGGTGCGACCTGCTATGGACCAATTGTTGCAGAAATCAACTGCGCCCTTATTGTCCACATATATCACCATGGGTAGCTTGATTTGCAATCCGAGACACATCATGACTCTCCAAATGTACAGCATGTCCTGGACACATAGAACAGCTGCATACAGTTCGGCTTCCATAACTGACAGGGCAATGATTGGCATCATTCTGGACCTTGCTGTGACATTGGCGCCATTGAGCCAAGTCGACCAGCCGTTGACACTGTGTCGAGATTCATCTTTTGCATACTCCGAGTCGCTGAATCCAATCAGCTCAAAAACAAAGTCCTTGGTACCATCCCACACTGCATTAGGGGCTAATGTGAGACCTCTCTTGGGTGTTCCAGCGCAATACTTCATTACTCGCTTCAGCGCCTTCATGTGGGACTTCCTTGCTTCAGTCATGAACCTAGACAGCTCCCGGACAGCATTCTGCGTTTCAATTCTTGACCATCTCATCATGTGCAAAAGGATGGCTGTTCCGGACCTGTACTTGGTTTGGGCTTCCTTGGTGAGAACAGTATCGGTTGGTCCTTCACCTTCTTTCTTCAGCACTGATCCTGGTTCTGCTGGAGTGGTGGGATTGCCTCTGCATTCATCAAGCTCGAATTCATCGACAAATCTCTTGATCTTGACCGGTTGAGTCATTCGGAGTGTCCTGTTCTTCTTGTCCCGCTCAATGTGGCATCCAACATACTCATCCATCTCTCCAACATCCTTGCATTCAAATAGGGACTTGAGTTGCTCCTTGTGCTTCAAAACTTCTGCTGCTTCACCCATGATGCAAAAATTGTCGACCCATAGTAACATCAGAAGGAGTTTGTTGTTGATCCACTTGAAAAATAGACAGGGGTCAGCCTTGCATCTTTCCATCTTCATGGTATGCATTGCCCGTCGCGCTTCTCTCCAGAATTGTATGGCAGCTTGAATTGTCCCATAAAGTGTTTTCTGCAATTGGAGGAGTACATATGATGGATAGAATTTCTGATAGCCTTCTGGAATCTTGGTGAAAATCTTTTCTCCATTCTGAAATTTGCCATTCAGAAAAGCGCCTTCCACATCCACGATGTAGGCCATAAAATTTGCCATGACCATCAGTATCATTGCAATTCGGATTGAGATATCACTGACAACAGGTGAAGACTTGTCTTGGCTATCATAGTGCTCGCCATCTAGCTGCTTGAATCCTCGGACGGCATTCCTGCATCTTACTGTGCCATCGGGTTTCATCTTGTTGGCCCAAGTGGTATCCATGATTTTGGTGCCTGGTGGGATATTGGCTTCGTCAATCTCTTCAAAAACTCCATACTTGACCATCTTCTCATGTTCAGCATCAACACCCTCTGTAAACTTGTCGCGCATTGGACTGGCCATAGATTGCTTGTAGTTCATGGTCTTTAGCTCCTTGGTGTTGTCAAAAGCACTCCCCGCCGCGCCAACTAGACTGAGTTCACTCATGGCGCCTTCCGGAGATGGAATAGAGAATGATAGAAGATTGAATTCTTTCAGTGAAGTCATTGCCTTGTGGAACTGGATTTCAGCGTTGGTGAATTGAGCTGCATAACTTGCCATATCTCCATACCGTACATCAGGATTGAGATGAGAGTTTCTCACAACACGGCCATACCTTGTGGTTGTTACAACATGTGGATCCGCTGCTTCAGTGTCGTCATTGCTGTCGTAGTCCTCCTCGCTTTCATATTCAATCTTGGTTTCTTCAATATCGTCGGAGTAGTAGTCATCGTGACTATCGAAGGCAGGGTCCTCTGTTGCTGGTTCAGATACAGATTCAGGTTGGAAGGGAATTGCTGGTGCTGTGGCTCCCCCACTTGCATCCTGAAACTGCACTCGTCGATGTCTGGTGGTGGTGCGCAAAATGGAGACAGGTTGTGGTGGGGTGGCAGTGATTGGCAGATCCATGTGGCCACCCTCAAGAAAATCAGCATGAAAATTAATAGCTTCACCTTTGGGAGCAGTGGTTGGAAAATACATCCGCTTCAGCCAGTAGATGTCACGGGTAGCTGTAAACGTGTTCTTTAAAGGATCATACATCACATAGCAGTCTCCAGGCCGGTCAGTGCAATAGCCAGCGAAGAAAGCCGGGTTCCCGCGATAATTGAGTTTTGGACTTGTGGACCGCTTGACATGGACGACTCCAGCCTCACCAAAGGTTCTGAGGTGGGCGCTGAAAGCGGGGACTTTGCCAGAGAAATGTTGGATCTTGGGCATAGTATTGCCATTCACAGTGACAGCTTCCAACCAGTCCAACTGTACACCACAACGCATTGCCAAAGGGAAAATCTGAAACGGTACTCCCTAGGGACGTTGGCTTGAGAGCAAAGAGCCATGGCGCGACAGACTGATCTGTATATTGCCGTTTCTACCAAGCTATTCTGCTGTGGGGTATCCACTGAGGTATACTCGAACTTGCAAGAAAATTTCCAATCTGCTGAGGCCAGGCGAGCTTCAAGTGCTGTATTTTCACCAGCCTTATCACAGCGAATTTGCTTTAGCTGGTGTCCTTTGGACCTCCATTGGTTGAACAACTCGCAAGTGGGTTCAACCATGCCATCCTTGGTGGCAAAGAAATTGACAAACCGGCATGTGGAATATTCGTCAACAATCATCCGAAAATGGGGCTTGGTAATAAATGGGGCTGTCAGCTTGTTGGTTTTGGCAGCTTTGGGTGCTTTGACTGAGGACATATCCACAAAGAGTCTTTCTCCAGGTTTGGTAGCAGCAACATGCTCGCTATCCGTGGGAATCACTTTCCTTTTTGCTTTTGCTTTGGCACAATCTTCACAAGGAAGCATCGGGCCACGCGTGATGGTCCAGCCAAGTGTTGCAGCTGTTCGGCGTGTCTTGATCTCATTCATGTGTCCCAGGAGCCGGTGGGCTTTGTTGATGTTCATCTTGGTCCCTTCATCCGTAGTGGTGGTAGCAGTCGCTGCATTGATTTCAATGTTGTTTGTAGGGTGTGCAATCCGATCAAAATAGCCAACCCACACACAGCTCGTGTAGGTGGGTATCTGAATATCAAAATTCACTTGGTGATTCCCTTTCTTGAGTGACCATCCGGTCTTGTCACTGCCGGTGGCGATCCAACCATTCTGCAAAGCCAAGTTGGCCGAGAACAGGTTGAATGCAAAATTTGGGTTGAAATTCACACCCTGCAACTGCGTCTGGAACTCCATGTTTCCATCCTTGTCAATCTTCTGACAGGGAATGTCACCAACCTGGCAGCCCTTCAATTCATCTCCACTTTGGGTGGTGATGGTGGCACCACTAGCTCTCAAATTGGTGGCACATCGCAGACTATTGGAACTGTGGCTGGTTGCACCGGTATCAAAAACAAAGACATTGTCATCATATAGTAGGTCAAATCCTTCGGGCACTGCCTCGCCTTTGGTGGCCCGCTTCTGGGCATTGAGTAGTTGGAGTGAAGTGGTAGAGGTTTGCATTGCCGAGAGACAGAAGTCATAGTCAATTGTTGCTCCCTGTACATCCTTCAACTTGGATTTCCAACCGTTTGGGCGTCTGGACGCATTCTTCTCGTCTTCAAAACAAACAGATGTTCCATGATTGCCACCACAAAGTCCACACTTGCGACGTCGGCCCCTGGAGCCATTCCTGTTGTTTCGATTGCCGTTGCCATTGCTGTTGCCACGGTTGCCATTGTTGCCGTTGTTGCTGTTCCGATTGTTGTTGTTATTGCGGCTGCCGTTGTTGCCATTGTGGCCGTTGTTGTTGCCATCATCATCGGCACGTGTGTGGCTTGCCGCACGTTTGGGACAGTTGTACGCTTTATGACCTTGTTCTTTGCACCAATAACAAACTGCATTTGTGGACCACTTGTCTCTGGGATCAGCAAAATCGGTCATTTCAGCACCAAACAAACTCATTTCCTTGCCTTTACCTCCCCGGCTTTGGATACGCCGAGCTGATTCATATAAACTTTTGGCTTGAACATTGAGTGATTCCCAAAACTCCAATTCGGCGGTTCCATTCGCTTGCAGCAAATCAATGAAGGGTGTAAGCTGCATCAGTAGGTAGGCCGGTAGGGCATTTTTGTAGGCCACAATAAGTTGTGCCATAGTGGGTTGAACGGATTTGTATTGGTATTGCCTCTGTAAGTCGTAGATGTCGTCAACCAAATCCTGTGGAGAGGCGCCAATGGTCAACTTTAGACTCCTTAGGTCAATGTCCAATTGTTGTTGGTCGCGGGACTGGTTCATTATTCTGTATTCCCTCATGAGCTCCTCAATCACGCGGTGTACTCTCCCTCGGGGCCACTGTTTCCTGAGCTTTGCATTCTGTTCGGCTGTACCCCCCCTATCGATCTTGGACTTCTCCATGATGGCGAGGGCTGTCCTGTTGTCGGCGAAGGCCCTGTACAGATCATTCAGTGCTTTGTTGTGGTACCGGTAGGCCTTCTTCTGTGCAGTACTCATATCCTCCCGGGGCGTAAGCTCTCCTTCGGGAGGTAGGTCCTTGTGTGGCTTGGTAGATAACATGTCATGGTACTTCTTGTTATCTGCAAATGCTTCAAACTGGATGTACCAACGCTCGAATTTCTTCTCATCCCCCTTTGCCAATGTGGGCACTTGACTATCCGTATACTC
This sequence comes from Pseudo-nitzschia multiseries, assembly GCA_037355745.1. Lineage (NCBI taxonomy): Eukaryota > Bacillariophyta > Bacillariophyceae > Bacillariales > Bacillariaceae > Pseudo-nitzschia > Pseudo-nitzschia multiseries. The sequence goes on along the minus strand of CM074782.1, from coordinate 11,135,088 downwards.
CACCATCTTGTATTTGTACTTTGTCGTGTTTGGATCCTTGGTGTGGACGCTGCTGCTTGCGCTTCCAATGCTTGTGCCGCTACTCTCTGAACTTGACAGTACACTGCTCTCTTCTGATGGTGATTCTTCAGAAAAGGCGATCTCTATCTCTTGGTGCCGGGTGGGTTGATCCTCCTCCATTCAGCTGGGAGTAAATTGTTGTATGCTCGATTCGAAGTAAATTGATGCGTATTGTCGTTCGACGGAAGTAAATTGTCGTATCTCTCAAAGTAAATTGTGTATTCCGATCCGTGTTCCGCAAATCGATTCAAACGGAGGTAAATTGCTGTAGTTTGCAAATTGTGGGTCCGATGTGTATCCCGTAAATTGTCGTACTCCTATTCCGACAAAAAAATATGTGTGTAATTGGCCCAATCGCTTCTGGTGTGGCGATACCAATCCTGCTGTTGTTGTTGACAATGTTCGGTCCTATCGCTTCTGGTGTGGCGAATAATCGGCTCCTTGTAAAATCGGTCCTATCGCTTCTGGTGTGGCGACTAATCGGCTCCCTGCAAAATGTCGCTTGCTCGGTGGTCCAAACTCGGTGGACAAAAAAAATATTCTTCCGGTAACAATGCGCGGAGAAAGAGAAACGTAGTAAGGTGCTGACTCCAATGGTGGCCAGCCGTCCGCTGAAGAAGGTGCGGATGAAAAGAAATAACCGTAGAAAGTTCCGCTGAAGACGTGCGGATGAAAAGAAAGCGTAGAAAGTTCGCTGGCCCCGATGGTTGGCCAGCCTGCTGCAAAATAAGAAAATTCTCTTTCTTCTTCGACCAAGTTCCGATCCTCGGGAGCGCTCCGTAATTCTTCGAAGAATGTTTGGAGGGCTCTGAAAATATGGAGGTGAACAGTCGGTATTTGGTAGTTTAACTTGGTTTGGTTATTACATGAAATTATTACTTGAAATTGTGAGCAGAAAAAATTGCTCTTTTACTAAGATCACCATATTGGTGCATCGGACTGCTAATACTCCAATGCACACACTAAATCACTAATAGTCGGCATCGACCCGCTAATACTTCGATGCTGCACGTGTCCTTTGTACCAATGGGCTGTATAAATTACCTTGCGCCCTGTATGTCTGGTACATAAGGCCCTATTTTTAGTAAGAAGGAGAACCGGAATCGGTAAGTGGTAAATTCTCATTCCCACTTCCATTCCCATCTCCAATCATGTTAGTCCATTCCTGCAGAAGCAATATGACTCGTACGATCGGTCCCGAGACTCATTCGCGTCTCATTCATTCACTCGCGTCTCATTCGTGTCTCATTCATTCACTCGCGCGCGCTCGTTCGATCGACTTCAAACAGTACTATGTTTCTGCCTTGTTTCTCTGTCACGACGTTTCTTTTTTCATACCATCATGCCTTTTCATGCTTGATCCGATAGCATCATGCTCATTTTCATCATGTTCATTTAACACCCCCATCGAAACCATTTCTCCCCCTCCCTTCTTCCATTAGAAGAACATGTCACAACCTAGTAAAAATCGCCATCACTTCAAGAGTGGTTGTTATACCAAAATTCCCAAATCATTTATATGTCGTAGCTGCCTGACCTGTAAGGGCAAATCGAAGACATTCATCGGAAGCAGACAAGATTCGTCTACACACAAATCATACCGATATGTATCACGAGGCCTTTCACGTCACCTTGATTCAATATCTTTTTGCCGTGATTTCTATTTAAAGCATAACCTAATGGAATTTTCGTCATCTGCCAAAGAAGAAACCACTAGTACAGTTCGTCATTCACCTACACAATATGGCCTGACATGGACGGAGAATGGTCCAATCGTTCCTTCCGCTTCTGTTGCTGCCGCTCATACTAACAAGGCATCCTCAAACGAAACGTTCAACTCTGTTCTAAACAGTCAGGTAGTACACAACTTATTTGTTCCACCAATGGATAGAAATGTAATGCAATCACAGTTGTTTCCTTCAGAAGACAACAGCAACAACGATGACATGGTTATTCATGAAGAAATTTGCCTTCCTATTCAGAACGATAATGGTATGGATGGTTCGGAACCCACCGCATCCCAACCAAACATCAATGAAAAAGAGGAATTGATCCGATCTCATCTTTCTTTTTCACCTACCAATAGGCTCATTGCTGAAATAAAGCTCATGAATCTAATGACGAAACACAAGTTACCTCTAAACACATTCAAATCTATTTTTCAATGGGCAAACGAATGTCAAACTATTCATGGTGTTGACTTTAGCTCTATCTACCCCCGCCATCCAGAAGCCATATTTAGTGAAATCAAGTCCAATTTGGGTATTTCAGAGACCAAGTTCGAGCCACACATAATTAACTGGTTACCTTGCAATTTACCCACCCAAATATTTGTTCGATCCTTCCCAGACGCACTTCATTCCCTTCTGACCAATAAGGAGTTGATGCAAGAAACCAATTTGTCTTTTCCGAATGTCAAGACTCCTCTTTCACCCGAAAACAACCCACCACTCACCAATGAAACATACATAACAGAACTACACCACGGCTCTTGGTGGACGGAATCGTGGAAGCAGATCTGCAATGAAAATGATGAAATCCTTGTTCTGATCATTTTCTACATGGATGGAATCAGCTTGGATGCACATGGTTGTCTGTCACTCACTCCTCTCAACATGACTCTTGGTATTTTCAATACTGAAGCAAGAAAACGACCTGACGCTTGGACTACAATTTATTTTCATCCCGACACTGAAATTGAGAGCATAAGACACACAAAAAAAACCACGGCGAAAGATAATATTCAAAATCTACACACCGCGCTTGCATCGGCTTTGCAATCTTTCAAGGAAGTATGTGAAATGCAGGGCGGGTTGGAGTGGGATTATCTTCCGTATGCAGGAAAAGTGTTCAAAGTGAAAATGAAATTTGCAATTGCCTATGTTGTTGGGGATACAGAACTTCATGACAAACTATGTGGAAAGTATGGATCCTACACGCAAAAGGTGAAGAAATTGTGCCGACATTGTACATGTCCTACACGTGTCATCCATAAACCAAAAGCCCAAGTGGAGGAACTGACTCGGCTCTGGGTTCCAGAAGATTTTGAATCCCCCCCAAACAATTCTGCACGGGAACACATGGAGTACTTCAAAAGCATTTCGCACCATCCCATAAAAAATGCTTTTCACAGCCTCAATTTTGGTAGTAATGTCAACAACATTCACTTTGCTACTCCCGGTGAGTGTTTGCATATGCATCAACTGGGTGTAGCACGTCAGGCAGTAGAATCACTCGATTCATTGTTAAAAGGTAGTCCTAAGTGTTGGTATGCCCCTGATTTAAACATGAATGGCACATCAGCTACTATTGGTTCACTTGCGCAGTTATACGGTGGTCTTTTGTCAAGGCAATCGGACAGAGATTTCCCCAGAACCAAGTTTTCCAGTCAGCTTCTCTCCATTACCAAAAAGGAGGGTAATGATTATTCGGGAATGCTCATTTCCATTCTGATCACCCTTTGTTCCGATGTGGCAATAAAAATCATCAAGGACGCGACATTTATTCAGAAACAAGTAGAGGTAATTCAACTGATACTGTCCATGGAAGAATTCTTGAAGCATGGGAATATACCCATTTCTGGATTGGAAAATCTCCCCAAGATGATAATCCATTTTATCAATTGTATTAATTCGACCTGCCTCAGAGAGGGAATGGGTACAAAACTGATCAAAAACCATCTATACTTTCACCTTGTTGAGTACATTAAACTTTGGGGACTTCCATGCGGATGGGATTCTTCTTATTCCGAATCACACCACAAAACTGAAATCAAAGCACCCTCGAAGAACACTCAACAGAATGCTTCGGCATTGATAATGCAAACGGCAAAGCGACAGGAAGAAAAAATGCTGCTACGAGTAGCTACTTCCAAGTTTAATTTAGTGACGGCAGAAGATGTTTCTGGTAATCGAGTCCCTCCCGAAGTTTCTGGTTCAAAATTTCACGTTTTCACTAATGACGATGGGGCAAGTACTATGAGATGGGTTAGGTCATCGAACAAAACAAAACCCTATATTTCTCCCATCGTGTTGTCTTTTGTATCTCAGAATGTGCTTCCACTTTTGGAGGACTCTACGTTTGTGAAAGGATTTACTGAACATAACAGGTTTGACCAATGCACACAGCAAAATTACTTGTTTCGGAGCCACCCTTCATATCGTTCCGATGGTGGCCAACTCAACTCTGTCTGGTATGATTGGGCCTTGTTTGATGTTGACGCATGTGAAATACCCTGCCATATTATGTGTTTCCTTGAACTCTACAATCTGAAGCAGCCTTACTCATTTGTTTCTGAGTACAAAATTGCCGACGAAGGCATTTATGCAGTAGTGACCAAGTTTAAATCCACTCCACTACCAACAGCTTCGTTGTTTGTGACGAGAGGTGAAGTAGACGACAATTCCCTGTTCTTATTTCATGTCGACAGCATACTTTCCGATGTAGCAGTTGTCCCAGAACTTGATGCAATTGGTACATTGCAATCTAACTCATATCTAGTTGTCTCTAATTGAAGGGCTTGGCTGGATGAATTCCACAAGACAACGTCATCTTTGCCTAATGAAGAGGCACTCTACTCCCAATGCACTATTGTTGAAGAGGACAGCGACAATAATGATGATTCTACTAATTCAGGTGATGATTGTTCAATGTCATCGAACGATGATGACTATAGTGAGGTCCTCTCTGATACATCCAATACTTAATTGTTTTCCTACTACAATATCCATAATCACTTAGTATTAGTGAAGAATTGAATGCTCCTCCATATTGATCGTAACATATTTCTCCTACGTTTTGATTGATAGCTAGTCCGAAACGATTGCACAATGTCGCAGTAAAACAAACAAAGTGAATGGAACGTCTAACTTTAAATTATTGTTTAATATATTATAGAGGATCAGCTCTTCTCACAGTTTTTGTCGACACATAGGCACTCATAATATAACAGCCTTCGTATTTTGGATTCGAACAGCTATGTAATACTAATGGATTGAACAATAGAGTATCGCCTGACCTCAATGGAACTTTCACTTTATACGTTGGGAACACAAAGTAATAAATCACCTCGTCATCACTTACATGTTTTGGAGCAATAACCGTCAGCCTTGTATAGAACATATCGGCATCGGTATGGCATTTCGAGTGATAATCCTTTCCAATAGAAAAGGCCGTTGCGTGATGGCCGATTGCATTCAGTGTTGTACGACTAACAACCTCATTCATCACAGTTGTTTCAAGGTTGACAAATTTGGACATTTTACGTAAACAAAGCTGCATTTCCTTCACAATGTGTAGGGCTTTCTGTTCAAGGTGGTCTTGTGTTTTCGGTTCCACATTCTTGTTGAAAACATACACACCATTTCCTGATTTCAATTGATTTGGTCTCATCCCAATAATACCATATCCACTGTTTACACTGTCACGTTTGGTTCCTCGGCCTATTTTGGGTTTAGATTGAACAATTTCCGCAGCAAATGTTCTTGTAATTTCTATATTTTCGGGAGTACCCAAGCGTTGTTTTGCACATTTTTTGGAACCTTTTGCAAAGATTCTCAATGATGGTTCTGATTCGGCGACTGCTAAAAGCAACTTATCGTCGGTACTATCCAATGTCATGAAACTATCAATAGACACCGCCTCTTCCGATGTGTATTCCCTTTCTCCAATTGTTTTAAAACCCCATCGTGTTTCCATGAATTTACCTCGAAACCCATTCTTGTGAACTGTTTTCAATGCTATTTGCTCAACATGTTGTACAATTTCCTTCATACTTTTACGCTTCTTGTGTTTTATCTCCGACAAGTGTTTGTAAGTCTGGTGGATTGTTGATGATGACGTTTCTCCGTTTTGGAGAAATTTTGATTTCATTCTCTTTCTCTCTGTCTTCCCCCGTTTCCTCTTTGATTTTGCTTCATTGATTTTGTTGCCAATTGCTTTGTTGTTGTAGTCAATCCCATTGCACCGGGTGCCTTTCTTGTGTGACCGTTGCCGGACTCTTTGCAGATAAGATGTTTTAGGAAGACGATGAATCGATTTGCCCATGGAGTGTGTTTCCGTGTCAAGTTTGTGGAACGGCGTTTCAGATTCAGTTGTCGGGAACGGCATTTGTGACTTTTGTGGCCGCTTCGAATGTTCCCACCTGTTGATATCGCTGCCGCTGTTGGTTAGTTCGTTCCCGGTTCCGTCCGCTTGAAAATCCGCAGAATCTCTGTAGTGGCGTTTCTGGGTCAAGTTTGTGGAACGGCGTTTCAGATTGAGTTGTCTGGAACGGGAATTATGACTTGAACGTCTGGTGTATTGGCGTTTCTTGGTCAAGTTACTGGAACGGCGTTTCAGATTGAGTTGTCTTGAACGGCAATTCTTACTTGAACGTTTGCTGTTTTTGCGTTGCCGGGTCAAGATTATGGAACGGCGTTTCAGATTGAGTTGTCTGGAACGGCAATTCTTACTTGAACGTTTGCTGTATTTGTGTTGCCGGGTCAAGATTATGGAACGGCGTTTCAGATTGAGTTGTCTGGAACGGCAATTCTGATTTGAACGTCTGGTGTATTGGCGTTTCTGGGTCAAGATTCTGTAATGGCGTTTCGGACTTACTATTCTGGAACGGTAATTGTGTCTGTATTTTTGTTTCAGGGTAAACTTTCTGGAACGGCGTTTCAGAATGAGTTGTTTGGAACCGCAATTCTTACTTTTGCGGGCGGTTGGATTGTTCCCTATTGCTGCTGTTGCTATTGGTGTTGCCGCTTGCTGCTGTTGCTGGCGCTGTTGTTGGTATCGCTGCCGCTGTTGGTTCGATGGTTCCGGGTTGCGGCCGCTTGGATCGTTCTCGCTTGCTGCTTTTGCTATCGCTGTCGCTAGGTTTCCGGTTGCTGTTGTTGCTCTATGTCGTTGCCGTAGTCTACGATTGTATTCGAGTTTATCATGATATGTGAATTGATCCAAATGGGTAAGTATCTATGGATGTGCTACATTGAGTAAATAATAACAAAAGAATAGTATAATCTACGTGTCACTAACCTACACTGTTGGCCTTCTTTTTGTTGTTGCGTTCAATTCGTCCGATCAAGTTGTTACGATCCTGCGTCCGCCTTGTCCTACGTTGTCTCTTATTGATTGTTCTACTGATCCGTACCTATGAAAATAAGAAGGAGGGAAACACAAGTAAGGAGGACATCATGAGCAATGCAGGATGTAGGCATCATTTTCCCTCTATCTTACGTTGTTGTTTTTTCCGCCTTCGACCCAGTGTTGCCTTCCGATCCGTTGTTTCCAATACGGTCCTATGAAAATAGCAAAATAGAAAAAGGAGGAAATACATTCTTATCAGCAATGCAGGTGGCATTGTAATTATTGCCTATCTCTCCCATTTGTACCCTTCTTGCTTGTTCTTACAATAGTTGTTCGCCGTACCTCCGTCCGTTGTTCCGATACTTTGTTCCGAATCGTTCTCTCAAACTACAGGGGAAAATTGTCGGTCAAATTGTTGTTGCCGATACGTTGTTCAATTTTACTCCTTTCTCACGAAAAACTGGATCTTTATCCTGTTGATATATCTACGCAATGGATGCAGATTCATTGATTTCAACACGTATATGTAAGGCTGCAGTCCAAACAATATCTATCCAGCAATTCCTCTACAGTCCAATGCCGTCCAATTCTTTTTCCAGCAAAGGCAGTTTATTCGGATTAAAATATCTTGAGCCTGAATTCCCTGCATAATAGTGACCATTGCTGATCAGTTAAGTGGGATCCCGCGTTCTCGGACGGAGTGCTTTGTCGTACAAGTACGGTAAACCAACTCTGCTCAAGATAAGTTTGGTAAGATGATTATGAAGGGAAACAGTATTTTTTGACTCGAAAAGAAAAAAAATTCACGCTGTAAAATCACACTGTAAAATCACACTGTAAAATCACCACACTGTAAAATCACAGTGTAAAATCTGTTCGAAAAAAAATGTTTTCACTGTGTGTGTGTGTGTGTGTGTGTGTGGCCATGTGTGTTCCAAACAAAGAATTGAGACTTACTAACCTGTCAGATCTACCGCTGTAAATCTAGAACAATGAAGAATAATTCCATTTACTTATTTAAAAATAAGAACATTAAGTAAATAAATCTCCACCCGCGCTATTTTTGAATAGAGAACAATAAAAAGTAGTGCAATGAGTTTTATTGTTAACGTTCTCAACTTGTGATGCAGTGAGAACTTTTATGTACCGGTGAGGTTGTACTTCTTAACAACAACACATGTGTGCCGGTGATCTTACTGGTAATGAATTTGCCTAGTTTTGTCCACCAGTATTATATGACATTAGTAGCTACGTAGACAGAAACCTTTGTGTATAGGTATAATACGATAGTAGTATACGTAGTAGTACTAGTGTACGTATGATAATACTAATGACTTCTGTTTCGGTTGTGAAGGGTGATTTTGTATAATTCATGTCATCAATCATGGAACGGCGTTTCAGAATTCAGTCACCGGAACGGCGTTTCAGGCTTTATGTGTTTGGATCATGTACCAATTTGCAATTTTGAATCATGTTTCAATTTCAAAACTCAAAATGAAGTACTACGTATGGTTCGGTGGTGAAACGGTTTCTTGGACAATTCATGTCAACAGTCATGGAACGGCGTTGCAAAGTTTGAGTTCCATTTTGGTTTCAATTGCAAATCACCAAATTACTGGGTTTTAAACTATTTGTCGGAAAATCTTAACATACATTACCGTATCTCAAAATGCATGATCGGTGTTTCGTACCGTTGTGGTTTGTTTTGGTAACGTTTTCACTTTTCGTTTGCAATGGCGTTGCAGGCTGTACCATTTGTTTACTGTTAAAGTGGAAATATTTGTACATTGTTGCGTGATGTTTGTTTGTTGTTAAAGTTGCTAAGGTTTGAAGTTGAGTCGACTCTGTTTTCCGTTACCTCATTTACGAATCTCTTGATATGCGACAAAAAAAATACTTGTAGCAACTTAGATTGCTTTTCACACAATTTTATTTCATTGTTCTCTCAATTAGCAATCAAACAATGCCAAGACTTACAAGAAGTAGCGCTAAACGTAACAAGGCTAATTCACCACCAGATGAAGTCACAGATGCAGCTGCAATTCCAACCAATGTAGCCGGCGCAAATGCGGCGGCACAAGTCAACGGTACTCCATCATCTACTCCACCACGAGATGAAGGGGCAGCCGCAGACCAAGACAGACCTTCAGGTAATACCCCAACAACGTTGTTTGCAAACGATCCAAAAGCTCATCCAGTCAGTCAAGGGCGTGCAGTCGATAAACCAAGGCAGAGGAGACACCACACATCAAAAAGACCATCACAGAATAAGAAAAGAACTCAAGTGGTACAAATACCAGCAGTCGTTCCCGAAACACCACATCAAGCAGTCACAGGTGCCACTCAACCTTCGTCGTCTACAGGAAATGTAGGCGGTCGAAGTTTGTCATTGGAATTATTTGATGATGACTCCCAATACAAGGATCACACGGATGCAATGAAAAGACGTGTCGAAGCTTGTCTGAAGCAACAGGGTCCTAACGGATTCTCTGAGAATATTTTGACAGACGAACTCATCACTGCCGTCAGTCGTGACATCGAATCTGTCTTCTGCCATCTCATGAACAAGGTTTTCATTGTTACTAAACTTTCTTCTTCCGGAACCCGTCCTGACTTCAGAGAGCAAGAAACGTCAGACAAACCATCCTCTGGTCCTATACCAAGGGTTGTTGACGTGATGGTAAATCTTTTCCTACGTGACTCCGGGTCGCAGTTGACAAAGAAGGTCTGTATCTTGAATGCAAAGGAACTGACAACTCGTTTCAAGGAGTACAAAATGAAAGAAAAATGGAACTCCTTCCAGTCAGCCCTCAACTCCGTTATCAAAGCCGATGAAAATACCACGGAAGGCGAAACACAATTCACCCGGGTTCAAGGACAAGACGAATTATCGGAAGGCACGTCGCATTCTGTCTGGGCAAAGAATGTGGTTAACTACGACACCATACTGAAGTACATGAAAGTTTATTAAGCTTACTGCGTTGGTACGTACGTTGTGTCCAATTCCCCCCTGCGCCTTCACCGGAAAAAGAAGGACCGTTTTTCAATCATAGATTTAAAGACGATGTAAAGAAAGGGAAGCTATACGTCCGGGAGATGGTCTCATTCTTTGAAGGTCTTTCCTTTAACCGCGCATTGAAGCATTTTCTTTCCTCTAGTCACTCCTTTGATGATTTGGTGAAAGAAATCAATTCTATTAGGGGTAAAGAAGTTGTTGGTGGACCAATAAGAGATGGTGTCGCAGCAGTCGAGATAGTGCCCTTGACTGATTCCCAAAAATACCTCAAGTTGGAATGGCCGTCCCATGTATTAAGGATACCCCTTGCATTTCAAAAGGTCCTCGTGTATTTGTGGGTATGCTTCCAACGACAGAAGGCCAGAATTTTTGAAGCACTCAGCCTTCACCACTTCCCCGATGAGTCATTACTACATGACAATTTGTACAACAAACTATTGCCCAATCTCTATGAGTCTTCGTTTTTGATTGGAAAATACACAATACAAGGAGTGGACAATAAGGTGGGGATTATTCGATTCAACCTGTTATCTTCTCTTCACTTTTGCAAGATTATGCTGGAGCACCGGAAAACTCTTAACCAGTTCTACAGAGTAGGCGTTGACTTTGCCAAACAATTGGTCACTCTTTCCACTGAAAAGAAAACGGCCGAACGTGACATATTTGTGGACGATTACAATTCAGAGAACGAAGTTCACGTGAAGACATTGTTGCAACATTACATCCTGACTTTGTCCTGTGTTGACAATGTTGTTTCGACTTCTGACCAACTTGAAGAGGTGAATCTTGTTTGCGACGAATTGCTCAACTATGTTCTAACATCTCGTTTGTTACGTGATGCTGACGGTACATGTGTTTCGGTTAGTAGGGATATGGTTTCAAAGGAAATAATGAATGCTGTACTTGGCCACGAAGAAGAAATTCCTTTTACCGTTGACCATGCACATGAGGTTCTGGACTATTTGCTGAAAGCAGAGCGAAGTTCTTTGTCATCGCGCTCTAATCAAGGTGAACCTCACCGCAAAGATCGGTTATTCATTTTCACCAGTGACGGTGCTCGATCCGTTCAATTTGAAGAACCAAGTCCGCCTGAGCTTGTGAGAGGTAAGGAAAGTTGACATACTTACCCTATCGCAAAAGAGGACTACAGCTTATCCGTCACAAGGTTCCTTAATTTTGATGAGAACTGCACGTACACGGTGGACGATTGATTGTTCTGGGAACATACGAGATTCGTATTCAGTGATATTTTCATCACACGACCGGAAATAGTACTCGGAGGTTCTAATTTTTTTGAGAGGTCTTTGCGGTTTCTGACAACTTACAATTATCTACCTAAAGGGGGACAATTGTTCGTCCCCTTGACAAAGGAACTTTTGTGTTCGGTTTTCAATAACAAAAAACACCTGTGGGAAGCAAGCTTGCAAGTAACTTTTGTTTCACGAGAGGATGAAAAGACTTTACAATCCGATGGCGACTCATTGATCAAACTATTTGAAAAAATCAAGGTACCCAACAGTCAGAGTTACAAAGCTACCGACATTGCAAAGTGGGACTTCATGAAGAAACACTTGAAGAACTTCGAGAAGTTCATCAAAGAGAATGATACGTATTCCGTACGATGGATAGTGTTCACTAACACAGAGATCCATGAACCGGAATCATTCTTTCGATTTCCTTGGGAAGGAAAATTGACCGACAACTCTAGTGAATCCTCAATTAATGAAGGTAACACAAGCAATGATGATGAAGAAGAAGACGACGTAGAAGTAGTAAACGGCAACGTACCTCCCACAGAACCAAACGCAGTTAAAGAGAACGCATCCATGAAGGCAAAGAAGAAGTCGTTCCTCAGGAAACCAAAAAAACGAAACAAGACTGCATCAGACGAATCCAATGGAGAGCCGAAGTACAAGGAGAGGAAGGTCTCTCCAAACCTGGGCCACGTTGAAGATCTTGGATACCTTCTGCAAGTTCCTCGCCCAAAACCAGCCAACGTAATAAGACAGAAGCGCTCCGGAAACGTGAAGGTGTTGTTCGAAGATCCTGACCCGGTGATCTCGTATCCTAAATTTGCAATTGGTAGTGAGGTGACAATCATGGGTTTGCCAGCACCTGGAACTGGTGTTGTGAAAAGTTATGCAGCGAAGAAGAAGGACCAATATCCTCAATACCCTGGATACATGGTGCACAAGAAACTACAAGATGGTACAACAGTGAAGCGCGCAACCTGGTTCCCTTACGACAGAGTGGGATCGGATAAACCACAGTTCACCAAGTTGTCGGATGTCTTCAAATAATGAAACTATGATGTATTGGGTATACGTTCATAGCCTTCTCCACGCACCACCATAGAACACAAGAGCAAAGAGGGCATAAGCGGGAAAGAAGTTATCATATTACGGTGCACAAGAAACTACCGGATGGTACAACACCAGTGAAGCGCGCAACCTGGTTCCCTTACGATCGTGTGGGGTCGGATAAACCACAGTTCACCAAGTTGTCGGATGTATTCAAATAATGGAACTACGCTGTAGAACACAAGAGCAAAGAGGGCCTAAGCGGGAAAGAAGTTATCATATTACTACAACGTCGACACTAATAGTAGTTCTTCTTCTCCAACTTGGATTCAGATTAACCAAAACATTATTGTGTACGTAAGAAATAGTATTCAAAAGTAAAATAGAGTACCTACTACTACTACTAGTGGAGTAGTACTAAAACACGCAGTACTGGATCATTTGAATTGTTTCATATTAGTCTACTATTCTTACATGGTATTGTAGTAATATTGTAGTCATAGTACTAGTACTACATGGATGTTCATAGTGGTTAGTAGTTCAAACTTTTAAGAAGATTGTTACCAATACTTGTAGTACTACCAATATTAGTAGTACCATCAATGCATAGTAACTCCAATCTAATAGTAATTTGCAATTACAAAATAGAAAATCTGACATTTACTGTGATTAGTCCATGAATATTGTTCCTGTTATGGGTGAAATGAATCATGCAGGAAACAGAAGTGAGTTATTATCTGTCATAGTTTGTGTGACACCACCTTGTACTGATAAGTGCATTTGGGTACTGGATTTGTAGGGGAAAAAAACAGTACTCTGCAATTAAAATATAGAAAATCCTATATTTCCTTGGATTGAACCACGAATATTGTTCCTATTATGGGGGACATGCACGAATCATGAAAGTAACAGAAAGGAAGTTATCTTTCAAAGTTTGTGTGTCACCACGTAATGAGTGCATTTGGGTACTGGATTTGGAGGGAAAAAGCACAGTTATTTGCTATTATAAGATAGAAAATCTGAAATTTAGTGTGACTAGCCCATGAATATTGTTCCTGTTATGGGTTAGATGAAACATGAAAGAAACAGAAGTGAGTTATCTGTCATAGTTTATGTGTCATCATGTAATGAGTGCATTTGGGTCATGGATTTGGAGGAAAACACACAAATTTGCAACTAGAAAATAGAAAATCTGATATTTTGTGTGATCAGTCCATGAATATAGTTCCTGTTATGGATAAGTTGAATCATGAAAGAAACAGAAGTGAGTTATCTGTCATAGTTTGTGTGTCACCATCTACTTAGTGCATTTGGGACATGGATTTGGATGAAAAATACACACAAATTTGCAATTAGAAAGTAGAAAATCAGATATTTTGTGTAATTAGTCCATGAATATTGTTCCTGTTGTGGGTGAGATGAATCATGAAAGAAACAGAAGTGAGTTATCTTGCATAGTTCTTGTGTCACCACCTAATAAGTGCATTTGGGTCCTAGATTTTGAGTATAAATACACAGTAATTTTCAATTAAAAAATAGAAAATCACATATTTCATGTGATTGAACAATAAATATTGTTCCTGTTGTGGGTGAGATGAATCATGAAAGAAACAGAAGTGAGTTATCTGTCGTGATTTTGGTATCACCACCTAATGATTGCATTTGGTGACTGGATTGGGAAGAAAAATACACACAAATTTGCAATTACAAAATAGAAAATCCCATATTTTGTGTGATTGAAGAATGAATATTGTTCCTGTTATGGGTTAGATGAAACATGAAAGAAACAGAAGTGAGTTATCTGTCATAGTTTATGTGTCATCATCTAATGAGTGCATTTGGGTGATGGATTTGGACGAAAAATACACACAAATTTGCAACTAGAAAATAGAAAATCTGATATTTTGTGTGAGTAGTCCATGAATATAGTTCCTGTTATGGATAAGTTGAATCATGAAAGAAACAGAAGTGAGTTATCTGTCATAGTTTGTGTGTCACAATCTAATTAGTGCATTTGGGTCCTGGATTTGGAGGAAAAATACACACAAATTTGCAATTAGAAAATAGAAAATCAGATATTTTGTGTGATTAGTCCATGAAGGTTGTTCCTGTTATGGGTGAGATGAATCATGAAAGAAACAGAAGTGAGTTATCTGTCATAATTTGTGTGTCACCACCTCATAAGTGCATTTGTGTACTGGATTAGGAGTATAAATACACAGTAATTTGCTATTAAAAAATAGAAAATCACATCTTTCGTGTGATTGAACAATAAATATTGTTCCTGTTATGGGTTAGATGAAACATGAAAGAAACAGAAGTGAGTTGTCTGTCATAGTTTATGTGTCATCATGTAATGGGTGCCTTTGGGTCATGGATTTGGAGGAAAAATACACACTAATTTGCAATCAAAAAATATAAAATCCCATATTTCGTGTGATTGAACAATGAATATTGTTCTTGTTATGAGTGAGATGAATCATGAATGAAACAGAAGTGAGTTATCTTTCATAGTTTT